>ML779528.1:644721-660340 GCA_009831015.1 Picea engelmannii
GATCTGTTTACATTTGATGATTTGAAGGTTGATCTTCTCTATCCAATGAACAGTTACATACAAATTGTCATACTCAGATTTATCTTAATATGATCGTTTGTCAAATGATAAATTGTTGTTGCTACATATCTTATTTGTTTTGTAATTAGCATTCAAAGAATTACTGCTTCGCGTTTACGAGAAGCATTGGGGAAATTTGGTGTGGGTTGGCCTCATCAAACAACAAACGTAGATGCTACGCACAGGACACATATGGATATGCGATTACAGGTTAGTTTCCTAGTAGCATTCTATTAGTTAATTAATATAAGAATTTGTTGTAGTTTAGATACACAGTATAGATTGTTATTCTTATTTATTAGCTAGATAGCTTCCATTTCATTTCCTGTTCATAAAAGTTATAAAAAATCAAAAATACTGAACAATAGCTTTGTTGTCAATTCATATATGATTTTCGCAGGTTTTCCATAAAAAAATTGCATCTTGTGAATACTGTACATATGAGAGAATTATAAATATATCGATGCACTGTATATTTAATAAGTAGAACTATTATTCTGCCAGTTAGTGAAACTGTAAATATATATTAGATTTGTATATAGTTTGCAGCAACTGTTTTTCACTTAGTTAGATTCTTTAGTTTAGTTTTTTCACTTTCCTAGGACTTAGATCGGCCAACGGAGCCGCTAAACCCGTTAGAGTGAATTAATCCAAACGGCTTGGGTTATTTAGACAACCCCGGATCGAATTCACTCCTCCAGTTGACGAGTGGTCAATTTCGCCTGTCAACAAATGGCGCTAGAAGGAGGGCCTGAAAATTATTAATGGCACAAGGCGGTCGTAAGACTCCTCCACCACCTACCCACTCACCTATAGTGACAAGAATTCATTCAAACAACAACATCATCCCTCAAACAACAACCACATCAAACGATGATCTACGGATCACAGTTGAACCAGTAACTCCAAATCCTACAGGTGGTGACGTACAAGAGATTGTCTGCCAATCTCTCATAAGAATACATAGTGCCTTCACCCGTTTAAGGCAACCAAATTGACCTTTGGACCAACCATTAGATTTCTATGATATCAGAGAAAACCTCACAGGCACTATCCTCACTTTAAACCCTACAGATCCAACCCTCACTCCTGCAGCAGGATGATTTGGAATACCAGCATCACCACCTCCTTCATCTGGAGAAGAATCCTCTGAAGAAGGTAGTTCCTCATCCCAGCCTTCGACACTGCCCACACTAATGGCCAACCAGAAAAATCCTTCCAGACCCTGGCTCGACCAAGATGGAGTAGCCGTACCCGGGCCTCAGCATCCCTTGCCTAAACATCCAGAGAAGTGGCTCCCCAAGTTTGACCCGGACTCTAAACAGATCGTCGAAGATCATATTAAAAAGTTTATGTTAGCCATTAGACTCTGTAATGTCGAGCACAAAGACGTAGTCTGTAGATTGTTCCCCTACACTTTCGAGGGAAATGCCTCTACCTGGTACTTTGCCCAGCAGCCCCATACCATTGTGTCATGGGAGAAGTTTGAATCCTGTTTTCTTGAGAAGTTTGGAGACGACAAGTCCCTAGAAGTTATAGTCATGGAGCTTTCTAGTTTAAGAATGAACCCCAAAGAGAAAATCAAAGACTTTAACCAAAGATTCTTAACACTAAAGAACCGAATCCCTATGGATTCGATGCCTGCTGAGAATCTTATTGTAGCATACTATATGAAAGCCTTACATCAAAGTATAGCCATTTGGGTAAAGAGATCCAAGAAAGCCACGTTGTTAGAGGCCTTCGAAGAGGCCAGTCAGATTGAGAAAGACATCCTCATCTTAAAAGACACTACTAGCAATGAAATAGAGACTAGTTCATCTTCCAAAAAGAAAATTGAAATCCTCCCTAGACCCGCCCAAAACAAAATGCAACCTGAAAACTTAGATCTAGAAAACTTACATAAAGTCGTTCAAAAATTGTCAAATCAAGTTATAGATTTGAAAAGGATGGCTGAAGAAGCTTCTTCGAGAAAAGGACCTTACAAACCCCCGTTTAGGAAGCCTTTTCCCACCAATCGACCTAATTCAAACACCGAAGGCTTAAATCTAGAAATCCTGCAATTCGCTATTCAAACCATTCTAGAAGCCTAGGATAACTTGATGCCCCCTGAGATCCCTGAGGAAGTAGTTGAACAAGAGACATTTGAAGAAGATGAATCTTCTCCGAACATTTTTGGACACTTCTCGGATAGCATTTTTCAAGCTAATTTCGAGACAGTACATCTCTACAATACTAGGGGTAAGACAACAAACAAACCTTCTTCTGAAAACACTACGACTTTGCCCCCAAAATAGTCTAGAAAAATGAGACTAAACTGAATTATGCGAACCCAATATTAGATTATGATTTAGTTGAAGATCTAAAAAAGTTAAGGGCTAACATTTATGTTTATGAATTATTAAAATTTTTGTTTCTGCTACAAAAAATGTTACAGAATATTGTAGAGAACAACAAAAACAACAATCCAAGCAGTAACAAAGGTTTTCAGAACAACCCAAAAGTTCCTTAGAAGGCCTCCGCTAAGAATACTTCTGATCCTCATGAGAAGAGAGACCTTCCTGTAAATAATGTAACAAATGTAGATAAATTAGTTTTAGAGGCTTCGAGTAAAAAGCAACAAGCTTCCGCCATTAGTACTCGCAGAAACGTCCCTCCATTTTTGTTAACTTTTGAAATCTTTAATAGGAACGTGCACAATTGTATGGTAGATTCAAGAGCATCTTCCAACGTAATTTCGTGGTTTGTGTGTCAGAAGATTAATGCTGAAGTTGAACCATCCACCTTAAAGATCATCCAGCTTGATCGAACTAGTGTTAAAGTCATAGGCGAATTAAGGAATATGCTTATAAGATTATCGTCTAACCCCAAAGTTCATCAAGTAATTGATATTATTGTTGTACATATTCCAGAAGTTTATGGTTTGTTTTTAAGCAGAGACTGGTCAGAACAGCTACATGGATATTTCGCGATGGATTGGTCTCACTTGTGGCTGCCCGAGAATGGAAAGCCCAACAAAATCAAGGTAAATTGTGAACGTTACCTAAAGTTCATAGTGATAGATTTAAATGATCCCAATGAACCATTTACACCTTCTGTTGATTCACCCGAAATACAAGGGATGGATACCTTTTTTGACAATTTCATGGTCGAGACTTCAACTATCACTAACCCGGAGCAGCAGTCCAAAATTGTGGCATATATGCAGCTAGCTGTTTCTACCCAATGGTCTCATGCACCCGAAAAAAATCAAATATGGTCTCTTTACTTTATCGTGGAAGAATTGATCCTAAGGAGCTGCTACGATCGGACTGATGCCGGCTCCCACCTCCCATCCTTGGTCCGGGTTGTGTTATTATTGATCCAATAGGTAACAAAACCTTGATTGCATGCAGGTTAGAATTTGAATGTACAAACAACACAGTAGAATATGAGGCTTTATTGCAAGGCCTCAGGAAAGTATTAGATATGAACGTTCAAAATTTGACTGTATTTGGCTATTCGAAAATCGTGGTTAGACAGGTAAAAAATTATATCCACTGTTTATCTCTGCATATTAAAAGCTACCAATCTGAGGTATGGAATTTGATGAATAAGTTTTCTGCTTTTAACATAAATTCTATTCCTAGATTGAATAATTCGGAAGCTTCCTTGATAACTAATGTAGCTTCGAAACTCTTTCCTGCAGAAGGCTTGTCCCCGAATGCATTCTCCGTTGAACTGTTGTTCAGGCCATCCGTCCCCGACAACATCATGAATTGGAGAGTCTTCAACGAAGATCAACAAATTATTAGTTTCCTGCATATGGAAGAAACTTTCCAAGGCACAATGATCGACAAATGCACTCATGAAGAGAATCTTCGTGACTTCATGGTAATACCAGATCCGAGATCTCCTGAATCTTCATCGAACATGGTAAATTCTATCCCTAAATCTGTAGTTAGATTAGAAAAAATTTATGATCTTCAAGACAAATTCAAAAAATCAGTAAACTGTAAAACAAATAGTTCCTCTTTAACATATGAAAAAGTAAACTTGGGAACTAAAGACAATCCACAATGCATAAATTTAGGGGTGGGGTGTTTTGAACAAGAGAAAGCGGCGTTTATTAAACTGTTTAAATAATTAAAAGATGTTTTTGCATGGACATATGATGACCTAAAAACCTTTTATCCTAACATCATACAACACGTCATTCCTATGAAACCCCAAACCTTGCCATTTCAACAAAAGTTAAGAAAAATGCACCCTAAACTCGAACCGACCGTCAAAAAAGAATTAAATAAACTCCTGAATGTTAAGATAATCTTCCCATTTAGGCACACGCAATGGGTCTCTAATCTTGTCTCTGTCTAGAAGAAGAGTGGTGAAATCCGACTATGCGTCGATTTTCGAAACCTTAATCGAGCGTCTGATAAAGACAACTACCCTGTCCCACCCATGGAACAGATCCTTCAACATGTGTCTGGTTCTGAAATATTATCCTTATTGGATGGTTTTTCAGGGTATAACCAAGTCCTGATGTCTCCTCCAGACCAACTTAAAACTACCTTCCGCACTCCATGGGGCACCTACGCTTATAGGAAAATGCCCTTTGGACTCATTAATGTTGGTGCCACTTTCTAGAGAGCGATGGACATTGATTTTTGAGGCTTAATCAATCAATCTGTCATAGTTTATCTGGATGACGTTACTGTATTCTCGAAAAACAAAGCTGATCATCTGGCTCATTTGAGATCCGTTCTACAACGATTTCATAAGTATGACACTTCCTTGAATCCTAAAAAAACTATCTTCATAGTAGAACAAGGTAAGCTCTTAGGATTTATTGTATCAAGAGAATGGATAATTATCAACCCTGAAAGGACTCAAGTCATCTCAAAACTCCCCCCTCCCTCGTCAAAAAAGTCTATGCAATCTTTCTTAGGCCAAATAAACTTTATCAGGAGATTCGTCCCCAGTTTTTCAGAAATGGTGAGACCTTTTTAGAACTTAATAAAAAAGGACATACAATATCATTGGGGACCCTTAGAAAACCAAGCTTTTAATTTAATAAAAAAGGCCATAATATACGCTCCTTCTCTGATGAGCCCCGACTTTTCGCAAGATTTCACTCTCTACACATTTTCTTTTGACCGCTCCTACGCTGTTGTCCTAACTCAAAAGAACGCTGAAAACAATGAAGTCCCAATTGTCTTTATGAGCTCAGCTTTCAAAGGTGCAAAAATTAATTACCCAACAGTATATTAGAAATCCTATGCTATTTTTAATGTAGTAAAGCACTTCCGATCTTATCTTTTGAAATCTAGGACGAAAATTATTGTCCCTTACCCAACCTTCAAAAATCTGTTAGTACAGAAAGAACTAGGCGAAAAGAGGGCGAACTGGGTCACCTCCTTACAAGAGTATGACATATAAATCACCCTAGCACAAATAGTGAGAGGTCAAGGGATATGCAATTTAGTCACTGACTCAGCCGCAGGACAACAAGAAGAAAACGATGTGTCAAACCCAGGACAACACAACCAAAATTTAATCTGTTGTGTACAAAATACTGTTAGCCCCTAGTATGATGATATAAAATTCTGTCTTGAACATGGGTCAGCCCCCTGTCACCTGGATCCCACTAAAATAAGAGTGCTAAGATTGAAATCTGCCTCCTTTCAGTTGATTAATGGTATTTTGTTTCGTCAAAATTTTGATGGAGTACTAATGCGTTGTCTTGAGAAAGATGAAGCAGAAAAGGTCTTATTAGAATTGCATGCAGGAGAAGCTGGTGGGAATTTTGGTGGAGATACCACTGCCCATAAAGTATTAAGAGCAGGTTATTACTGGCCTACACATTTGAAAGATTCTCATGCCTTGTGTCGCAAGTGTGTTATTTGTCAAAAAGCGTCCGGACGAATACAAAAACCAGCCTTCCCTTTGCAGCCTGGTTTAGTAGACTCCCCTTTTCAGCAGTGGGGTCTTGATATTATTGTTTCAATCAATCTGCCATCCTCATAGTAGCATAAGTTTATCATAACAACCACGGATTACTTCACTAGGTGGTCTGAAGCTGCCCCATTAAAAGCTATAAATACCAGTAAGGTAATTGTCTTTTTAAATTCAATTATTATTACTCATTTTGGTATGAATGACTGTTTAGTATTCGATAACGCTTCCTATTTTTCGTCTCTTGAGATGAGTGAGTTCGCTCTAGAAAAAGGAATTAAATTAAAATATTATGCCAGCTATTACCCTCAAGGAAATGGATTGGCAGAATCAACTAATAAGAATCTGATTAAAATCATCAAGAGAACGATATCTAAAAATCACAAAAATTGGCATAATGCACTGTTAAACACAATCTGGGATGATAGAGTAACCCCGAAAACTGCTATGGGTAACTCTCCCTTCTTTCTTGTCTATGGCAGAGAGACAATTCTGCCACCACATATTCTTCTTCCCTCATTGCAACTATCATAGAAAATACAGGAAGAGGATTGCCCCCCTTTGGAGAATCAAATTAACGCATTATTAAAACTAGAAGAAGTGAGGGATCAAGCAAAACGAAAGTTGGATCAACATCAACTTGTGGTTAAAAGCTGGTTTGATTCCAACTCTACCTCTGACAGAATCTTTGAAGTAGGTGACCTTGTCCTAAAATGGGACAAACCACATGAGGGAAAGGGAGAACATACGAAGTTTCAGAACTTATGGCTAGGACCATTTTTGATTGTTGAGAAATTGGGTCCCAGCTCGTTCAGATTACAGAGTCTAGAGGGACAGCCAGACACCTATCTGGTGAATGGCCAAGCTCTAAAAAGGTATTTCACCTTATGACAACCCTATGTACACTGTGTAAATATTTTTTTCTTTTGTTTGCTTTTCATTTTTCTTTGTTGTTTTGGTTTTGATTTCTCCCTTATGCTTATCAGTTTTTACTTTTGAAATACATATACCTGCATCATGAACTGTTCAGATTAAGAGAACAGAAAAATTTCTCCTCTCAAATGACTACTGAAAGTTTTTTTAAACATCAATTATGATATGCCTCTGAAGTTTACAGCCATGTTGAACAAAGCTTGTTGCTTGAAAGACGTTTCTTGATTTCAATCTGTAACTGAATCTTTTCATGATCATCCATTTCTTCTTACGCTGTGCCTGTTCCTTAAGAGAACAACTCAGAGATGTCTCCCTGCCTTCAAAGGTCGGTCTACCAATAAGCCATCTCTAGATATTAATGAAGGACAGTTAAAAAAGAAAAAATTCTCTCAAGGTCTGTAATTTATTAAAATATGTCCAAAATATCACAATTTTCAGCGTCACCCCGCTCAATTATATATCTTTAAAAACCAAATAAATCATTAAAGAGCTGTGGGAAGTGCTTGTAAACCTGTCGGGATACTGAACAAGTCTGTTGGCAGCGGGTAAATGCATGCATGACACCAAGATAACTTCACTGGGGTACTTAATAGGCCCGCTAGCAGCGAAGCAATGTCGGGTATATGAAAATTTTCAGATATCGAATCTCTTGACCTTAAATGTCCTTCGTTCTGATCTGGAACTTCCTGCAGGATACGGATATTGGAGTGGGTTAATTGGCAACCATGTCGAGGCTATAGACGCCTGCTGGCAGCAGTGGCTCTGTCAACAGTATTGGGGATTTTAACCTTAATATCGTGACTCGCTTTTGTTAAGATTGTCATCAGTTTTCATCTTTTAAAATAACAAGCTGGATTTTTTTTTATGATTGACGATGATGTTCAAACAATTTTCTGGTTGTTTTCGAGTTGGAGTTTTTCTCATTATCCTAATCTGGACTTGTTTGTTTGGCAGAGATAATTGCTTCTACCAGTGTGTCGCCATTGTTGGCAGCCATATTAATTCCTATCTTTTCTTTACAAGCTACCTATTCAAGGGTTTTGAACCCTCAATACTCATCGCAACTTGTTTTAAAAACGACACCATTATATTTCTCTTTTGCATACCTGCTTTTTGTTTTCATTTTCACGACTGCAAGCGTGAAAGCCCACAGTTGGAATTCATGTTGATTGCATTAAAATGATCTTTTGGATTGTTATGAACCTATTTGTTTATGTGGTCATAACTCTTTGAATTCAAACACATCACTGGTCAAATATGTAGGAAAAACACCCAAAATTTATGCATTTGACTATTGTTAATATGGTGTCAATTTACATAAACTTCGATGCAATGGTTTGATTGAACACATTAATTTTTGGGTCAAATCATGGTTCATTTGACATGTTGTTTAAAATTATTTTTTATATGCACTATTGTGATTTGAATGTAACATTTTACCAAGGCGTCGTCGATTGTACAGCCCGACATGATATTTTTGCATGGTCCCAATTTACTCCACCACCCTCGTACGCATAAGCATTAACGCTCTGTCTTGCATTTCAGGTTGCCTTTGCTTGTTTTGGGGAAGCTTCGGGAAAAATGGTTATGTGTCTACCCTGTCAAACCCTCTCGCCGATTACCCTGTTGATTTTGTGCTATTAGCTATGGCTCCTGTAGTGCGAATCGAGCCCAACGGTGTCCAAACTTTGTTGTTGTTTGATAACGCTCGAGAGGACCTAGAGAGGAATGGTTGGTTGGTTTTTATTGAGAATTTAAAGGGTTTCAACCTGGCAGTCGCTCAACAATTTTCACTTACATTCGATGGGTGCAGAGCCAAAATTGGGGACGTCCAGCTCAAAGTAAATGAGGATTTCCTCAGCTCAGCCACTGGTCTGTCGGCCGAGGGGCAAAGATGGTTTAAAAATTCGAAGGTTGATGAAGTACCATGGCCACTACTGTTTACCTCAAGGAATATCAACAATTGCGACAAAGGTATGCCTATTACAGCTCTTAAGTCTAGATGGCATGATTTGTTGGCTATTATCAAGAAATTTGTTACATGCGAAGGTAGATACGGTCTAGTTTTCCTATACCACCTATGGATGCTCATGAGTTTCATAGATTTTCCATTAAATATGCCACATTTCCTCCTTCAGAGTTTATATAAAATGGATAAACGTTTCAAAAGGGAGAAAGCCGAATCCAACCTCTTCCACCACTGTTTAATTAAAATTATTGTGATTCATCACTTGAGGTTGAGTGGCGATTGTTGGGACGCTTTCTTGTTGAGGAATGGTTTTTCCAGTCCTGAAATAGGACAAGTTGATAAAACCGTTGTTACAGAAACCCTTGTCGGGCCTGTCATTCCCTCTCCTATGCTCTTGCCCTCTGTTGAACCCTCAACCTACTCAAACGCTACCCAACCCGACACCCTGCCTGACTCATGTCCAAAAGATGTTGGTAAGCCTGTTAAGAGGTCTACAAAGAAAAAGGGTAAAAGAAACAGTGATATCAATTGCAAAGGTAAAAAGGCCGCGCGCTAGGTTTCATGGCGTTCTCATAAAAAACCAAAAGAAAACACAGATCAAAAACCAATCCTGTTAAGTGAAGATTCTGATTTTGAAATCGAATGGTTTCTAACCGAGGAGTATCCATACTCTCATGGAATTTATTCATTTAATCCCTATGACTATGTGACGAACCTCCCACCATGCCTTAGAGATGACCCCAACTTCCCTGGGATCAAACTCGATAGAGGAACTATTGGTCAATTAAGAAGTTCCTCACCTATGGATAAACAACCTGTTCAACCACAATGCAATGAATGTAAGACGTGGTTTTACCGATATTATACAGACGTTCCTTTGCCCCAATATTGGATTAAGTCCTTGGAGGACTGGGTAAATGTGCTAACCAAAGAAAACGACAGGTTGCTAGCTAATGATAAAAGGCAGAACACCATAGGCTCTGTTGTTTTCAAAAATGTAGAGGCAACCACTGCCATTGTCAATTAAAAAATAGCTTGATCAAATCGAATCCATGAAACCGAGGTATGGTATTTCAAGAGTGATTTTAAAATGATTTTGTCTGTGTGGAATTAGCATATAGGATTTATTTGCTAAAATTGCATCCATTTCTGGTTGGATTGAATGATAAAACTCGATTTTGTTTATAATAATAACTGGCTACAGAATCGTGAGATTCTGTAGCTAGTCATTAAAATTTGAATTTTTTAATTTTACAACTAAAACACAATCTGAAATCGTGTATTCTTGTTCATTTACAGGTACATACGAATTTTAAAGGAAATTGGATTATTAGTGGAATTTCTGAAGATTCTATTTCCTTACATGGTTTTAGATTACGTTGTTAGTTTTAGATAGGAATAGGAATTTGGGAGATTATATTTCCCACGATTTTTGGAACAACTTTGATAATTTCCACAAGGAATGTTTTGATCCTGTGGCCTTTATATATGTATTATTTTTGTAAACAAGGATCATCGTTGCTTGGGAGAAGAAACTATGGATTTTTGATTATCAGACTTGAATGAAAGTGGATATTTGCACAACTTTAGCTTCAACATATCATATTTTTGTTCAAGTTTTGTTCATTTCAATTTGTAATCAAATTTTTGACTACTTTAGATATCATAATTTGTTACAGGTTGATGTGATGGGATATAAATAGTGTCCATATTTTATGTCTCTCATTTTATATACAACAATTGATCTGTTTACATTTGATGATTTGAAGGTTGATCTTCTCTATCCAATGAACAATTACATATAAATTGTCATACTCAAATTTATCTTAATATGATCGTTTGTCAAATGATAAATTGTTGTTGCTACATATATTATTTGTTTTGTCATTAGAATTCAAAGCGTTACTACTTCGCGTTTACGAGAAGCATTGGGGAAATTTGGTGTGGGTTGGCCTCATCAAACAACAAACATAGATGCTACGCACAGGACACATATGGATATGCAATTACAGGTTGGTTTCCTAGTAGCGTTCTATTAGTTAATTAATATAAGAATTTGTTGTAGTTTATATACACAGTACAGATTGTTATTCTTATTTCTCAACTAGATAGCTGTCATTTCATTTCCTGTTGATAAAAGTTATAAAAAATCAAAAATACTGAACAATAGCTTTGTTTTCAATTCATATATGATTTTCGTAGGTTTTCCATAAAAAATTTGCATCTTGTGAATACTGTACATATGATAGAAATATAAATGTATCGATGCACTGTATATTTAATAAGTAGAGCTATTATTCTGTCAGTTAGTGAAACTGTAAATATATATTAGATTTGTATATAGTTTGCAGCAGTTGTTTTTCACTTAGTTAGTTTCTTTAGTTTAATTTTTTCACTTTCGTAGGACTTAGATCGGGCAATGGAGATTCTAAACCCGTCAGAGTGGATTAATCCAAACGGCTTGGGTTATTTACACAACCCCAGACCGGATTCACTCCTCCAGTTGACAAGCAGTCAATTTCGCCCGTCAACAGATACCCATCAGGGAGACTCAACCTCCTCTTCCCCTTTCGGTCTGGGAGGCACATGGTTTTGGCATGATGGCGAAGGGTATGAAACCCTCCCTTACAGCTAAGTATTTCATCGTCCCCTTTATAATTATGTTATATTCCTTAAATTGATCATATTATTTGTGTCAGGTATATATTAATGTTTCACATTACCTTGTGTAGGGTGCGATCACGCCGAAGCATGGAAATGCCCTCTTCATTCCTTCAAGAGGTATTTGGGTTCCAAAATACAATACCCCTCCATCTAAGTTATTTCGAGTTTACTAGCACCGATGGTCAAGGCTATGTCCCGTACTTAAAAACTTTGAAGACTTTTTGTTCCAAGTTCTGTATTAATTGGTCAAGGGTATGCTCTAATTTGTATTAATATTTTGTTACTTAGAAAGCACGCCAATCTTGCACCTGGTTGGATTGTGATATCTAGACAGTCGTTCCCTTTAAGTAATATGATCATCATGTATTGAGTTATTTTATTGTGGGTATAAATGAAGTAACAGTTCTGTCACTTTCTGTGTTTAACATCCTCCTCTATATTTCCAAAAACTAGTTTGTTATTACATAGTTGAATTCTTTTCCTGAATTATTCTAGTTATTTCCATAATTTATCTTATTATTGATTAAACAGTCATTCCTAATATGATACGGCTATGCACAATAGCATACCTAAACTAGCACAGTAACAAGTGCACCTAAGGGTTTGTCTTCCACCAGAATCGTGTGATTGCAATCATGACTTCCATGTTTTATTTATGCTCGTGCACTTATTTCTGATATAGAATTTGTATTGGTAGGAGTTTTAATCTGAGTCCCAATCGACCCATTCGTAGTTTGACTCATGAACTAGTTGCATGAAATGTTTCGTGGGAAATCCTGTGCCTTTGGGATTCCATCCAGATTTTGGGGTTTTTAATATATATCGGTTGGAATTAATACAGGAAAATACATTTGTCCGATTGAGATTATAATAGATCGAGACTTCCAAAATTTGTATTTGTTTCTTTTTCAAGTGATTACTTTAGTCCTTTATACCAAATACCCTGTCTTTCCCTGATTAACATAAAACACCGTGGCTTCACTATGCAAATTACTACTTACCTTATGTTCCTACTACAACTATTAATCAAGCATTTTATCAGTCTAATCACCAGAAATAAATAACATTTTTCCTATGACAGAAGTTTGTTGTTATACTGTAGGTTGATTGTTAATCAACAGAGTTATCACTAATTTATTACTACAACCATACAGATGTACATATACTCCAATTTTTGTAATGGGGTCTGTGGAGTTTGTTGAATTATTTTCCTACATATATGTTTATATATCTATCTAGTTTTATGGATTCTGTTGTAGTCAGTTTACTCCAGCATCATTGTACCGCTTATACATAACGCTCATTATATAATGTATATCAATTCATAATATACTTGTACAGGTCTATCTGCATATCGAATACAATCTCAGTGATATAGGGTGTATTTACTTTGAATTTGAACTTGTATATTCACTAGAGGAGACTCACTGTATACTATAATCATCTACAGGAAATATAACTCGTCATAGATATTGGTATGCCTGGCTTCAATCACAATATACAAACAACTTAATTTTCTTTCTGCTCAATGAGATTAATTAAGAAACTAGATGCAGTCTGTAGTCCATACTATTATGAGAGAAGTAACTTTTTACATAACTCGTCTTACTAGTTAATACATTCAATGACCTTAGTAATTACTCAGTATCACACCTCAATAAAATAAGTCCATTTCTAGCTAACGACTAGGAAGTAATTGGTAGATCTTTCCCCGCCATAGCATTCAACTAGAAATTCATTCATAGAAGTAAACAATTTGCAGAACATGACATTTAACTAGGATAAGGTAGAGTAGCATATCTGAATTCAAATTTGCGGGAAGCCAAAGGGAACAACCATGTTCCTCCCAACTGTATAACATTGCAGCCAATCTACTTGCCCGATTCACCCCCTAGCCTAACCATGAATCCATGAGGGAAAAATTGAAATCTCCTCTCCAGCAATGTCCTTCAATTCCAATAGAATCATCTTGCCTCACACTCACACAGTAGTGCTCATAAAAACAAGAAAAAAAATCAATAGTCTCCTTTCCCAGCATACTTGGCAGCATCTTTCCTCCTCACATATGTTATTTATCAATTTGCCTAGGTCTTTTTCCCTCCCTTGGTAATTTTCGTAGCTTTCTAAATCCTGATTTTCAGGGGCTGCCAATGGCCAAATCACTAATTTTCCACTTGTAACAATCAACCCAGAGGTAGTTCCAACATGTTCCCCACTCATGGAGACATGGTCAGCTAAATTTAACATGGTTGTTCCATTTGTCCACCTGCAAATCAATATAAAATATTATGTTTTCATACAAGTGTCATAGTCAAATAGTTAGTTGGGTCAAATCAGGTCTCTTCCCAACAATCATAATAATTAATTACAATTATCAAATTCGAAATTCGGAATTGCCATAAATGGAATTTTTTTCCAAATTCGAATTTACTAAAAACAGAATGAATTTTCAGGAAAACTAAATTTCAAAAATATTTTAATTTTTTGGGACGTCACATCCTTTCCCCCTTCAGTAAAACACTGTCCTCAATGTTTGTTCCTTTCCTGGAATAGGATTGGATGAGATTTCTACAAATCTCCCTCCAACTCCCAAGTGGCCTCCTCAGGAATAAACTGCTTCCAATGCACCTTTACCTGAGCGAGAACTCTGTTCCGAAGTGCTATTTCTCTCCGGTCCATAATGCACAGGGGTTCCACTTGGAACTTAGCTTTGGGTTCCACCTGCACCAATTTCCAATCAATCATATGAGTAGGGTCATGAATATACTTTTTCAACAAAGAAATATGAAATACATTATGAATTCTCAGATTAGCTGGGAGTGCAAGTTGATATGCTACGGGTCCAATTCGAGATAGTATCTCGAAGGGTCCACAAAACCTGGGTGCCATCTTAGCACAGTTTCCTAAATTCAACAAGCTTCTTCGAGCTTTGACCTTCAAATAAACATGGTCTCCAATTTGAAATTCCAAGTGTCTTTTTTTCTGATCTGCATAGCTCTTCTGTCTATCCCGTGCTTCTTTCAAATTCTGTTGTACCTTCCTTACCATGTTTTCCATTTCTTGGAGCATCTATGGTCCCACCATGAGTCTGTCAGCCAGGTTATCCCAGCTAATTGGAGTTGTACATTTTTTGTCATACAGTATTTCTAAAGGGCTCAATTTAGCCAAAGTTTGGTATCCATTTTTATATGCAAATTCTACCAAGTGTAGATAGTCTTCCCACTTGTTCGGTTTTGTTCTTACGTACATGTGGAGCATATCCTCCATGATTTGGTTTGTCCTTTCGGTATGTCCATCCTTTTTTGGATGATAACTGGTACTGAAATTCAAGTTAGTATTTAGCCCTGCAAACAATTCCTTCCAAAAGGCGGATGTGAATTTTACGTCTCTATCTGAAATCACCATTTTAGGAATACCATGCAGTCTAAAAATTTCTTTCATTAATATTTCAGCAATGTTTATAGCTTTAAAAGTAGAAGTTACAGGAATAAAGTGTGTAGACTTACTAATTTTATTGATTACAACCATAATAGAATCATTCTGTTTTTGCGTTTTAGGCAAACCTGTGATAAAATCCAACGATATGGTCTCCCACTTCCATTCTGGTACTAGTAATGGTTGTAATAGGCCGGTTGGATGTTGGTGTTTAGCCTTAACCTGCTGACAATCTTGGCACCTAGCCAAGTATTCTTCTATTTCACGGTTTGTAGGAAAGGTCCAAGAGATTGAGTCAGGGCTTGAAACCGGCATAACAGGAGCTTCCCCACCCACTGTCACCTCGATGGGGGGGCTCTTTCTATTTAGGAGGGCAAGTCCAAGGGAGACGTCCCTAAGGCAATCTGGATTAAGGAAAGGTAAAGAGGAAAGGCCAAGTCAAGAAAAACCCCTTCCACAGATTGTTGCCCAAGAGAGGATAGTCAAGGAGATAAACCACTGATGATGCACCTGTTTGCGAGACAAAACAAAGAGAACTAGAACGTGCTTGCAGTGGGTTAGTACTTCATAAGATCAACGACTATCTTCAAATGTACATATGAGCAAATAAATAAATATAATTATTGA
>ML779528.1:674742-721717 GCA_009831015.1 Picea engelmannii
ATAATGGCTTAAAGACGACATAATTAAAATAACATTACTAATCTAAATTACAACTAATGGCCTAAATCCGACATAAATAAAATAGCATTACTAATCTAATATGCCCCAATTAAGGGGTAATGAGCCAATATTAGGGCTTAACAGTACATATACTCCAATTTTTGTAATGGGGTCTGTGGAGTTTGCTGAATTATTTTCCTATGTATATGTTTATATATCTATCTAGTTTTCCGGATTATGTTATAGTCAGTTTACTCCAGCATCATTGTACCTCTTATACAAAACGCTCATTATATAATGTATATCGGTTTATAATATACTTGTATAGGTCTATATGCATATCGAATACAATCTCAGTGATATAGGGTGTAATTACTTTGAATTTGAACTTGTATATTCACTAGAGGAGACTCACTGTATACTATAATCATGTATAGGAAATATAACTCGTCATAGATATTGGTACACCTAACTTCAATCACAATATACAAACAATTTAATTTTTTTTCTGCTCAACGGGATTAATTAAGAAACTAGATGCAGTCTGTAGTCCATACTATTATGAGAGCAATAAATTTTTACAGAACTCGTCTTACTAGTTAATACATTAAATGACCTTAGTAATTACTTAGTATCACGCCTCAATAAAATAAGTCCATTTCTAGCTAACGACTAGGAAGTAATTGGTAGATCTTTCCACTCCATAGCATTCAACTAGAAATTCATTCATAGAAGTAAACAATTTGCAGAACATGACATTTAACCAGGATAAGGTAGAGTAGCATATCTGAATTCAAATTTGCAGGAAGCCAAAGGCAACAACCACGTTCCTCCCAACCATAGAATTGGGCAACCAATCTACTTTCCTGATTCACCCCTTAGCCTGACCATGAATCCATGAGAGCGAACTTGAAATCTCCTCTCCGGCAATATCCTTCAATTCCAGTAGAATCCTCTTACCTCACACTCACACAGTAGTGCTCATAACAGTAAAAACAAAAATCAATAGTCTCCTTTCCCAACATACTTGGCAGTGTCTTGCCTCCTCACATATGCTATTTATCAATTTGCCTAGGTCTTTTTTCCTCCCTTGGGAATTTTCGCATCTTTCTATATCCCTGATTTTTAGGGGCTGGCAATGGCCAAATTACTGATTTGCCACTTGTAACAATCAACCTACAGGTAGTTCCAACATGTTCCGCACTCATGGAGTCATGGTCAGCTAAATTTAGCATGGTTGTTCCATTTGTCCTCCTACAAATCAATATAAAATATTATGTTTTCATACAAGTGTCATAGTCAAATAGTTATTTGGGTCAAATCAGGTCTCTGCCCAAGAGTCATAATAATTAATTACAATTATCACATTCGAAATTCAGAATTGCCATAGATGGAAAAAAAATTCCAAATTCGAATTTACTAAAAACAGAATGAATTTTCAGCAAAATTAAATTTCAAAAATATTTTATTTTTTTGGGATGTCACAGAATGTTTATAGCGAACCAAAATTTAAAGAAATAAATAAAATAAGGGATTATACTTAACTTGGTGATGGCATAGGCCTCCCTCACACCAAAGTAAAGGAATCCAACCTCGAACTTGATGGGGAAAGGAAGCCAGTACTGATCTAATGGGTACCTCGCAAAAAGAAGTGGGAGGCCCCATCATTAGAACGCATTGTATACAGTTCTCAAAAATAAGGAAAAAGAAAACTTACTCATCCAAAGTAAAATAGAGAAAGGCTAATAGGGTTTGAACTAATCCATAACTACAACAAAAAATTTAAAATGTACATTAGACCACACCTGAGAATCGAACCAATAGTAAACATGCTTTTCCGAATGCTATAAGTGCCAGGGATTATATGTTCAGTTTGCCAACACATTTCTTTAAAAATATTTTCAGACATAGAGTTAACCTCTGAATGAAAATATAGAGAAACCCTTTCATATCTCTCTCAATTAATGGGTGGTCTGTCATGGGTTACCCTGTTCCTCAACCTTCAAAAAGACATGCCCTGGGCAGAGTTCTATCCTAGTCGGTTCCATTCGGGGATCAACACAATGGTGGAAATTTATCAAGGGTATGAAACTTAGATAATAGCAGTTTTAGAAAGCGTCAAATCAAAAGACAAAAGAAGGGTACGATGAAAAACTTCAATGCAACACAACCCCATAACCTGCCAGTTAGACTATGCTAGAATGAAGGACAATGAAGAGATCCCGAAAGGGGTTGGAGTCGTTCCTCACTGAAGGGAAGTTTTCCCCGGTAGATTTCGTGTATGGGGTTGTAAGACAACTAAAAAATCACAGGAGTAAACTATCACAGGAGAATCATAACCAGATCCATAGTCAAAAGTAGAAAGGAACTCGTCCACCTTAACTAAAGCCGATTTCTTCTTTAAAAAAATGTTAATGTTACAGAGGGTTGCGATCTTACCAAAGTAAATGGGTAGGGATGGATGGTTTCCACTTGGTGGGTACCTTTGCGCATTCGGAGCTCCCTCGTGAAGAGAATACAGAGGTGTCTGTAGGAACAGGAAAACATAAATACTATGAGAATGCCGATGGAATAACTCATAAACCTAAAGCGCCTTAATGCGCAGAGTAAAGGAGCCCAGTACGATAGAGGGTTATTCCCATGTGAAGAGGATTAGATGGCATATGCCTATCGGCCAAGGGGTAAAGTGAAACCATCGGTTTTCACATTCACTCCAGAATTCATTAAATGCCAGACCAGAGCTTTAACTCCCGCCTGTCAAGACTTGGACCTCACATTAAAGGCACACAAAACTACGGAGGGTCCCTACCCGATTCAACCAACTAGAAAGTTGAACCACATTTGCGATGAGACCTGTTAACATCGTGTTCGAAGAGAAACCATCGTGTAGTTAATTAGGTTAAGAATAATGGGTTTAGGTAGTGTCTCATAGTTTTAACCTTTTTCTTTTAGTTAGCAACCCACAGGTCGTTAACCAACCTGGTGACTTAGTTCGAATGCATGGATTTTTAAAAAAGAATAATGCTAACACATAACATAAGCCTATATGCTAGGGTAAATATCTTGACATACACTATGGTGGATCATTTAAACCTTTCCCTTTTAAATACTATTAAGACCCCCTTGCGCATAAGTTTAAGAAGTATTTTTCATAGGAAAGAATTTTGGGATCTTGAATCCTAAGTCCTCCATAGTCCAAGTTATGTGTAGTATGACACATATAAATGTTTGGAAGCTTTAGGACTTACATAATTGTTAGATTAATGGAAGATTATCTTGGCATGACATGGACACCTATATGTTGGTTGATTAAAATGTCAACATGGGTAACCAGAATATAAGAAACTTATCAGAGTTTAATAATGGAGAAAATGGTCTTTTCATCCTAAGGACGAATATATCAAGTTAATTAGGATTAATGTTCCGGAGAAGATTTATTTTTTATGTCAAAATTAAGGTATATTACATATGGTATCAGATAAAAAGCTACAACACTGGGCCTGAACAGGGCCACATTAGCTATTAGTATTTATTCTTATTTATGTAAAATGAATTAAATCTTATGGTTACAAACAGAAAGCCCTTTCTGTTTTTGTAAATTATGGCAGCTCAGGAGGGTGTAGAAATCAAGATGGAAGGAAATCTACAACAAGGAAATCCTGGAGATCCAAGACAAAACAGTGATGGAAGCTCACCCACGGAGGTGTTGGAAACAATGAGGAATCTTATTGTTGAACTGCAGGTTTTCAAGGATGACAATGAAAAATTGAAGAAAGCACAGCAGGAACAACAAGAGATAAATGAAGTCCTGCAGCATAGTATAGTAAACAAGAAAATACCAAAAGACGATAACCATGACGAAGAGGTCAGCAAAAGGGACTCCAAGAAATCTAGTCTGAAAACATAAAAAAGAGACAGTTCGTCTGAAGGGACACCTTCAACTAGAGACAAAACTATACTAGACAGAAAAAGAAAACAAATAGACCACCTTGAAAGAGAATTTAAAAAGATTAAACCAACTACCTTTGATGGACAATCCAGGACAGGAGAAGAATCTAAGGCATGGTTGTTGGACATCAAAAAATACTTCCAGATCTATAACTATTCCAGCAACATGAAGGTCAGAATGGCCATCTACAATCTGAAGGGGAAAGCCAGCATTTGGTGGCAGGACCTGAAATTGACCAAGGGCCTAAAGGAGAACAAATTGGAATGGTCTGACTTTAAGAAGTATTTTAATAAAAAATACCTTTCTGAAAGCTATTATGAAAGGAAGACGAAATAATTTTATGAGTTATGACTTGGACAAATGATGATGGAGGACCTTATAAATAAATTTATAGAACTACTAAGGTTCGTACCATACATCTGTGAGGATAAGGTAAAAATCCAGTAATTCTTAAGTTGTTTACCATAGTCCTACAGGGAAAGAACTGAGTTTGATAACCCCAAATCCTTGAGTGAGGTATTCAGGAAAGCACGAATGTGCTATGACCAATATAAACAACGGGTAGAGTTTCCCAAGGCCTGGAAGGATAAGAAGCAAGATCAAATGAACCAACGAAAGAAGGGATACCAGCTAGCTCCTTATCGAAATGCAGCAAAAATTTTCCCAAGGAAGGATTTTCACTCCAATCATCCGAATGTGCAAGGTAGAAGTAAACCAGTAAACCTGGGAACAAAGTTTGGGGACAACTCCCACGAGCCATTAAAGTGTTGGGAATGCGGAGAGCCTCATCTAAGGAGGAATTGTCCACATTTAATTTCAGCAAACATAATTGTTGTTCACAATTTACAGGAAGCCTCGATGGTGGGAGACGTGGGTAGAAGACTTCATTGGATAATGAAACCATAGATGGTCGACAAGCTGACCACCATTCCTCAGTGCTATAAATCGAAGGTAAAATCAATGACACCTGAATTTCTATTTTAATTGACCCTAGATCTACGTTAAGTTATATTACTCCTGATGTAGTAGAGTCAAATAAACTTAAGAAACTGAAGCACACAAAATCATGGCTTGTACAATTAGCAATAGGTACTAAAAGTAAAGTAGTTGACTTTATTTCTGATTTTGAGTTTAGCTTAGATGGTCAAAATATAAGGACCAATCTGAACATCCTACCACTAGGATCTTACGATATGATTATCGGGATGGATTGGTTGGAACAACACAAAGCAGTACTAGATTGTTATACAAAGGTAATTAGCTATAAATATGACTTTGGCACTGTTAGAACAACCCAAGGCATACCAAAACCTGTATCAGTCAGACAAGTTTCAGCGATGCCAAATGTATTAGAAAGGGATGCCAATTTTATGCCATCCAAGTGATGAATCTATTAGAAAAAGAAGTTAAGCCAAAGTTAGAAGACTTTGCTGTCCTACGTGAATTCAGAGACATGTTTGTGGATGAGATACCAGAATTACCTCCTAGAAGGGAAACAGACTTCTCCATAGGCCTACTACCCAGTTCAGCCCCTATCTCAAAGGCACCATACCGAGTGAGTCTACAAGAACTGACAGAATTAAAAATACAATTACAGGAATTGTTGGACAAAGAGTATATCAGACCGAGTGTCTCACCATGGGGGGAACCAGTCCTCTTCATGAAAAAGAAAGATGGTACTCTAAGACTATGTATCGATTATAGATAGCTGAACAAAATGACTATTAATAACAAATACCCCTTACTAAGGATAAATGATTTGTTCGATTAAGTAGGTGGGGCCCAGATCTTTTCAAAGTTGGATCTATGATCCGGTTATCATCAAGTTCAGAGAAAAGACAATGACATAAGACAAACAACATTTTGGACAAGATATGGACACTACGAGTTCGTAGTCATACCTTTTGGACTCACTAACACACCAGCCATGTTTATGTGCCTAATGAACAGTATTTTCATTCCATACTTAGACAAGTTCGTAGTAGTATTTATCGACGATATTCTGGTCTATTCAAAAACAGAGGAAGAACATGATGAACACTTAAGTATAGTTCTACAAATGTTGAGGAAACACAAACTATACGCCAAATTTGACAAGTGCGGCTTCTATTAGAAATAAATACAATATCTAGGACATGTAATTTCAGCAGAAGGCATTGTCGTAGACCCGAAAAAGATAAAAGCCATTATGGAATGGCCGGTACCTAAGGATGTAGTGGATATCTAGTCATTCATGGGAATCACCGCATATTACCACAGATTCATAGAAGGTTTTTCCAAGATAGCCTACCCTATCATGTCATTACAAAAGAAAGGGACCAATTTCAACTGGTCAGAGAAGTGTCAGGACAGTTTTAACAAGATGAAGGAATTATTGACAACTGCGCCCATATTGAAGGTAGCAGACCCAGATAAAGACTTCACTGTATGTGTTGATGCAAGTAAATAAGGACTAGGTGGTGTCCTAACTCAGGAAGGACATGTTATTTGTTATGAGTCTCGAAAATTAAAAGAACACGAGCGAAATTATGTCACTCATGACTTAGAATTGGCAGCGGTAATACACGCCTTAAAAATGTGGCGACACTACATAATGGGCAGAAAATTCTTACTACTGACGAATAATAGCGGGGTGAAATATCTATTTAGCCAACCAGATCTTAATGCAGGACAAGAAATATGGCTAGCCTTCTCGAGTGAATTCGACTTCGAGGTCAGAGATATCAAGGGTAAGGAAAATAAAGTAGCAGACGCTTTAAGAAGAAGAGTCCATGGGTTATTTGAGATAATTACCAGCAGGGCAGAAAGTGAACTGGAACAAAGAATACGAACAACAAGTATTAAGGATGGAAATTACACTAAGATGATGGTAGAATTACAAAATGGTACCGCAAACTCAGATAAACCAGATCTAAGTGTCGACAAGAAGGGACTATTACGATTTAAAAACAAACTTTACATACCAGATTTAGCAGAGTTAAAATTAACATTTTTGGATGAAGTGCATAAGAAACAGTATTCTGGTCATCTAGGTTACCAAAAAACAATAACAACACTCAGAAAACTATTCTACTGGCCTAATATGAAAGGCGAAACAACAGATTACATGGCTAGGTGCCAAGATTGTCAGCAGGTTAAGGCCGAACACCAGCATCAAGTTGGCCTATTACAGCCATTACCAGTACCAGAATGGAAATGGGAGACCATATCGCTGGACTTCATAACAGGTTTTCCTAAAACTCAGAAACAGAATGATTCTATCATGGTTATAATCGATAAACTCAGTAAGTCTACACACTTTATTCCTGTAAAGTATACTTTTAGAGCTATAAACATTGCTGAAATATTCATGAAAGAAATTTTTAGATTGCATGGTATTCCTAAAATGGTGATTTCAGATAGAGACATAAAATTCACATCCGCTTTTTGGAAGGAATTGTTTACAGGGATAAATACTACTTTGAACTTTAATACGAGTTACCATCCACAAACAGATGGACAGATCGGAAGGACAAACCAAATCATAGAGAACATGCTCCGCATGTATGTAATAACAAAACCAAACAGGTGGGAAGACTACCTACACTTGGTAGAATTTGCATATAACAATGGGTACCAAACTTCGGCTAATTTGAGCCCTTTCGAAATATTTTATGGCAAAAGGTGTATGACTCCAATTAGCTGGGATAACCCAGTTGACATACTCATGGTTGGACCAGAGATGCTCAAAGAAATGGAGAACATGGTAAGGAAAGTACAACAGAACTTGAACGAAGCACAGGACAGACAAAAGAGCTATGTAGATCATAAAAGAAGACACTTGGAATTTCAAGTGGGAGACCATGTTTATTTGAAGGTCAAAGCCCAAAAAAGCTCATTGAAGTTAGGGAACTGTGCAAATCTGGAACCCAGGTTTTGTGGGCCCTTCGAGATACTAGCTCGAATTGGACCCATAGCATATCAACTTGCACTTCCAGCTAATCTAAGAATTCATAATGTATTTCATGTTTCTTTGTTGAAAAAGTATATTCATGACCCTACTCATATGATTGATTGGAACTTGGTGTAGGTGGAACCCGAATGCGAGTTCCAGGTGGAACCGCTGTGCATTCTGGACAGGAGAGAAATAACACTTTGGAACAGATTCGCCGCTCAGGTAAAGGTGCAACGGAAGCACTTTAGTCCTGAGGAGGCCACTTGGGAATTGGAGGGAGATTTGCGGAAATCTCATACAATCTTGTTCCAAGAAAGGTATAAACACCGAGGATAGTGTTTTACTGAAGGGGGAAAGGATGTGACATCCCCAAAAATAAGATATTTTTGAAATTTAAATTTGCTGGAAATTTATTCCGTTTTTAGTAAATTCAAATTTGGAAAATATTTGCCATTTATGGAAATTCTGAATTCTGAATTTGATATTTGTAATTAATTATTATGACTGTTGGGAAGAGATCTGATTTGAATCAACTACATATTTGACTATGACACTTGTATAAAAACAAAATATTTATATTGATTGCAGGAGGACAAATGGAACAACCATCTTAAAATCAGTTGACCATGACTCCATGAGTGGGGAATATGTTGGAACTACCTCTAGGATGATTAATTTCAAGTGGAAAATCAGTGGTTTGGCTATTGGCAGCCCCTAAAAATTAGGGATTTAGAAAGCTGGGAAAATTCCCAACGGAGGGAAAAGACTTAGGCAAATTGATTAAATAACATATGTGAGGAGGCAGGATGCTACCAAGTATGCTAGGAAAGGACTACGTAATTTCTTGTTGTTATGAACACTATTGTTGGAGTGTGAGGCAAGAGGAAACTACTGGAATTGCAGGACATTGCTGAAGAGGAGTTTTATTGTCCAAGTTCACCCTCATGGATTCATGGTCACGCTAGGCGGTGAATCGGGAAAGTGATGTTGGCTGCCCTATTCTACGGTTGGGAGGAACGTGGTTGTTCCATTTGTTTTCCAGCGAGTTTATTCAGATATGTCTTCTTAACCCTCCTCTGTTTAAAATCGTTAAATGGATGGTGTAATGCATCTGTTAATCATGAATTGAGTAATATTATGGATGAAAGATCGAAATCAAATGTGATTATCTATGTTGCATTTTATTGCTGGGTAAATACTAATTTTTCCATGAATCTTCTAGCTGCGAGAATATGCTTGGTGAAGTCCTGAAGGAATAATTTCCTATGGGTTATTTTGATTGTTGTATTAGAGTAAAAGTGGTAGACGAATTCCCACAACTCAATGGTACTTAAAATAGTGAACTAATTAAGAGTGCATTGTAAATGGAAATTGAATAAACATATATACATATAGACGTATGCTTATATTTTCCTGTGGGTTATTACCTATACAGAAATACAATAAGTAAACAAAATCCCTTTTCCACACATATTAAACATTATGAGATCCGGGTATGAAAATTCTTGAGATGAATTTATGTATGAAAAGTAATCAAAGAATTGCAAAATTCTCTACAGAAAGACCTACATTACACAGAGTATAAATAATTTCAGTCAATCTAGTCTAATTATCCACATGTTAAAACACTAGAATAAATTGGAAATAACAGCATTTAACACAGGACCAATTCTGGAATGTAATATGAAGGGCGCGAAGGCTCCAAATGAAAACGAAAACATTCTGGAACCCCTATGTGTGCATATGCTTGGGTAACATCCACGATGTTATAAAACAATAACAAAATTTGCCTCTGTGTCTGTAATAGTATGATAAGTAATGAAATAAACAACAGACTCAACTCGACTACAATTCGAGAAGTTATATTGATATCGACATACTGTTGACAGTCAGAATTTAACCACTCTGTATTAATCTACTTTCATTATACGACATGCAAAGAGAAGAGTCCTGAATCTTGAATTAATTAAACACAAGCAAAAAGTTTGAGTCCAGATTTAGGATAGGTATGAAACTATGCAGCCGATGGAATTATAAATAATGGTACATTATTATAATGATCATTTCCTTGCTAAACAAGAATCGAACTTCAAACTAGGTACATTACAGTTACAGGCCGAGGAAAAGACTTCGACTTTTTCATCAAGGACAATTAAATCCCGAAGGGTTTGTGTTAAGGAACCCAAGTACCTTTTCCCATGAAAAGGATGGATGAAATTCTGAAGTTTCGGAGTCTTCTATCCTGCAAAGTAAACCATAAATCGTTATTAGCATTTGTCTTAGGTAGAAAAGTAAATATAACTAAAATTTCGAGGCAGAATGTTTATAGCGAACCAAAATTTAAAGAAATAAATAAAATCGGGATTATACTTAACTTGGCCGTGGCATAGGCCGCCCTCACACCAAAGTAAATGAATCCAACCTTGAACTTGATGGGGAAAGGAAGCCAGTACCAATCTGATGGGTACCTCTTAAAAACAGGTGGGAGGCCCCATCATTAGAACGCATTGTATACAGTTCTCAAAAATATGGAAAAAGAAAACTTACTCATCCGAAGTAAAATAGAGAAAGACTGATAGGGTTTGAACTAATACAGAACTACAACACAAAATTTAATATGTACATTAGACCACACCCAAGAATCGAACCAATAGTAAAGACGCTTTTCTGAATGTTATAGGTGCCAGGGATTATATGTTCGTCTTGCCAACACATTTATTTAAAAATCTTTTCGGACATAGAGTTAACCTCTAAATGAAAATACAGAAAAACCCTTTCATATCTCTCTCAACTAACGGGTGGTCTGTCATAGATTACCCTGTTCCTCAACCTTCAAAAATACATGCCCTGGGTAGAGTTCTATCCTAGCTGGTTCCATTCGGGGATCAACACAATGGTGGAAATTTATCAGGGGTCCAAAACTTAGACAGTAGCAGTTTTAGAAAGGGTCAAGTCAAAAGACAAAAGAAGGATACGATGAAAAACTTCAATGAAGCACAACCCTGTAACCTGCTAGTTAGACTATGCCAGAATGAAGGACAACGAAGAGGTCCCAAAAGGGATTGGAGTCTTTCCTCAATGAAGGGAAGTTTTCCCTAGTAGATTTCGTGTCTGGGGTTGTAAGACAACTAACAAGTCATAGGAGTAAACTGTCATGGGAGAATCATAACCAGAGCCACAGTCAAAAGAAGAAAGGAACTCGTCCACCTTAAGTAAAGCTGATTTATTCTTTAAAAAAATGTTAATGTTACAGAGGGTTGCGATCTTACCAAAGTAAACGGGTAGGGACTTCTGGTTTCCACCTGGTGGGTACCTCTGCGCATTTGGAGCTACCTCGTGAAGAGAATACATAGGTGTCTGTAGGAACAGAAAAACGTAAAGACCATGAGAATGCTGATGGAATAACTCATAAACCTAAAGCAACTTAATGTGCACAGTAAAGGAGGCAAGTACGATGGAGGGTTCTGCCCATGTGAAGAGGATTATATGGCATACACCTATCGGCCAAGGGGTCAAGTGAAACCATCAGTTTTCATATTCACTCCATAATTCATTAAAGGTCGAACCAGAGCTTTAACTCTCGTCTGTCGAGAGTTTGACCTCACATTAAAGGCACACAAAACTACGGAGGGTCCCCTCCCGATTTAACCAACTAGAAAGTTGAACCACGTCTACGATGAGACCTGTTAACATCATGTTCGAAGAGAAACCATCGTCCAGTTAATTAGGTTAAGCATAATGGATTCGGGTAGTGTCTCACAGTTTTAACCTTTTTCTTTTAGTTAGCAACCCACAGGTCGTTAACCAACCTGGGGACTTAGTTCGAATGCATGGATTTTTTAAAAAGGTTAATGCTAACACATAGCATAAGCCTATATGCTAGGGTAAATATCTCGACATACACTATGGTGGATTGTTTAAACCTTGCCCTTTTAAATACTATTAAGACCCCCTTGCGCACAAGTTTAAGAAGTATTTTGCGTAGGAAAGAATTTTGGGATCTTGACTCCTAAGTCCTCCATAGTCCAAGTTTTGTGTAGCATGACACATATAAATGTTTGGAAGCTTTAGGACTTACAGAATTGTTAGGGTAATGGACAATTATCTTGGCATGACCTGGACACCTATATGTTGGCTGATTAAAATGTCAACATGGGTAACCAAAATATAAGAAACTTATCAGAGTTTAATAATGGAGAAAACGGTCTTTTCATCCTAAGGACGAATATATCAAGTTAATTAGGATTAATGTTACAGAGAAGATTTTTTTTTTTTATGTCAAAATTAAGGTATATTACATGGATTTTTTCATGAACCCGCCAACCTAGGAACCCACAAACCCGTGGTTATGAATGATAAAAAATAATCTAAGTGTTGCAAAGTGGTCGGTCATACTTGTATCCAGAAGAAATCAAATACTTAGGGGCTCAGTACCTGCAACAAGTATGATGGTCATAATGTGGATCACACACCTTTGGGTGTAAAGTGGAGATTGAAAAAGTTGGAAGATGAAGACTTGAATCCGTGAACCCACAAATTTTCAAAAATGGTTAAGTGTATTATAACAAGGCAATCAGTCAGACTCATGACATAGGAACGTAAATGGAAATGAAAACCCATCAACCCAACAACCTGTCGTTTTTTGAAATATGACTAAGTATGATAAATAGAAAGGGATAGAAGAAGGGAAAAATAAAAAAAGGGGAAGAAGGGTAGGTATAGAAGAGATAAAAGAAATGGAAAAAGGAAGTTGCGAGAATAGAAGGGAAAGAAAATTTCAGAAGAAATAATTGATCTCAACATGATTCACCCCCCCTCTCAATACTACCAACTTTAAAATAGGCTTGTGGTTCCCAAAATATTTTACTAAATAAGGTGAGTAAATGATTCCTCTACCTTGTAATATCCCTAGGCCGAACCTAGTTGTAAATGTAAATACAAATGTACATAAGATGGTGAGTTGTTTGACATCATTTTTGTATGCACCTTTCATGCAATAGTGCGCGCATGTACCGTGCATTAAAATGATGAAGTGTGCACATTCTAGGATACCGCGCGTAGCAACTTAAGTGTCTGTGATTTTGAGGACAGGGAGCCTTAGTGTATATGATGTGTTTTATAGGCTAGTGAGCCAGTTATTACAATATAGGATGCTTATGTTTTGAATTAGGCCAGAGAGTCTAGATGTTAAAGGCCAGTGCACCTATTTTTGTATATATCTCATCATTATTATAAAATGCATTGTTGCGTGCAGATCAACCATGATAAAAGAGTATGGGGGACTAAACTCCACTAGTTAGGGAAAGGTTGGGGGATAAAAGTTAAGGGAAAGGGGCTAAGATAGAGAGATTAAGCCAACAAGGAATATTATATTAATATTTCTTTAGTATAAAGTATGGGTAATTATTTTATCCTAAGTTCTAAGGATGGGGACAAGTGGGCCAAAGTAGCTCCCAACATGAAAAGTGTCAAGTTGGGGACATGAATACATATTGTTTGAACTTAGTTCATATTCCATCATGCCTTCCATCATTCAGTCATCCATTCATTCATTCCATGAGAATTCACTCACTCATTAAGCTATCCTCCATACGTTCATGTCACTATACATGAACCTGTATCTGTAACCATACCTACTTGTGTAGTTGGTTAGCTTGGGAGATGGACTGAAGAAGCGGGTTGTTAGGCCCATGGGATATTGAAGAGGTGAGTTGCTAGGTCCGTGAGAAATTTCTCTCTGGGTGAGATAATTTTTTGGAATTGATTTCCTGAAGGTGCTAAACTACAACTACAAGGATCTAAGACATCCCTTCCAGCTTGTTGTTGAAGCCTAGAAAGGAAGTGGGGAAGTCGAAGGACTGTTGAGCAGAGAAGGGGCACACTTCCTGGGGTGGGATAGGCATGTGGGGAATAAGGGACTATAGGATGTTAGCTTGAGTTGGAACCTATGACAGAGTCTTTCCTATTGTCTATGAGCCATTAGCCTGGTTAGGAATCCTTTTATTCGGGTGGAGTTTAGTCCCATCTTGAGGCTGACCCACTGCTGAGAGTGATGAGTAGTGTGGTCTAAGGCTGGGAGGTTCGTAGAAGGTCTGTACATAGTTGGTGATATTATTACCAAGATAAGTGTCAATTGTGTGATAAATTTACATGATGCATTATTATTTACGTGTTTATTTTTATGGGTTTATCCTATGTGTAGTTATAACTATCTTTATATTTATGAGTATTTCTTGTATATGATGCATCTATATGTTTACTATTATTTTAGTATGAATCCATTCATTTACAGAACATATTTGTTTTCTTACATTATATATATATATAAATTTCTGTAAGAGTTGTGTCTGAATATGTTTTACTTGCATGCAATTCGAAAAATTTATGTGGCATAGCTCAATTGGATGTTGGGTATGTTACAGTGTGTTGAGCAGAGAAAAAAAGTGTTTTCTGGAGTAGCATGGTCCGACATGGGTGGTCTGGGATGTTACATACCTTCTCCTTTGAGCACAAGTTTTCCTTTCCTATAATTCACCCTTTCAACCTGATCTATTGAAGGTCATGTTTCCCCTATTTGGTAGTTGTGGACTTCATCTACAAAACAATATATTTTTCCAACTTGCCTGGGATTTTGGTGCTTAGTTCTCTATTGTAGGTAGGACCTGCTTCTCAATTTCCTTATCCAACATGGAATTCTCATAGAGTTTTAGATTATCCACATTCACTGCAGAGTAAATGTGCATATATGGGGGTATACTAACTTTGTAGGCATTATTACCCGCATTCTCCAATAACTCAAAAGGGCCATACCACATAGCCTTGATATTCTTATCAGGACCCTATAGTCTTTCCTTGTTCTAATGTAACCAAACTTTGTCTCCCACTTTGAATGATTCATCAGTTCTATGCTATTCATGTCAGGCCTTGTACCTTTCTTGTGACTTATTCAACATCTCTTGTACTTGCAAATGGATTTTCCTAATTTTTTCAAAAAACTTCTCCACTTTTATCCTTCTACTATTATGTCTTCCCTCACTCCTCCTTTCTTTCCATATACAACATCAAAGGGTGAAGCTGGAAAATACCCAAAGAAAGTTTCGAAAGGGGACTTACTAGTGGAAGTATGGACTAATATATTATAAGAGTGTTGAATGTATATAATATCTTCATCCTAAGTCTTCAAATGCTTTTGATTTTAACCCCTAAAAAATTGAACCAATGTCTTATTGAATACTTTTATTTTCCCACCTGTTTGTGAATGGAATGTTGTAGATCTATTCAAATTTGCATCCATCTTCTATCAAGGTGTAGTCCAAAGGGCACTAAGAAATTTAGCATCCCTATCTGAGATGATGCTCCTTGGTATCCCAAAGTGCACCTAGACCTATTCAAAGAACATGTTTGCTACTTATTTTCCTTTGATGTTCTTTTTACAAGGAAAAATAGTGCACATCTTGTTAAAACTAGAAACTACCACAAACAAATAGATATGTTCTTTCTTGGTTGTTGGAAAACCTCTCATAAAACATGTGGAAATTATTTTCCAAGGATGAGTGGGTACAGGTAAGGGATGGTATAAGCCTTGATTTATATTATTAGGCTCTCTGGTACAACAAAGTATGCATCCTCTAATATATTGAGCTACACTGACTTAGAGTTGTGAGCGTATTTGATAAGTTTCAATATTTCACCTTTAGGTACACAAATATTGTTTAGATGGTATATTAACCCATTATGGATATGGTATTCATTCTTACCGTCACCTTCTTGAACTTGAATTTGTCCCTGTAGCTGTTTGTTAAGAACCAAATGTTGAATACAAAAGCACCACAATAGATATAGAAGAACAATATGCAAAATCTTCTTAATTACCATCGAACCCTTAGGGTAGGGAAACACCATACAATGGATCATATTATGGAAGGGATCCTCTCTTGTTCACTTGCCTCTTCGAGGGGGCATCCTCCTATTGAGCTACCACTCCAAATACAATATTTTTCTTCATGTCTCAATACATTGCTTGAACCCCTTTATATATTGCTACCATCACCTAAGAACATTCTAGAGGAGGAATCTTCTAGAAGTAAAACCTTCTAAGAAGTCCTATTACATTTATTATATCTAATTACCCATTTATTATATCTAACTACCATAGTGGGCCTTATTTAATAATATAGTGGACCTAGTCCACCTTACATTGAATGACCTCCACTATTATCACTATGGGCCCTATGGGCCCCCCCACTACCTCTCTAGCTACCTTACATTCCATCCCTCTTATGAAAGCGTTGTCCTCAATGCTTGATGTACAACCATATACCAGGGTCCCATGGATAATTGTAGACCATAATGCTGAAGAAGACTGAAGAACCAAGGTCCCATGTAGAAAGGAAATCCACCATGCTGAAATAGTCCAACCACCATTGTAAGCCCGGGTCCCATGTCCAAGTGCTCATGTGAACTCCTCGTGGAAGATTTTGGAACACAATAACCAACTCCAAATGATGCTCCAAAGACTGAAACCTATCATGTGGATCCAAATAACAAGATCCATCCACATAGTGGAAAAGGGTCGTAGCAAAATATGGAATGAATAATACCACTGTAGAATATGTAGACTGAACGCTGGTAACTAGCTCCTGATGTGGGACATTGATGTTCTCTACAGAAGGTGGAGTAGAGTCATCAAATAAAATATGAAAGTGGTTGTCATCCCAGAAATAACAACTATCCATATACCAATCATCACAATCTGCCTCAAAATCATACCAATCATATATTTCTTGATTATATTCATCCCTAAGGCCCTCCATAACAAATCTCTCCTGCATGTTATTCAATGAATCTTGAATACTACGAAAACTATCATTGAGGCCGTCTGTGAGGCTGTCTGTGAGGCCATGTATAAATGCATCCAATGTGTCATCCAATGTGTGAAACAATTGGGCTTTGAATGATTCAAGAATTTCTTTCAGGTTTTGAGAAGAAATATCCATCTGAGCATCATATGAACTCACCCAATAAGTTACGGCAGAAAATAGTGGTTTTTTCTGGAAAAACCCTAAAAAACTGTTGAAGTTAAAATGCTCATAACTTCACTTCCCGGACTTCGTTTTGGCTGAATGTTTTTTTGAAATTGGGTGAAATTGTGAGAGGAACTTAGATCTGTAATTTATTTGGGCAAATTTGGCCTCCAAATGCTACAAAAATAAAAAAATTCTCGTCGTCGTCCACGGAAAAAATATTGAAAATTTACAGATTTTAAAACTTCAATATCTTGACTTCCTGGACTCCGTTTCAGAAAATTTGTTTTTTCAAATTGGGTGTTTTTCTGAGAGGAACTCAGATATACAACCCTTTTCTACAAATTTTTCACAAAAATATACCAAAAACTTTGAGAATGTCGCGGTCCTCTTTTTTCTACTCCGAAAAAAAAATCTGCAAAAATAAAAAATATTTGCCCACAATGTCTGCCCAAGGAAAGTGCTCTGATACCACTTGTTAAGAACCAAATGCTGAATACAAAATCACCACAATATATATACAAGAATAATATGAAAAATCTTATTTATTACCATCAAACCCTTAGGGTAGGGCAACACCATACAATGGATCCTATTATGGAAGGGATCCTCTCCTTTTCACTTGCCTCTTCGAGGGGGCATCCTCCTATTAAAATACCACTCCAAATACAATATTTCTCTTCATGTCTCAATACATTGTTTGAACCCCTTTATATAGTGCTACCATCACCTGAGAACATTCTAGAGGAGGAATCTTCTAGAAGTAGAACGTTCTAAGAAGTCCTATTACATTTATTATATCTAATTACCCATTTATTATATCAAACTACCATAGTGGGCCTTATTTAATAATATAGTGGAATTAGTCCACCTTACATGGAATGACCTCCACTATTATCACTATGGGCCCTATGGCCCCCCCCACTACCTCTCTAGCTACCTTACAGGAGCTATAAAGAATACAACATCATATTTATTTATACAATATTCAGATATAGAGTTTAACCATTCAAATCAAGTTGTGATAAGATTCAGATAGTAATGGGAAAAAAATAAGAAAGTATAGAGCATGAATATGAATCCATTTATAGCATAACAAATAACCGTAAAACAAACTTTGAGGCCCTGAGTCACATCATTTTATTATTTGCAACAAAAAAAAAATATGTCGTACACCATGGATCTAATAGATCACTTCCTGAAACATTTATATCTCCAATACATTTTATTGCACATCAAGATATAACTCGTATACCTTCAAAGAGTATTATTAAGGGTTTCATTGTAGACTCAAAAATCACCACATATACAACAATGGCACCAACTAAGAGAACTAAAACAACTGGAAATTACATAGGAACCCCGACCAAAAGAATAACAATACTGACAACAACAACCATCAACCAACATCAGACAAAATATTGTTGATATTATGGTAGCTATGGGAGGTATTAAACTCCATGTATAACCTCTTACTAGATTAGAATTTTTTGAAAGCTAGAGAAACCCTAAACAGATGTATAGAAACCCTAGAAGACATGTTGACTCATTAAAAGAATTAATGTTTAATTATTGTCCTATAAACGAAGAAGTCATCCTAGATAGGAGACAAAGAGAACTATAAATATAGGGTGCTTGAGCTCATTTGGTCATTCACACTCTCACAACTCACACACGACAAGTGGTGCACACGTCTGGAGAAGGAGTACAATTGAAGCTACTACAACTGTCTTTTGGTCTTGGTTTTTGGTTTATGGAATTTATGTTTAGTGCGTTATTCTTGGAGAATGAGAAATATTCTATCTCTTGGTTATCTCTTGGTTCTGGTACTACTTCCAGAATTATTCTATCTGTCAAGGTTGTTAGGATATTTAGACACTTAGGAGCTAGTTAAGATCTACTTTGTCTAATATGTCGTTAGGTAAAAGTGTGTTTCTTAGTGTGTTTCTTTAGTATGCATTAGTATGCATTTGTAGTTAGGAAATCCGACGGTCACGATATGTTCCCGACATAGAGTGATCCGACAGTTCATACTCTCCTCAATCTTAACGACCATTGATCCATGGCTTAACACTCGATTGGTCCATGGTCTCTATTTAAATAGCATGGAGGGTCATTTTTCGATGATCGATTGTGAGAAACTCTCTTGTAAAATCTATCTGTAATCTTTTTCTTTGCATTAATAAACTGCTCCAAGTGGCCGCGTTGGCTGGGGCAGTGGATATTTTCCTGTAAGGGTTTTACCACATGAAACCATCGGTGTGTTGATCTTTGATCTGTTTATGTGAGTGGTTACTGAAGGTGTTAATCCTCTGTTGGAATACCTGTGTTGTCGAACATGGTATCAGAGCCTGTTTGAAGACCCTCTCCTATTGTAGATCGAGATCATGAAGCCGAGTTGACTCATCTGCATTTTATGGAATTTAAATACATTTCTAGGCTGAGAGGACTATTCCATTGCGTCTGAAGAACTCTCTTTATTCAGGAACATTTTTCGTTTCACTCGAAAAGGTTTATGTTTTCCCAAGATACGGCCATTATAGTCAGATTCGGAGGTATAAAGCCTGAATACGCATTTTTTAAATTTTGGTTTGTATTTTTTATTTATGGGTTGCTACTCTTTTAAATATGCATATTCTCTTTTCCCCATGCACTGTGGAATCTCATAAAATCATAAATAGATAGGAAAAGGTGCATCTTCTGGGTAAGCTAACCAAGATCTAACCCTTGTTGTCATCGAGAAGCAAAAGTTGTTTTCCCCACTTCTCTTTATAAAAGTGGGTCACTTCATAAAGTAGCTTACACTATCACGTGGTTATTTGGTTACCATTTATGCCTTTTTTTAAAAAGGGCATAACTCTCACATCGGAAGTCCGTTTTCAGTGCCATTTTTTTTAAAACCGCATAACATTTCGAGATCTTTCCATCCAGATCATTAGTTTCATTTTTTAAATCCACATTATCTACATATTTAATATGTCTTCTACAAGTAATGTCTTTCTTACCAACAACAACTACTTCCAATGGAAATCCCATATGGAAGATTTATTAAGAAGTAAAGACCTGTACCAGATTACCTTGGGAAAGAAAACAACACCCACTGATGATGATAAGAAAGCCAAATGGGATAATAGGAATGGCGAAGCACATGGACTAATCAGAATGTCCATCTCTCCTGATTTAAGGTACCACCTTCAAGGAATTGATGACCCCGAAGAAGCTTGGAACACGATTGAATCTGTGTTTGGTGAAATCAATATTATTCGAGCACAACAGTTAGAAAATAAAATACTAACCTTGAGTCTAAGTGATTTTTCTTGCCTTGGAGACTATCTATCTAAGTTTAAAACACTCGGAATTTTATGTGAAGAATGTAAGATAAGAATGGAGGAATAGCGTTGCATATATCTTATTCTTTCTAAGATAGGTAGTGCATATTTTGTGTTTGTATCTACCTTTTATGCCATGAAAGAGGCTCTAGGGAAAGCTTATGTAAAACCCACTCTTGAGTCCTTTTGTGCTTCTTTCATTAGAGAGGAAGATAAGCTTGTACAACTTGGAGTGATCAACACTGCAGGTACCTCCAACAAAGCCTTAGTTTCCCAGTAGAAAGATAAACCCAAGTATCCCAAGAAGCAACATCATTGCTACAACAAAAAACAACCTAAGGTTCCCAAACCCCCTCAGACAACTTGAGCTCCTAATGGTGACAAAGGGGAAAAACATAAAAGTAAGAATAATAACAGACATTGCAACTTTTGTGATAAATATGGTCATGATGAGTCCAAATGCTTCAAGACGATGGTAGCCTTAAAAGCAACGATGAAGAAGCACAACATCAGTATTGATTCTTCTTCTTCTTCTCATGGACATGCACTTTTTGCTTCTGTTTTTTCCTTCAATACAACTTCTACTACTACTTCTTCTTCTAATGAGTGACTTATTGATTCAAGAGCATCTTATCATATGGCTAAGGATAAAGCCATATTTTCTTCTCTAAATGAAAGTAACACCAAGAAAATATTTTTTGGTGATGATAGATCTCTTAGTGTTGTAGGATATGGAATAGTTCAGGTAGAAAATGGTCATTTCAATGATGTATTATGTGTTCCAAATCTTTCTTGTAACCTTCTATCAGTATATCAAATCACTCATTTAGGTGAAGGTAAAACCATCGAGTTTTCACCTCACCAAGTTGTAATCAAGAATCTAAAAGATCCTAAGCATGTTCTTTCAACTGGAATTGCTGATGATATTACTAGGTTGTACAAGTTTGACAACTTTGGATCATCAACTTTTTCATCAGTTTTTGTTGCTTATAGCGATGACTTGAGCAAACTTTGGCATGAGTGATTTGGTCATCTAAACTATCACTCATTGCAGCATCTATGTAATCAACAGATGGTGACTGGTCTTCCTCTCGTTTCATGCAGAGATGGTGTTTTTCTCAATTGTGTTCTCGGCAAAAAGCATCGGGACAGTTTTGACAAACATGCCTCTTGGCATGCCTCGGGTCCTTTGCATCTTGTTCATAGTGATTTGTGTGGTCGACTTTCTTCTCCTTCTTTTTCTGGGTGCAAGTATTTCTTAACTTTCATTGACGACTTTTCCAAATGTACTTGGTTTTACTTCTTAAAACTCAAGAGTGAAGTTTTTGACAAGTTTTTGGCCTACAAGGCCCTTGTAGAAAAGGAATATGGACATCAAATTCAACGGTTAAGAACAAATAATGGAGGAGAATATGTGAACAATAATTTTACAAGCTACTACACTACATAGGGAATCAAAATGAAACACATTGTTCCATATACACCACAAAAAATGGTGTTGTTGAGAGAAAGAACCGCACATTAAAAGAAATGGCTAATTGTATGATCCAATCTATGGGATTAAGTATAAAGTATTGGGTAGAATCCATCAACTGTGAAAATTACATAGTAAATCGCACTCCCACAAAGGCTCTTAAAAATATAACACCAGAAGAAGATTGGACTAAAATTAAACCAGATGTAAGTCACTTCCGTGTATTTGACAGTATAGCATGGGCTCACATTCTTGATGAGAAAAGGAAAGCATTGCAGCCTAAAAGTGAGAAGTGTATATTTGTTGGTTATTCTGAAGATGTCAAAGGTTACAGACTTCTTCAATCACATTGTAATGAAATTAATCTTAGAAGAGATGTTAAATTTGATGAAAATCTCTTGGCCTGGGAGCCATATTTGGCGTTTGTGCCTTCTTATGATCGGGTTTCTTCTTCAGATGATGACAGTGAGGATGAAAATCCACCTCCACCTTCTCACCCTCCTCTAGATGAGTCCTTTGAACCTGAACCAGCACCAACTCCATCGCTTCCTAGATGGGTCATTTCAACATGAGAAGTAGTTGGTGATCTTCTCGATGATCCTTCAGATTAGCGTCAGACACATTCACAATTCCAGCGAGCCTCTTCTCTTTTGGCTCAAGTTTCAGAAACTCATGATTCAGAGACATTTGCAGAAGTTTCATGTCATCTAGATTGGGATACAACAATGAATGAAGAGTATCATTCTTTAATGGAAAACGATACTTGGGATCTTGTACCTCTTCCAAAAGGAAGAAAACTTTTCAGATGCAAATGGGTCTACGGAACTAAGTATGTATCAGATGGAAGTGTTGAAAGACACAAGGCTCAGTTGGTTGCCAAAGGATTTTCCCAAGTTGAAGGAATTGACTATAATGAAACCTTTTCCCCTGTAGCAAAAATGAATTCCATCTGTCTTGTTCTTGCCCTTGCTGCCTCACATAAATGGGAGGTCCATCAGATGGATGTTAAATTCGCCTTCTTGAACGGAGATTTGCAAGAATAAATCTACATGGAACAAAATCCTGGCGATGTCCAAAATGACTCTAGCCTTGTTTTTGGCCTCAGGAAATCTCTTTATGGTCTCAAGCAAGCTCCCCGAGCTTGGTATGCCAAAATGGATAGCTTTCTTATTGCCACTAGACTCTCTAGATGCCATTCTGATCCTAATGTTTATACCAAGAAAGTAGGAAGCCATCTCATAATCCTTTTCCTTTATGTTGATGACCTTATCATTACTGGTAGTGACTCAAAACTTTTAAACCATGTGAAAACTAGCCTTAAGAAGAAATTTGAAATGACCGACTTAGGTTTTTTGCATTATTTTCTTGGCCTCCAAGTTTCGCAAACCAATGAAGGAATTTTTCTTTCCCAGTCTAAGTATGCTTGTGACCTTCTTCGTCACTTTCACATGGATGATTGTAAACCAACCCCTTCTCCCTTCCAGTCTGGAGTCAAGATTTCTACCACCTGTAATTCTCCTGAAGTTAATGCCACCTTGTACTGTCAATTAGTTGGTAGCCTCTTATACTTGACTCATACCCATCCTGATTTTTCCTTTGTTGTTGGTCTTACTGCCCAATATATGAAAACACCCCATGAAATCCATTGGAAAACAACTAAAAGGAATCTTTGATATGTTTGTGGTACAGTTCAATTCGTGATACATTACAGTTCAGGGGGACTCCTTTATTGGTTGGTTTCACTGATTCAGATTGGGCTAGTCACCCTGATGATCAAAAATCTACTACAGGTTATGTTTTCAGCCTTGGTTCAAGACCTGTCACTTGGGCCTGTAATAGACAATAGGTTATTGCACTTTCTTCAGCAGAAATAGAATACCGAGCAATGGTAAATGCAAGTCAGGAAGCCCCGTGGCTTCGAAAAATCCTTTCAAAGTTTGGATTCCAACACCAGCATCCGACCAACCTTTGGTGTGACAATCAGAGTGCCATCAAGCTCACCAAAGGCCTAGTTCAACATCAGTGTAGCAAACACATCGAGATACACATGCACTTCATCAGAAAGCTAATTCATGATCAAGTTATTGAAGTGCTCTTTTGCCCTATAGAAGATCAACTTGCAAACATTTTCACAAAGTCTCTTACACAAGCAAAGTTTTCCAACCTTCGATCTATGTTAGGAGTTCAGGAAGTTGTCATTAAGGGGGGATAGGCTCTAATGCCTCCTTCCTTCTCCTATTGTGTCACTATTGAAAATCCTTCAATCCTATCCCAAGTTGTTTTTAAGGGGGGATGTTAGGATATTTAGACACTTAGGAGTTAGTTAAGATCTACTTGGTCTAATATGTCGTTAGGTAAAATTATGTTTCTTAGTGTGTTTCTTTAGTATGCATTAGTATGCATTTGTATCTAGGCAATCCGACAGTCACGATATGTTCCCGACATAGAGTGATCTGACGGTTCATACTCTCCTCGATCTTAATGGCCATTGATCCATGGCTTAACACCCGATTGGTCCATGTTCTCTATTTAAAGAGCATGGAGGTTCATTTGTCGATGATTGATTGTGAGAATCTCTCTTGTAAAATCTCATTGTAATCTTTTTCTTTGCATTAATAAACTGCTCGAAGTGGCTGCATTGGCTGGGGTCGTGGATATTTCCCCGTAGGGGTTTTACCACATGAAAACATTGATGTGTTTATATTTGATCTGGTTATGTGAGTGGTTACTGAAGGTGTTCGTCCTCTGTTGGAATACCTGTTTTGTCGAACAAAGGTTATGGTGCTCAGGGGTGGTTGTGTGCCTATGGTTGGGTGACAATATTGAGATATTGTCTATGGAAAAATGAGAACATATATTTTATTCTAATATGTTATGGGCCCACACTATCTTCAAACAATCTAACTACTAGAATATAGATTGGGAAGTTATTTTTAAAGCTAGTTGTGGCACTAGTTAGAACTGCAACTAGGTTTTCTTATTATGCAGCTACAACAAACCCTAACCCTTATGTTTGGGAACTTCTAGTGAAGAATTTTACCTAATTCCTTGACATACTAGTGTGACCTAGCCTAACACACCTCTTGGTACCCTCATCTAGCAAAAAATTTAGGTTTTAATTTTTGGTCAAAGTCAAAGTCAAAGGTTGACTTCTGGTCAAATAGATTTTGTGGTTAAAGTTGAAATTCTAGAGTTTATAGTTTGTTCTTATCATTGAATATTCTGATTCAGTTTCTAAGATCTTCTTGTTAGTATGGTATCTATTTTCATATTGGAAGACAAGTTGGACAATGCTACAAGAGTTCAAAGAAGAACAAGTTCACCCTCCATAACATGTGAGTCTTAAGGTCTAGGTTTGATTAAATTTTTAAGCTTCAAATTTGTATATATCAAGGGTGATAGTTGCTACATTACAAAAAAAATATTTGAAAGGTTCTACTATTGCTAGGTGCAATGAATACCATTGATATAGATTCCTATTGTACTTTTTTGCAAGATGAACTAACATTTCCTCTAGAGAGATATCTCTTGTTTTTCTTGTTGTTCTTATTCCAGGAAGGTACCCTTGTGAAATATGTTTGATGAACAATATTCACAAAATTTGCTATAAAAGAAGTTTATAAGGATGACACAATGCTTGAAACAACTACCATATGGGAAATAATCAGAACAAATAAAATCAAACTTGAAGAGACTTAGAAAGAACTCAATAATCAAGAGAAAACTATAATAAAGTTGTGACACTTTGCATAAAGCAAGTAGGATGTATACGGAAGCATGGGCTCTCTTAGATTGAGGGAGATGATTAAAAAATTCCAAAAGAAGATCATGCATATTTCTCATTTAGGCATGACACTGATATTAGGAGGGAGATAATCCCAAATAATGTGATCCATTAAAGAATTTGTGAATACTATGAAGTATATTTCCATGTTATTCATTGGAAATAGTATCCATGATAAGAAACATGTGTTCAACTTGACTCTAGAAGAAGTCTTCTTTGAAAAGAATCCTCAAATATCCCTGGTTGTCCATGTACATTTATGTTCCTGTGGAAAAAGGAAAAATTTGGAACCTTTAGAAAGGAAGGGGATGTAATGTATATAAGATTCCATGGACTCCCATGTTGAAGAAGGAAGTTGTGATGAAGAACAATGTATGTGAGAAATTGTAAAAAAGAATTATAAATGGAAACATTTATAGACACAATGCAATATTCAAAGATAGAGGGTTCTCCCAGAAGGAGGGATAATAATATGATGACAACTTGTTCCAGTATACCTCTACCAGAGCCATTATATCTCTTGCAGTATCTATAGGTTGTATTTTACATCAGATGGATGTAAATATCGTTCTTCTCAATAGAGTGATTGAAGAAGAAGCATATAGAACAACCTGAAGGTTTTGAGGTATACTATAAAGATATACATGCATGAAGATAGAATAAGACCTTGTATGGATTCAAGAAACCTAGTGCAGATCCTCTCATGTATAGAAAACGAATGGTGAAAACTTCCTATGACAGAGGAAGTATATTGAAATGATTCTTCAGAAGTCCGGGATGATAGATTGGAAATATATGGAAAATTGCCATGATGACAGATTTGAAGACAATGAGAGACTCTAATTCAATAGACCCATTCCTAAATCGACAATTGAATGGCTCATTAATTTATTTGGAGAATACTCAGGTGGTTATTTTCTTTGCTATGAAAATAGTTCCCGGTGGAACTTAGCCATGAAAATTGAATATCTACAAAACACTCTTTGAAATATCTTCATGGAATGTTTGAGTTATGATATACATCTGCATGGATTTATCAATTCATATTGTTTAGGGAGTGTAGATGAAATAACAAGTGCTTCTTGGATATGTTTCATTTTTGTATTTTCCATGATATCATGGGCCAATAGGAAACATAAGCTGGTTGCACTCAGCACTGCATAAGAAAAGTATATTGGAGCTTGTGATGCTTTTACGAAAGAAGTGTGTCTCCTTAAGATGGATTATGGAGTACTTGATCATGTGCTGGATTCGACCGTGATGTATTATGATAACTATAACTGTGTGAATTTTTAAGAGAACCAGATATTCCATAAAAGGTCAAAGCACATTGATATCAGGTACTATTTTCTCTATGATATAGTCCAGAGGGGAGAAATGTTTCTCTAGTATATCTCCATTGATGAGAAGATAGCATATATTTTGGTAAATCCTCTATCGAAGATGAAAATTTTGTGTACTTAAAGGATAATATGGACTCATGGGGATGAATTCCTTATTGGAAAGGGAAATGATTATGCCCAAGTTGGGAGGGAGCACTGATATGTTATTGAGATATGGACAATCATTTTCCATTTTCGAAAATGGTCTAGGTTGGGAAGACACTTTCCAACTCGGAAAGTGGTCCAATATTATTGATGGACATTCATTTTCTAATTTGGAAAATGCTCCAGGATGGGTAGTCACTTTTCAGTTCAGAAAGTGGCCCAAGATTGCTATGGACAATCATTTTCCAGTTCAGAAAATGGTATATATCGGATAGTCATTTTTAGTAATGAAAATGGTTTGATATATTGTTGATATACCATAGAAAACAATTCCCCTTGTGGTCAGTGTGGGATAATGGTCTAGGACTGTCATTCTTATTGGAAGTCACTTTGAGTAGTGGTCAAGTAGAATGGTTCACCTCTCTAGGAATTCATTCTTTCGAAGTTCACAATTATGAGCATTTTCAAAGAATGTTATGTTATAGGAGGTTTTTGTAGGATAATCATTTCCATAGGAAATGGTTCAGATAGTCATTCCCTAGGGAAGAGTCATTCTCTCTAGGTTGCACTATTATTAGTGCTAGAAGAATGGCCCAGTTAGGTGAATGGTTCAGGTTCAACAATTAGGGACAATCATTCCCTAGGGCAGACTCATTCTCTCCAGGTTGCATTGTTATTAGTATTGGAAGAATTCCCCGGTTAGGTGAATGGTCCAAGTTCATAAATTAGAGACAATTATTCTTATATTCTTGAGAAGAATAGTCCATATATCCCATGGATGATGTTTAACTTTTTGAGGGTATATAATCTTCCAGCTCTCACATATGTGAGTGGAATAATGGCCCATATGACTAAGTTTGTATCATGATATTGTTATGTAGGTTGATATCAGATGACATGATTGTGGTGGAGACTATATGTCTCTAGACAATAGCTATATTCTACTGTGGTGAATGTGATCCAATGGTAGTGATTTTGTGTCATCGGTTAGTATCAGTGTGCTACTAGGAGTGGTTGTGTGCCAATGGATAGTAGTTGTATACCACTATGTATAGAAACAATTTTGTTATATTGAATGACATTGTTTTGATTTACTTAGAGACTACCACAAGTGTTGGATATGATAGAAAACTAGATGGATATTCAGTGTGTTGATGGCCAGACACTCTCCGAGTGGAGAATGGTCTAGGTAGGAAAAATTGTTGGTGGACAGACATCCTACCTATGGAGGATGGTCGAGTCTGAAATGTTGTTGGTGGACAGACATTCTCCCTATGGAGAATGGTCCAAGTTGATATATTGTTGATGTAACATGGACAACTATTCTCTTAGGGCATATGTCTAGATTACGAGAATGGTTTGTCTCCCTAAGTTCACAATAGTGTCGAGAGGGGAGATATTAGTATAGGAAAAAAAAATTTCTCTGATTTCACAGTAGTGGCCGTAGGGAAAATGATCCAGAACAATCATTATTTTAGGACATATGTATAGATTAGAAGAATGGTAATTGTATCCCATGGGGTGGATTTCAACAACTAGGAGGATTGACATTCTTACACAAATTAAACCCTCATCTTCTTTATTGTGGATTTCTTCTAATAAAGGGTCCAACACTAGTATAATTTGTAGGGATTGTTGGAAGAAATTGTCATATTGTTCCAAGAGGTATTTCCATTTGCAGACCAAAACAGATGCCCCCACAACAAATTCCTGAGTTAAACCAACATCTGGTTGTTTAGGTTTAGTTGTGAGAAGAGTGTACCATTCAATATCCACCACATAATTCACTTGGTGAATATGAACATATACAGTCTATACTGTAGACTTAAACTCACATAGATTAATCTTGGTAGTATGGGCGATTTTAAACATTGCAAGAATATGATCATAAACTTCTTGAATATCCTCGAATTTATCATGTTGCACAATTGGATCTATGATGGCCTATGCCTCTGTGTTCATGTTCTGTATTTCAACTCTCAATTATTCATGTAGTTTATTCCTTCTCTCCATCATACCAATCCAATCATTCACCATGGTAAAAGTTTTTCTACAATACCAAGTCATTTCATAAATGGAATACCAAACAAAATCCCTTTCTACAACCACTTGCATGAATTTATATATCATAACCTTGGGTTGATCTTGTTCTTTCATCTAAATGACATCCATTTGATGCAACAAGATGTTTATATTCTGAGCCAAATTAGACCAGGCTCCTGCTAGAATTTCAATTCATTGCATTGGTGCAACAAGATAAATATAATTTGGAAGCAAACGAGTAGCCTTATGGAATTTAGTCCAAGATTCAACCAATTTACTAGAGACAACATCCAACGTCGATTCAGACCATGCACATAAGGTGTGTTCTTTATCTTGGTCCTCTAATATTGTGTCTAACTAATGACGTGTTAGAATAATGTTGATGTGCTCATTTAACCATAGACAATGATACACATTTTTCGCCCAGCCATAGGCATAAATCCACCCCCAAGAACCTTAACCTTTGATAGAAAGAATGATTCTAGGAAGCCACACTAGAACCAAAATGTAATCAAGAAAGTGCACTTTCTCCAAGGGTAGCACACAATATAAATTACCACAAATACTAAATAGGATAAAACCGTACAATGACAGTTTTTGTTGTTCCTCCTCCAAACTTGTGCACTATTTATGGTTTCCTGAGTGAGAGTGAGTGAATGAACAAATGAGCCAAGATGTCTGCTATTTACAGTGGTTGTAGTCACCAGTTTGGGTCGACTTTTCTTCCTAGAGGATAATATTTCAATATTATATATTCTCCTGAGTTGACATGTCGTTTGGGGTTTTCATACATTTTTTTAGGGTTTCTCTTGCTTCTGGAATATTCTATTCTATTCAAAGGTTACATATGGAGGTTAATACCACCCACAACTACCATAATATCAACACTCCCTCTTATCTAGGGAGGTATTAATGGTATCAAGCACATCCTTCCATATTCACATGCATGGGAAAGACTTACATAATCTTGTAGACCATTATATAAGTAGCTTCATCATAGATCAAGTCATGAGTATCATCATCACTATCAACATCATCTAGTAGCAATCTGGAATCAAAACATATCATCATAATTTTTCTTGGTATTATTTTTTCATAGATAATATCACAATATCCATGAGCCTCATTTATCTATATTGATGATCCATCTCCACCACCATGTGTCTAGCACCTTGGGTCATTCTTGTCCCATGAAAAGAATCATGACCTCATCACAACCATATTCACCTCATATTTCATCCTCTCATAGGATCACTCTGTGAATGCATTTAGCTTGATTCTATCAGACACATGTGTCTAGAACCTCGGTTCGTTCTTGTCCCATGACAAGAATTATGACCTTATCGAAGCCAAAAACACCTCATAGTGATCCTCTCATAGGATCACTCTGTGAATGAATTCAACTCAATGCTATTAGACACATGGAATTGCACCTCAAGCACCTTGAGTCTTCAGTCTGTCAAATACTACGTCGGGGCACATATACTTCAGATGTATATGTTCCTTATATCCCCTAGTCCACATCCCAGTTCCTATGGAGATAGATTTATCTCAATGCTTATCAGGGATACTTACCTACTCATGAGTTAACTACTCACCTACTCGTGATATCTTCAAGGCTTGATGTAATTCAAACATAGGAGAACTAGCATCAACTCGAATATCCAGTCTTTCAAAGATTACATCTAGGCCTATTTTCACATGGTCAAGTCCATCTGATCAATCTTGGAATATCGACATGATGTTGCAATCATCAATACTCCCCCAGGGAAACACTTTCATTACTGCCAAGCTTGTACTAGACAAAAGATTAGTGAAAATGTCATCTATCTTCTCATCTATGGATAAGTGATGGAGCCTCACTACTTCTTCCTGCACCATGTCTCTGATGAAGTCTTGTGAGATTGATGCAGGAGCATCGTAGAAAGCATTTTTTTGAAAATGTTTTGAAGTTTAAAATCTGAAGCATTAATGTGATGGATAGGAGGAAAGTGCAGTTGCATTTATATATAAAGATCCAAACTAATTTTGGAGCATATGTTCCTATCTGTCGGATGTAATAGGAATTTATGTGTGTTTAAAGCAAGTAGGTAGATTTAAATCATAGATTAGACAGTTTTAGGATCTTAGGAGGGAAAACGGATGATAGACACCCTCACCCTTGTATCATTATAACATTATTCATAATTCATATGTTGTAGAGTTGTAGAGAAGAATATAGGAGAACAAATAATTTTATGCATTCTAGTTGTTATTTTCCATGTACAGGAGCACAGGAATTAATAGAAAAAATCTTTGATTCCAATCTATGTGTGTTTGTTATGGTTGTTGGAAGCACCTGTCAAATGGTATGTTGCAATCTTGTTTGCATTCTATGTATGCATTTTTCTTCAATGCTATGTGTGTATGTATGCTCTAAAGTCTTATGTTGAATGTTTGAATTCTGGATAAGGGGAGAATGAGTTTCAATTGTTTCTCTTTCTCAGAAGTCCTGCAAAGAGTGCAGTGGAGGGTCCGCAAGGAGTGTGCCGATCAGGCTCTGAGTTTCATCTCAAAACTCTCAGAGGAGATTCAAATTGTGTCTTTATAGGCAAGAGTGCTAGTAGAGCACAGAGCCATGCAAAGTGTGCACAGGCTAGGAGAAGGGAACAAATTACTTCAAACTCACAGAGGAGTTGAAGAATTATCTATTGCAAAGAGTGCATAAAGTCCAAGACCAAAATAACCAGAGGTTATTTCAAACTTTTCCGCAAGGAGTGAGTGAAGGGACCCTTTTGGAAGCCTTGAGTTCGCAAGCCAAATATCATAAGGGATAGAACCACTAAATTTTTCAAAGGGAGGCAGAGGTCGAAATCATCTCACAGAAGTCAAATTCAAGAGGAAGGACGCCATGTCATTTGGCCAGAAGTCCTTGAGAAGTTGAATCGGACAGTGGAGTCATTTTAGGAGGAAGTTCCAAAGTTCTGTTAGCCGTTGCATCTTGTAGAAGAGAGGAAGGATTAAGACCGAGTGTCTTTCAACACCCATAAGTTCAGGAAGGATAGTGACCATCAGATCCCGATCAACGAGGGTCATTGATATTGTACGTGAATTTGTGTATCGGAGTTCGTAGAATGGAGTGAACAATGGTTTGGGTCGAGTGTTGTGGATTTATGATTGGAGAAATCCCGATACAATGAGGGTCGTTGGATCGAGAGAGGCACACATATGTTGATCTCATCGAAGGAACAATTTTGAAGTCATCGATTTGTAGAGGGAGAGGAATGACTGTTCGTTGTTCTCTCAAGTTGTGAAAGTTGAAGGCTCGTGCGAGAAAGTGGAAAGGACCCACTCTGTAAGCGGAGTAAATAGAGGTGACAGGTGGTGTGCACTCGTCTCTTTGGGTGGATTCAACCTTCGTTGACATATCGCATTTTGGGGATTTGCAAGAGAAGAGCATGAGAGGTTGGCACTCCAACTCACAAAGTCGCGAGTTGCGAAAGGTGCTTGCGTTAAGGCTTGGCTGTGGTCATATTGGAAAAGGGGCTGAAGAGGGAGCTTACACCTTAAGCCCATTCACAATTTCATGTTTTGGATATTGCCAAGGAATGTGGCATTGTATTCAAAGTTCCTATCTCATGAGACTTGAAATCCTTTGTGGGTTTAAAGAAGGAGTTCAGTTAACCCTTGTCGTGGCTTATGGAAGATCCTACGTGGATCTTGGCCTGAAGGAAGGAGGTCTACACTAGTTGTGGTATTAGAGCCCAGAAAAAATTCTTTGCTTTCTACAACAGAGAGAAAAGATGAATTTTACAGCCTTGTCATCGAGAATAAGAGAAAGTCCCATACTTGATCCAGCAGTGGAAAGAGAAATGCGTGAATTACATGCCATACTTGATGCTATGGAGACAACACATAGGTGAACAGTTGACACTGGGGATATCAACGAAGATGAAAATGAAAATGAAACTAAAAATGAAGGAGAAGAAGTTGTAGTCGAGGATGCTGCAGAAGAACGCCTATTCATGGATGTTGCAAGGATAGGTTCTAGGGAAAAAATGGACATTCCAATGTACGAAGGAAACCTAGAAGTTGAAGAGCTTCTAGAATGGATTAGATATCTAGACAAACACTTCAACTATGAGGATGTCGAGGAAGACAATAAATTCAAACATGTCGTTACTAGACTTAAAGGGCATGCAACACTATGGTGGGATGAACTGCAGGCTGACAGATGTTGCAAACGCAAGCAAAAAATCAAGAGCTGGGATAGAACGGTTGCAAAAATGAAAGCCAAGTTTATACCCAGGGATTATCAAATAAATCTATTTTGGAGGATGCATAATTTGAGACAGAAGGCAATGTCAGTGAAAGAATACACTGAAGAGTTCTATAGGATAAACATCAAAGCAGGTCAATGGGAAAGAAATGATGAGAAATTTTCCAGGTGTATGAATGGTCTATGATATGACATTCAAGACAAGATGAGCATGATGACCATACGAATCGTAGAAGATGCTTATCAGATGAATCTAAAATCTGAAGAGAATATGAACGGAAAGCAAGGTCAAAGAGGCCGAGGTAGAAGTCAAAGCATAGGCAAGACAATTGCCCAGGACATAACTCAGAATCCTAAAGAAGAGGGGAAGAAACATCAACCTCAATCTGAGCGAGGAGGAAGATCACAGGGGAGGCAGTATGTTGATAGAAATACTTTTCCTCGAGACAAAGGAAGAGGAAGAGGCAGAGGAGATGAAGTGAAATGCTTTGTCTGTGGAAAAATCTGACATAAGTCCTATGAGTGTCCAAATAGGAAGAAATATGGTGGTGAAACTCACATTGCTGAAGCTCAAGGATGGAATGTTGAGGTAGAGGATGTTGAGGGCAGAAGATCTTTGATGATGCAGAAAGTTATCTTGAAACCAGAGAAGGAGCTAGAGAACCCAGCCCAAAGAAACAGTCTGTTTTAGACTGCTTGCAAAACCAAAGACATGGTATGCAAGGTCATAGTGGACAGTGGTAGCACAGTTAATCTTGTATCTATGGAAATGGTAGAAAAGATGGAGCTGGATACTATTGTGCATCCAATCCCATACAAAGTTTCGTGGCTACAAAAAGGACATCGGGTAAATGTCACTAAACAATGTTTAGTTGAATTTAAAATAGGGGGATATAAAGATGAGGTATTATGTGATGTCATTCCCATGGATGCTTGTCATCTATTTTTGGGTAGACCATGGCAATATGACAGAAATGTGGTGCATGATGGGAGACAGAACACATACACTCTAGATAAAAATGGTAGGACGCACATGTTCATGCCAACTAAGGATAAAGAGGTGAAAACATAGATGAGCAACACTATACTTCTCATGAGTGGGAAGGAACTTCTTAAGGAATTCAAGAAGAAGGAAGACACGCAATCCATTTTGGTTAGGAAGCCCATAATTGTTTTGAAAAACACTAGGATAGATGATTAACCAAAAGAAATCCAGGAGTTGCTGGAAGAATTTGCTAATATAGTAGTGGACGAACTACCCTATTTGTTGCCACCTATCAAGAGTATAAGCCATCATATCGATCTTATACCTGGAGCCAATTTTCTGAACAAATAAACTTATAGGTTGATGCCTTAGGAGAACGAAGAAGTTAAGAGACAAGTCCAGGACATAATGGACAAAGGATTAATCCAGGAGAGCTTGATTCCATGCATTGTTCCAATAGTGCTCAACCCAAGGAAGGACAGTGGTTGGAGAATGTGTATAGACTCAAAGGAAATCCACAAAATTACCATCAGGTACAGGTTCCCATTTCCAAGGATGGATGACTTGATGGATTTCTTGAGTGGAGCAAAGTGTTTTTCAAAGATTGATTTGAAAAGCGGATAACATTAGGTTAGAATGAGAGAAGGTGATGAATGGAAGACAACATTCAATATGAATGAAGGACTGTATGAATGGCTTGTCATGCCATTTGTCTTGATGAATGCACCCAGTACTTTCATGAGGTTGATGAATGAAGTCCTGAAGGATTTCATCAATAAATCCATCATTGTATATCTTGACGATATATTAATTTTCAACAAAACTGAAGCAGATCATTTGAAGCATTTAGCTGCAGTGATGAGAAGGTTATAGCAAGAGAAATTGCTGATCAACATGAAGAAATCACCATTTATGAGGACATAACTCATTTATTTGGGTTTTTTTATCTCTGCAAATGAATTGAAAATGGATCCAGAAAAGATAAAGGCGATTAAGGATTGGCCATCACCGAAGAGCATGTTTGAAGTTCAAAGCATCCATGGTTTCTCTACCTTCCACAGGAAATTCATCTGAAAATTCAGTGGGATTAGTGCACCGATGATGGATACATTGAAGAAAAGACATAAATATTTTCACTAGACGAAGGAAGCGGAGAAGAGCTTCAACCTGCTGAAGAAGAAGATCACTGAGCAACCAATTCTGGTTTTGCCAGATTTCAACAAGACATTCCAAGTCAGGTGTGATGTGAGTGGATTTGACATTGGAGCGCTCTTAAGCCAAGACAACATGTTGGTCGCATATTTAAGTGAAAAATGGAATGAAGAAAAGATTAAGTACTCCACGTATGACAAAGAATTCTACGTAGTCATACAAGCGCTGAAGAAATGGAGGCACTATTTGGTTCCAAAATAGTTTTTTTTGTACAACGATAATCATGCTTTGAAATTCGTGGCTTGGAAGAAGAATTTGAACCAAAACAATGTTAAATGGGTTGAATACATGTAGAATTTTACTTTTGTGACTAAGCATATTTCTGGAACTGCTAACAAATTTGTTGACGCTTTGAGAAGGAAATGTTTTCTTATGTAGGAATTTAGAGTTAAGACTTTAGGTTTTGATAACCTCAAAGACATTTACGAGGATGATCCAGATTTCAAAGAGGCATATGAGGTGTCTGAGAATCCAATTCTCAGGGACAAAAGCTAATGGACAGAGTACATGATCCAGGATGGACTATTGTTCAGGGGAAATCAGTTATGTATTCCGAAATTCTCCATGAGAGATAATTTGTTGAAGGAAAAAACAATGGAGGATTGGCCAGACAGTTTGGCCATGAAAAAACATTCTCAAAGTTGAATGGTTCATATTACTGGCCAGGGATGAGGACAAAAGTGAATAAATTTGTGGACAGGTGCAAAATTTGTCAGAACACGGAAGGAAAAAGGAAGAATCCAGGGTTATATCAACCATTACCCATACCCGAAAGGATGTGGATGCAGTGAGCATGGATTTCATATTAGGACTGCCAAGGACACATAGAGGATATGATTCAATATTTGCAGTGGTAGACAGATTTTCAAAGATGGCACATTTCATACCATGCCAGAAAACTAGTGACGCAACTCATATTGCGAACCCATTTTTCAAGGAAGTCATTAGACTTCACGACTTGCCAAGGATTATTGTGTCTGATTGAGATACCAAGTTCGTAGGACAATTCTGAAGGAACTTATGGAAGAAGCTGGGGACAAACTTATCTTTTAGCGCAGTGTATCATCCTCAGACGGATGGATAGACAGAGGTCGTGAACATGAGCTTGGGATATTTTTTAAGGAGCTTAGTGAATGAACACCAAAGTCAATGGGATCACATTCTATCATGGGCGGAATTCGCTTACAATGATTCACTCAATAGAGGCACAGGGAAGAGTCCATTCCAAATTGTATATGGAATGCAGCCAAGGGGAGTCTCTGAATTGAAAGATTCAGAACAAGCTGAATTCAGGAGTGCTAGTGCAGAGGACTTTACAGAAGGAATGAAGGATATTCATAGTAGAATCAAGAAGCGATTGTAGAGTTCAAGTCAAGAGTAAAATCATAGAGCAGATCAACATAGGTGAGAACTTCAATTTGAAGTTGGTGATTTGATTCTTGTGCATTTGAAGAAGGAAAGGTTCCCAAGGGGAACATACAACAAGCTGAAGATGAAGAAAATTGGACCATGCAAGGTCATAAGAACATTTGGGGCAAACACGTATGAGATTGAATTACCCTATGGGGTCGAAATCTCACTGATATTCAATGTCGCATATTTGTACCCTTACAGAGATGAAGAAGCAGGATCGAAAGGTGAACAAGAATAAATTCCGTGGACGAAACAAATGAGTGTAGCCAAAAATCCACATATGGAAAGCATAATTGACAAGAGGATTAGCAGAAAGACCAGAAGAAAAGAGTATTTTAAATACTTGGTCAAGTGGAAAGGAAATCCAGTTGAAATCTAGTTGGGAGGGTGAAATAGCAATTCCAAAGTATGGACAAACAGTGAAGGAACTCATGAACAGGATTTCATGAAAATTTTCAAGCGAGGGAGTATGATGCAAGAGCATCGTAGAAAGCCAAAGCACGCGCCTAGGCAAAGAGACAGTTGGACGCGCAGATGTAATTTGAACACGTTTTTGTGAAAACGTTTTGAAGTTTAAAATCTGAAGCATTAATGTGATGGACATGAGGAAAGTGCAGTTGCATTTATATCTGAAGATGCAAACTGATTTTGGAGCGTATGTTCCTATCTGCCGTATGTAATAGGCATTTATGTGTGTTTAATGCAAGTAGGTAGATTTAAATGATAGATTAGACATTTTTAGGAGCTTAGGAGGGGAAACAAATGATACACACCCTGACCCTTGAATCATTGTAACATTATTTAGAATTCATATACTGTAGAGTTGCAGAGAAGAATATAGGAGGACAAAGAATTTTATGCATTTTAGTTGTTATTTGCCATGTACAGGAGCACATGAATTAATAGAATAAAGATTTGATTCCAATCTATGTGTGTTTGTTATGGTTGTTGGAACCACCTGTCAAATGGTATGTTGTAGGCTTGTTTTCATTCTCTGTATGCATTTTTATTCAATGATATGTGTGTGTGTATGCTCTAGAATTCTATGTTGAATGTTTGAATTCTGGATAAGGGGAGAATGAGTTTCAATTGTTTCTCTTTCTGGGAACTCCTGCAAAGAGTGAAGTGGAAGGTCTGCAAGGAGTGCGTCGATCAGTCTTTGAGTTTCATATCAGAACTCTTAGAGGATATTCAAATTGTGTCTTTACAAGCAAGAGTGCTAGCAGAGAACATAGTTATCGAGCTAATTATATTACTACAAATAGCCTCCATAAATTGTCAACCCAGGGAGGTAAAATTTGAGGCACAAACACTGTATGTGCAGGACTAGAGCCTATCCTAATTCTAATTTACTCTTAATCTAATCTAATATAATTTTAATCTTCTCTAATCTAAAAATCATTCAAACTACTTTGATGCAAAGATTTCAAATTCATTAATTCTATTCAATATTCAAAATTCTAATACTAACTAAATATCTAAATTCTATAAAGCATACAAATCTAAGTTCTATACTAATTACAAAAACCAAATACTTCTAAAAACTATCTTCAAAAGTAATCTTGATTTAAAGCATCTACCTAATTGAAAAATTATCTATTTTAATGTGACTCGGAAACTAAACCAAGTAACAGAAAACTATATAACATTACAGAAAACAGAGTAGGATTGTCTAATTTTAAAAAGAAAATACAACTAAGTCTATTCCATTTAGAAACTTAAATTTTCAGATGCAATATATGACTTTAAACTAGAATTTAAAGCTACAACAAATCGAATTGAACTTATAAAACTAAGAAAAATAATCCTTTTAAATCGATCTATCCAAACATCCGAGCTCGTTTCTAAACCAGAAAACACTATGCATATTACTTCAACAACAATCAAACAACAAGAAATAGATTCTAACATGTACAAATCTGATTTCTACAGCTACTAAACTTTAAGGAAAATTCTTACTTTTAATGAAAACAGGAAGCAACAATTAACATAACTATTCTATATAAAAGCTTAAAATTACAAAGGAAGGGCTTATGGTTTTCTTGGTGGATCCTTGCCAAGAAAGCCATAAGTCCCTAAGTGACTTGCAGACTAAATTCTAAGCTACGGATATGTAAAAGAGAACATTAACAGTAGAAAATAAATTAGATTATAGTCTAAAGAAACATATGTATCATTACTTAAAATACTAAAAACAACATTGTATGAGTCGATCTCTGTYAAATWYAGAAAACCAGCACWTGAGCAGYGCAWTTCTTCTATATGATATGCATTCYTTATTACATTTYRTTCCATTGTTTTCATAGCTCAGRAGCTAGATAACTAATCCTGATTTTCTAGTGAYAGAGCCTATCTTMTATTTAATACACAACCGTTTAYAGAAGGTAAATGATTCCTTCAATTAATGAGTAACTTCTCATTCCTRAAAAGTGTTCTTAAACTYRTTATCTAATAACATATCTTCATCTCTATGGCACRTAGTGTCGAGAGAWGAAGATCTCATTGATTATACGTGAGTCATCAACGAGAGTTGAGCTGGAATATTCGGTTTTGCTTGAGCAAGCTGGYAGMWCYTGGAGTTATAGAGAACCTTCATACTAAAGTAAGTTGCAAAATCTAAGATAATAAKTCACGAATCCTTTAAGAATCATATTTAATCATTAAATAAAAGGAAATTAAAGAATTTTGATCAATGACCATACCTTACTATACTTGYTGGATATTTGGTTATATGTGTGAAAATATAGATGAGTTTATGGAGTAAAGAKTTCAAATGAAGAGGTCAAAAATGGATATGGAGGGTGCAAAAAGTATCAATTCGGCAAGCCAACATTTGGGCTAATTATATCACTATAAATAGCTTACATAAAATGTCAACCCAGGAAGGTAAACTTTGATGCACAAACACTGTATGTGCAGGACTAGAGCCTATCCTAATTTGATCTACTCTACTCTTAACCTAATTTGTCTTAATTCAAACCTATTCATTCTAATTTTAATCTATTCTAATCTACCTTTAATCTAAAAAAAAACATTCCAACTACTTTGATACTAGATTTCTGAATTCACTAATCCTATTTAAATTCAAGATTCAAATATTAACTAAGTATCTAAATTTATAAAGCATATAGATTTCAATTCTATCCTAGGTAGAAATGAAATATCTCTAAAAATTATTTTTAAACTAATCTAAAATTAAAGAATCTATTTCAGAATGAACTACGTAATGAAATCTTATTCTAATGTAACTCAGAAATTAAACTAAGTAACAGAAAATTATGGAATGACACAGAAAGAAGAATAAGGCACAGAAAGTGAATTTGCACCTATACTAACCTACATCTAGATCTCTTAACATCATATTTGAAATTTCAAAAGATATTGTTACTAAAGAAATCTGAGAAAACAAATGCTTGTAAGGAGAAAAAGAGGACTAAACTAACTTTAGAATTTAAACCTATACTAAAGCAAGTATGCATTGATTCGAGCTTGTTTCTAAACTGATAATTACTCTACACATTATTTCAACAATAAACAGATGATGAAAAGACTGATTTCAAGCATATGTAAATCTATTTTCCACATTTATTTATCAATCCTTCTAAGTACATTTTCTTTCTCTAATGAAAACAGAAAATGGTTTTTCACTTATCCATTCTATCTAAAAACTAAATTTATAAAGAAAGGGCTTATGGTATTCTTGGTGGATTCTTGCCAAGAAATCTGCAAGTCTTTAAATAACTTACAGACTAAATTCTACTCTACAACCATTACTCTAAAAAGAAAATATTAAACATGGAAACAAACTATGTGATAATTTTAAAAAGTCTTTAATCTATCATCAATTCAGAATAATATAAGCAACACTGATTTTTAATCTTTATTTAATTCATGAATTCAATATTTGAAATAGCACAGTATTCCTCCATATTCATCTCGTGTCTAGCCAATTGTTTCCCTCCCTTTACATTTCGATCCAAGGCTTTTTATAGCTTATGGACATAGATAACTAATCCCAGCTCTTTCACAACAGATCCTATCTTCTAATAAATGTTTACAACTGATTGCAAAAAGCAAGCAATCTTCTTATGCTCGAATCATGCTTCTGGAAACTTATTATTTAATATCAAATCTTCATCTCTATGGCAAATAGTGCCTAGAGATGAGGATTATATTGATTTCTTATGAGTCATCAATGAGATTCAAGATGAATGGATCCAAGTTTTCTTGAGCAAGCTGGCAGCGCCTAGAGTTATAGAGAACCTTCATACTAAAGTAAGCTGCAAAATCTAAGACAATAAGTCACGAATCCTTTAAGAATCATATTTAATCATTAAATAAAAGGAAATTAAAGAATTTTGATCAATGACCATACCTTACTATAGTTGTTGGATATTTGGTTATATGTGTGAAAATATAGATGATTTTATGAGGTCAAAGATCAAATGAAGAGGTGAAAGTGTGTGCAGGCTGGGAGAAGGGAACGAATTACTTCAAACTCACTGGGGAGTTGAAGAATTATCTGTTGCAAAGAGTGAACAGAATCGAAGACCCAAATAACCATAGGTTATTTGAAACTTTGCCACAAGGAGTGCGTACAGGGACCCTTTTGGAAGCCTTGAGTTCGCAAGTGAAAGATCAGAAGGGATAGAACCTTTGAAGTTTTCAAAGGGAGGCAGAGGTCGAAATCGTCTCACAGAAGTCAAATTCAGGAGGGAGGATGCCAAGTCATTTGGCTAGAAGTCCTTGAGAAGTTGAATTGGATGGCGGAATCACTTCAGGAGGAAGTGCCAAAGTTTCGTTATCCATTGGATCTTGTGGAATAACAAAAGGATTAAGACTAAGTGTCTTTCAACACCCATAAGTTCAGGAAGGATAGTGACCATCAGATCCAGATCAACGAGGGTCATTGATCTCGTATGTGAATCTGCGTATCGGAGTTCAGGGAATGGAGTGACCAGTGGTTTGGGTTGAGTGTTGTGGATTTTCGATTGGAAAAATCCCAATACAACGAGGGTCATTGGATCGATAGAGGAAAAAAATCGTCAATCTTGTCGAAGGAATGATTTCAGAGTCAGGGATTTGTAGAGGGAGAGGAATGACTGTTCGTTGTTCTCACAAGTTGTGAAAGATGAAGACTCTTGTGAGCAAGTGGCAAGGACCCAATCTGTAAGTGGAGTAAACAAAGGTGATAGGTGGCATGCACCTGTCTCTTTGGGTGGAGTCAACCTTTGTTGACATATCGCATTTCAGGGGTTCGCAAGGGAAGAGCATGAGAGGTTGGCACTCCAAGTCGCGAAGTTGTGAGTTGCAAAAGGTTCTTGCATTAAGGCTTGGCTGTGGTCAAATTGGAAAAGGGGTTGAATATGGAGCTTACACCTTAATCCCATTTGCAATTTCTCATTTCGGCTATTGCCAATGGCTGTGGCATTGTATTCAAATTTCCTAACTCACGAGACCCAAAATCCTTTGAGGGTTTAAAGAAGGAAATAAGTTAACCCTTGTCATGGTTTAGAGAAGATCTTGTGTGGATCTTGGCTTGAGGGAAGGAGGTATACACCAGAGATCCTTTGAAAATATACCTTGCTTCATATCTTCCATCATTGGATATTATATATGACTGAGTACTACAAATATTTTCTTCCCTTCTTGTCTGGAAATTCTACTCAATCCCAAGCGGAAGTAGCACCCTAGGTGCTAGATCTGTCTTCTGCACTTCCAATATAAAAACTATATATCTTGGAATCCATACTTCATCATCATAGATCAATCATATCTATTTGTACCACAACATAGGTACCTACATGCTATACTATAACCCAATATTACAGTGATGGCTCAACCATATACTGGCATAAGGTGCTCTTTGCAAAGCAAATTCCTATCCCAACACTTAAATTCCTTAGATGTATCATCATAGGTGTGGCCATATAATTCTTATCTATCATGCTAAACCTATTCAGTATCCTCACTAAATATCTCATCTAGTTCCATCCACGATTCCAATCCATTCAAGATCCTTCATCTAAAAATTTGAAATCAACTCCCTCTAGCTAAGAGAATCCTTAGACCACACTTTTATCTCTTGTATTCCCCTTTTCATTCTGCAAAGTGTCACAAAACTATGTTGTCTTCTTATTAATCATTGAATCCCTCCAATTCTAACTATCGCTCATATTTATCTATTATGACCTTCCCCAAACAAGAAACAAGAACAATAAAAAATATCCATGGTGTCCTCCATGGAAGATATCCTACTTACAGTATAGGACAATAACCAAGAAAATCTCCTAAAGGAGATCAACTTCATTTCATAAACAATAAGAATTTACATAATAACAAGAATATATCCTAGAGAGGAGATCAGCAAGTGTATCTCCAACATTAAGGGGTTAGTATAATGATCATAACTTCAATAGATCAATATGCAGAATAAGATCATAATAATTCCATAACAGCTAGAGACATATCAATTTTAAATAAACAAACCTAGTGTCTTCTCTGCTAGAGAGGGTGTTCTTTTTCATTTGAATGTACTGAATTCAAAATCACTACATGGATAATGTCTCTTGTACATCCGTTGCAAACAAACTCATGCTTTTTTGGATGATATAACTTGAAAAAAATATACAAGTGCATACCTTTGGAATTTTTAGTATCATTCAACTTGTCTTCTAATCTAAAACTAGAGACCATCTTGACAAGAAGAGGTTAGAAACATAATAAAAAAGGTTCACTTATTAGAACAATATAGAAACCCTAAAGTTTCAACTTTGACCACAAATATCAATTTTGACCAAAAGTCAAACTTTGACTTTGACCCCAAAACTCAAATTTGATGTTTTTGCTCGTTGAGGGTACCAAAGGGTGTGATAGGCTAGGGTGCACTAGAATATTGAAAAATAAGGTCCAATGCTTCACTGAAAGTGCTAAAGAATTTAGTTTTACAGTTTTTTGCAGCTACAAAATCAAAAACCCTAGTTGCAACTGCAATTGGTGCTACAACGAGCTTGATAAGGAACTCCTAATATAACTTACAACAATTAGACTATTATGAAGGTAGTTTGGGACTATAACCTATTAGAATAATGTTGTTGTGCTCATTTAACCATAGACAATGCTACATTATTGTCATCCAACCATAGGCACAAAGCCACCCTCGAGCACCTTAACCTTTGACAAAAAGAATGATTCTAGGAATCCACACAAGAACCAACAAATAACGAAGAGAGTGCACTTTCGCCAAGGGTAGTGCACAAGAGAAAGTACCAAAAAGACTTAACAATATAAAACCATACAATTGTCGTTGTTGTTGCTCCTCCTGCAAATTGGTGCACTGTTTTTGGTTTCCTGAGAGAGAGTGAGTGAGTGAGAAAATGATCCAAAACATCCTCTATTTATAGTGGTTCTAGTCACAAGTCTAGTCCAACTTGTATTCCTGGAGGATAATATATTAATATTAGATATTTTGATGAGTCAACATGTCTTCTAGGGTTTTCACACATCTGTTTAGGGTTTTTCTTGCTTCCAAAATATTCTATTCTAGTCAAAGGTTACATATGGAGGATAATACCTCACACAACTACCATAATATCAAAATGACACAATTTTTGTATTTGTTGTGTTAAGTCCTTATTTTCATGCTCTACACAAACAATACATTTTTGTATCTGGGAAGTGGAGGCACATGTAAAATTTAGGCACATGTTCTATCAAGTTGCTCCTGGATATAACTTGTGCTCTGATCAAATGTGCTTTCTTCAGGTATTTCCATGGGAACATGTGGAGGATTAGGGAGTGATTGAGCTACCTCTTCTGTGGATTTTTGTGTCTCAAGGTTGGGGACATTCATTAGAGTAATACTTGATAAGGGAAAAGTAACATTTATAGTAGTTCCACATAATGAAAATAAGGGATCAACGGTCTCATGCTCAACCATGTCAGTATCAATATGAAGAAATGATGATTGAGTGCCTAAATGAGTATCCACAACATGGGTAGTTTAATGGGGAGAGGTGTCTTGAAAAATTGCGGTAGAATGGGTTTCTGATATAGTGACAACAAAGTCATCAATGATGTTGATAATGGGGACAATGGATCGAATAGGGGTATGAACCATTGGTGGTGGTTGTGGAATTGAAATTTTTAGAGCTTCTTACTCCTCTTCTAAGTCTAAATTTGAAGGTGTCTATTATATCTTTACTGCATGGATAGAACTAGGAAAATATCCAGTAGCTAGAGCCTCCTGTTATGAAGTTGATGGTACTTGATAAGATACCCCCAAGGCCTTTTGAAAAATCTTCACACCAGGATAGGAAAAACCCTCCTTAACCAAAAATTCTTCATCAATATAATAGGGCATTGGAGGAGTGTGAAGATTTTCAGGATTGACACGACATGGATGCACAGAGGTGTGATCCCTATTTATCCTAAACTAGATATTTCTAGTGTTCTTGTTAAGTGTTTCTTACAATATCCACAGACATTGTGTAGCATTGACCAAATAATTATACCATTGTAGGAAAGTAGAATTGTTTATTGAGACATTTGCATCATCGGTTCTTCCTTTCCAAGGGTCAAACCAGATAGAAATTATGTTATATATGATCAATTCTAGCTACCTCCCTTGTGGTGCCATCTATTTCAACATGTAGAATGAAACCAAAAGATAGCCATGAGAGAGGAGGGTATTTCATACTCTCTTATATGCAACATCTTAGATATGCAACATGCATTCAATGTGCATTCGCCTTTGGATTAGTTATTCATCACCTTTCCCACAATCAAATAGTGTGCATGATGGAATTTCTCATTAGTAATTGGCTCAAAAAAAGATCCGCGACCTCCTCACCTGGTACCAAACTTATCATACAAATTTATCTCACCCTTTTTCCATCCATGCTTACCCAATCCTTGGAATCCTTTTTTGATGTCCTATACCTTCATATAAATTCCTTTGAACTGATAGATACCATTGAATGGATGTGATACTCTCTTTCCATGCACAAAGAGTCATTGTGCACCAGGATGATTAGAAATTTGGTACATCATGCAACTTCCCCTGTGGTGTTGAACATTGGTAGATCTCATATTCCCATAAAAGTGGAATACCTAAGTGACACATAAGAATTCTTCCACTACACATCTATCTCTCCAGATGACGATTTCAAATAGTCCATATATGTATCAACCTTCATTTGGGGAAACATGTCCCGATCTAAGAAATTGATATCAACCAATCATGTCTACTCCACTTTACCCTATAAATCTCCAAAAATATCGACCCTCGAATCATGGATGATAGAGATAATAACAATATTATGAATTGTGTCCTGAGAAGTAGTGGCATGGCCCATGGTTGTAGTAGATCACTGATACATAAAGAGAATTGAAAGAAGAGAACACATATGCATACTCACATAATTCTCACTTGGCTCCATATATGAGTATTAAGATACACATAGAGAACACAATGACTTGGACAAGGGAGACCATTGGATTCTATATATTCATGAGGAGTTGACACAGGACGAGCATTAGAACTAGCATTAAGGGAAAATTACGTATCTAAATTGGAATTAATAGAAGACATGAAGGAAAAATAAGATGAAATCTAATTAGTGATTTAGGAAATAAAGGGCACAAGTACCAACATGGATATGACATGTGGGAAAAAAGTAATTGGTTGAAAACTAACCAAAACAATTATTGACGAACTTTCTAACATAAATTAATTTTGTTGACATGGACATGATGGTGACATGAAAGTATGAACTACAATTAACTGACAATGTGAACGTGATGTGACAATGACTAAAACATTGGAACTTACAAAATTTAGAAAACATTTGACAAAGACGTCCCTGACCACATTGATACGACCAGGACTTAACTAACTAAAAATGACATCTAGACTCTAGGACCCAATGACATGTGGAAACTGTTGATTAAGGTTGGTTGTCATTGATGTCAACCCTTGAAGAAAGACCCGTAGCACAAAGTTTTGGGTAATGGACCCAATAGTGTTTGATGTAAATATGACTCATTATTGCTTTGTCATGGTTGATAAGAAGTAAATATGGAT
>ML779528.1:737556-788633 GCA_009831015.1 Picea engelmannii
GGGATTGAAGTCAAGAGTCCAGGGGGCTAAGAACAAGCCTCTCGACCCCATGAAATATGGTCCAGATCTGAAAATTAGATCACGGTCCTCTTTGCTTGAGAAACTGAAGACAAAAAATCCCCTGCCTACTGCGCTTAGGGAAAATTTTTCCTGTATCAGCGGCCTCCATCGTTCTTCAATCCATGCCTCTACCATTTTGGGGCTGGGCCATAACCCCGTAAACTTTTCGACGAGGGCCTTTTCTGCCAGATAGAGGGCAAGGTTGCATGGCTGTTCTGGGGAAAGCTCCAGAGAAGGGATCTCCTCCATCTTCTTGACAAACTTAGACGGAAGAGGAGGCTTGGGTTTAGGTCCTGCAGAGCGAACTAACGCTTTGAAGGCTTCCAAGGGATCCTCCTTAGTCTCGGCAGTCGGCATTGAAGCCATCTTGGTAGGGCGACGACCACCGTAGGCTACCTCTGCTGCAGAACGCGTGCGCGCTGGAACCGCCGAATCGCGCTTTGGAAGCTGAGAGATGCTCCAGATCGCGTATTCACAGGAGGGCGTGCTGGGATCGTCAAGCCGCAACCTGTAAACTAGACCAGATCAGCAGCTGCAAAAGGAGCGATGGCGGCTAGGGTTTGGACCCTAGCCGCATTGGCATTCTGGAGCGGTCCATGATCGTAATCCAATAGATTAAAAGATAGAACATCTTTAAGTAAATACAAAGAGAGATATTAGATATATAGGGTCTTGAGGAGGAGTCTTATTTTGATATCTAGTTGTAATGTTTTGCTATACGACCTAATTATGTAAGTTGTTGAGCTGAAAAATCATGGTTCATTTGACATGTTGTTTAAAATTCTTTTTGATATGCACTATTGTGATTTGAATGTAACATTTTACCAAGGCGTCATTGATTGTACAACCCGACATGATATTTTAGCATGGTCCCAATTTACTCCACCACCCTCGCACGCATAAGAATTAACGCTTTGTCTTGCATTTCGGGTTGCCTTTACTTGTTTTGGGGAAGATTCGGGAAAAATGGTTATGTGTCTACCCTGTCAAACCCTCTCGTTGATTACCCTGTTGATTATGTGCTATTAGCTATGGCTCCTGTAGTGCGAATCGAGCCCAACGGTGTCCAAACTTTGTTGTTGTTTGATAACACCCGAGAGGACCTAGAGATGAATGGTTGGTTGGTTTTTATTGAGAAGTTCGAGGATTTCAACCTGGCAGTCGCTCAACAATTTGCTCTTACATTCGATGGGTGTAGAGCCAAAATTGGGGACGTCCAGCTCGAAGTAAACGAGGATTTCCTTAGCTCAGCCACTGGTCTGTCGGCCGAGGGGAAAAGATGGTTTAAAAATTTGAAAGTTGATGAAGTACCATGGCCATTGTTGTTTACCTCAACGAAGATCAACAGTTGCGACAAAGGTATGCCCGTTACAACTCTTAAGGATAGATGGCATGATTTGTTGGCTATTATCAAGCAGTTTGTTACATGCAAAGGTAGATACAGTTTAGTTTTCATATACTACCTACGGCTGCTCATGAGTTTCATAGATTTTCCCTTAAATATGCCACATTTCCTCCTTCAGAGTTTATATAAAATGGCTAAACGTTTCAAAAGGGAGAAAGCTGACTCCAGCCTCTTCCACCACTGTTTAATTAAAATTATTGTGATTCATCAGTTGAGGTTGAGTGGCGATTGTTGGGACGCTTTCTTGTTGAGGAATGGTTTTTCCAGTCTTGAAATAGGACAAGTTGATAAAACCATTGTTACAGAAACCCTTGTCGGGCCTGTCATTCCCCCTCCTATGCTCTTTCCCTCTGATGAACCCTCAACCTACCCGAATGCTACCCAACCCGACACCCTGCCTGACTCATGTCCTAAAGATGGTGGTAATCCTGTTAAGAGGTCTACAAAGAAAAAGGGTAAAAGCAACAGTGATATCAATTGCAAAGGTAAAAAGGCCGCACGTTGGGTTTCACGGTGTGCTCGTAACAAACCAAAAGAAAACACAGATCAAAAAACAATCCTGTTAAGTGAAGATTCTGATTCTAAAATCGAATGGTTTCTAACCGAGGAGTATCCATAATCTCACAGAATTTGTTCAGTTAAGCCCTATGACTATGTGATGAACCTCCCACCGTGCCTTAGAGATGACCCCAACTTCCCCGGGATCAAACCCGACAGAGGAACTGCTGGTCAATTAAGAAGTTCCTCGCCTATGGATAAACAACCTGTTCAACCACAGTGCAATGAATGTAAGACGTGGCTTGACCGATATTATACAGATGTTCCTTTGCTCTAATCTCAGATTAAGTCCTTGGAGGACCGGGTAAATGTGCTAACCAAAGAAAACGATAGGTTTTTGGCTAATGATAAAAGGTAGAAGACCACAGGCTCTGTTGTTTTCAAAAATGTAGAGGCAACCACTGCCATTGTCAATTCAAAAATAGCTTGATCAAATCAAATCCCTGAAACCGAGGTATGGTTTTTCAAGAGTGATTTTAAAATGATTTTGTCTGTGTGGAATTAGCATATAGGATTTATTTGCTAAAATCACATCCATTTCTGTTTTGATTGAATGATAAAACTCGATTTTGTTTATAATAATAACTGGCTACAGAATTGTGAGATTCTGTAGCTAGTCATTAAAATTTGAATTTTTTTATTTTACAACTAAAACACAATCTGAAATCGTGTATTCTTGTTCATTTACAGGTACATACGAATTTTAAAGGAAATTGGATTATTAGTGGCATTTCTGAACATTCTATTTCCTTACATGGTTTTAGATTAGGCTGTTAGTTTTAGGTAGGAATAGGAATTTGGGAGATTGTATTTCCCACGATTTTTGGAACAACTTTGATAATTTCCACAAGGAATGTTTTGATCCTGTGGCCTTTATATATGTATTATTTTTGTAAACAAGGATCATCGCTGCTTGGGAGCAGAAAATATGGATTTTTGATTATCAGACTTGAATGAAAGTGGATATTTGCACAGCTTTAGCTTCAACATATCATATTTTTGTTCAAGTTTTGTTCACTTCAATTTGTAATCAAATTTTTGACTACTTTAGATATCATAATTTGTTATAGGTTGATGTGATGGGATTTAAATAGTGTCCATGTTTTATGTCTCTCATTTTATATACAACAATTGATCTGTTTACATTTGATGATTTGAAGGTTGATCTTCTCTATCCAATGAACAGTTACATACAAATTGTCATACTCATATTTATCTTAATATGATCGTTTGTCAAATGATAAATTGTTGTTGCTACATATCTTATTTGTTTTGTCAGTAGCATTCAAAGCGTTATTGCTTCGTGTTTACAAGAAGCATTGGGGAAATTTGGTGTGGGTTGGTCTCATCAAACAACAAACGTAGATGCTACGCATAGGACACATATGGATATGTGATTACAGGTTAGTTTGCTAGTAGCAGTCTATTAGTTAATTAATATAAGAATTTGTTATAGTTTAGATACACAGTACAGATTGTTATTCTTATTTCTCAGCTAGATAGCTGGCATTTCATTTCCTGTTGATAAAAGTTATAAAAAATAAAAAATACTGAACAATAGCTTTGTTGTCAATTCATATATGATTTTCGCAGGTTTTCCATAAAAAATTTGCATCTTGTGAATACTGTACATATAATAGAAATATAAATATATCGATGCACTGTATATTTAATAAGTAGAGCTATTATTCTGTCAGTTAGTGAAACTGTAAATATATATTAGATTTGTATATAGTTTGCAATAGTTGTTTTTCACTTAGTTAGTTTCTTTAGTTTAATTTTTTCACTTTCCTAGGACTTATATCGGCCAACGGAGCCGCCAAAACCATCAGAGTCGATTAATCCAAATCGCTTGGGTTATTTAGAAAACCCCAGACCAGATTCACTCCTCCAGTTGACGAGTGGTCAATTTTGCCCATCAACAGATACCCATTAGGGAGACTCAATCTCCTCTTCCCCTTTCGTTCTGGGAGGCACATGGTTTTGGCGCGATGGAGAAGGGTATGAAACCCTCCCTTACTATTAAGTATTTCATCGGCCCCTTTATAATTATGTTGTATTCCTTAAATTGATCATATTATTTGTGTCGGGTATATATTAATGTTTCACATTACCTTGTGCAGGGTGTGATCACGCCGAAGCATGGAAACGCCCTCTTCATTCCTTCAAGAGGTATTCGGGTTCCAAAATACAGTACCCCTCCATCTAAGTTATTTTGAGTTTACTAGCACCGATGGTCAAGGCTATGTCCCGTCCTTAAAAACTTTGAAGATTTTTCGTTCCAAGTTCTGTATTAATTGGTCAAGGGTATGCTCTAATTTGTATTAGTATTTTGGTACATAGAAAGCAAGCCAAGCTTGCACCTGGTTGGATTGTGATATCTAGACAGTCGTTCCCTTTAAGTAATATGATCATCATGTATTGAGTTATTTTATTGTGGGTATAAATGAAGTAATAGTTCTATCACTTTCTGTGTTTAACATCCTCCTCTATATTTCCGAAAACCAGTTTGTTATTACATAGTTGAATTCTTTTTCTGAATTATTCTAGTTATTTCCAGAATTTATCTTATTATTGATTAAAAAGTCATTCCTAATATGATACGGCTATGCACAATAGCATACCTAAACTAGCACAGTAATAAGTGCACCTAAGGGTTTGTCTTCCACCAGAATTGTGTGATTGCAATCATGACTTCCAGGTTTTATTTATGCTCGTGCACTTATTTATGATATAGAATTTGTATTGGTAGGAGTTTTAATCTGAGTCCCAATCCACCCATTCATAGTTTGAATCATGAACCACTTGCATGAAATGTTTCGTGGGAAATCATGTGCCTGTGGGATTCCATCCAGATTTTGGGGTTTTTAATATATATCGGTTGGAATTAATACAGGAAAATACATTTGTCTGATTCAGATTATAATAGATCGAGACTTCCAGAATTTGTATTTGTTTCTTTTTCAAGTGATTAATTTACTCCTTTATACTAGATACCTTGTCTTGCCCTGATTAACATAAAACATCGTGGCTTCACTATGAAAATTACTACTTACCTTCTATTCCTACTACAACTATTAATCAAGCATTTTATCAGTCTAATCACCAAAAATGAATAGCATTTTTCCTATGATAGAAGTTTTTTGTTATACTGTAGGTGCATTGTTAATCAACAGAGTTATCACTAATTTATTACTACAACCATACGGATGTACATATACTCCAATTTTTGTAATGGGGTCTGTGGAGTTTGTTGAATTATTTTCCTATGTATATGTTTATATATCTATCTAGTTTTCTGGATTCTGTTGTAGTCAGTTTACTCCAGCGTCATTGTACTGCTTATACATAACGCTCATTATATAATTTATATCGGTTCATAATATACTTGTACAGGTATATCTGCATATCGAATACAATCTCAGTGATATAGGGTGTATTTACTTTGAATTTGAACTTGTATATTCACTAGAGGAGACTCACTCTATACTATAATCATCTACAGGAAATATAACTCGTCATAGATATTGGTACGCCTTGCTTCAATCACAATATACAAACAATTTAATTTTCTTTCTGCTCAACAAGATTAATTAAGAAACTAGATGCAGTCTGTAGTCCATACTATTATGAGAGTAGTAACTTTTTACAGAACTCGTCTTACTAGTTAATACATTCAATGACCTTAGTAATTACTCAATATCACACCTCAATAAAATAAGTCCATTTCTAGCTAACAACTAGCAAGTAATTGGTAGATCTTTCCCCGCCATATCATTCGACTAGAAATTTATTCATAGAAGTAAACAATTTGCCGAACATGACATTTAACCAGGATAAGGTAGAGTAGCATATCTGAATTCAAATTTGCGGGAATCCAAAGGGAACAACCACGTTCCTCCCAACCGTAGAACATTGCAGCCAATCTACTTGCCCGATTCACCCCCTAGCCTAACCATGAATCCATGAGGGCGAACTTGAAATCTCCTCTCCAGCAATGTCCTTCAATTCCAATAGAATCCTCTTGCCTCACACTCACATAGTAGTGCTCATAACAACAAGAAAAAAATCAATAGTCTCCTTTCCCAACATACTTGGCAACATCCTTCCTGCTCACATATGCTATTTATCAATTTGCCTAGGTCTTTTTCTCTCCCTTGGGAATTTTCACAGCTTTCTAAATCCCTAATTTTCAGGGGCTGCCAATGGCCAAATCACTAATTTTCCACTTGTAACAATCAACCCAGAGGTAGTTCCAACATGTTCCCCACTCATGGAGTCATGGTCAGCTAAATTTAACATGGCTATTCCATTTGTCCACCTGCAAATCAATATAAAATATTATGTTTTCATACAAGTGTCATAGTCAAATAGTTAGTTGGGTCAAATCAGGTCTCTTCCCAACAATCATAATAATTAATTACAATTATCAAATTCGAAATGCGGAATTGCCATAAATGGAAAAAAATTCGAATTTACTAAAAACATAATGAATTTTCAGCAAAATTAAATTTCAAAAATATTTTATTTTTTTGGGACGTCACATCCTTTCCCCCTTCAGTAAAACACTATCCTCAATGTTTGTTCCTTTCCTGGAATAAGATTGGATGATATTTATGCAAATCTCCCTCCAACTCCCAAGTAGCCTCCTTAGGACTAAACTGCTTCCAATGCACCTTTACCTGAGCGACAACTTTGTTCCGAAGTGCTATTTTTCTCCGGTCCAGAATACACAGGGGTTCCACTTGGAACTCAGCTTGGGGTTCCACCTGCACCAATTTCCAATCAATAATATGAGTAGGGTCATGAATATACTTTTTCAACAAAAAATATGAAATACATTATGAATTCTCAGATTAGCTGGGAGTGCAAGATGATATGCTACGGGTCCAATTCGAGCTAGTATCTCGAAGGGTCCACAAAACCTGGGTGCCATCTTAGAACAGTTCCCTAACTTCAACAAGCTTCTTTGGGCTTTGACCTTCAAATAAACATGGTCTCCAACTTAAAATTCCAAGTGTCTTTTTTTCTGATCTGCATAGCTCTTATGTCTATCCTGTGCTTCTTTCAAATTCTATTGTACCTTCCTTACCTTGTTTTCCATTTCTTGGAGCATCTCTGGTCCCACCATGATTCTGTCATCCAGGTTATCCCAGCTAATTGGATTCGTACATTTTCTGTCGTACAGTATTTTGAAAGTGCTCAATTTAAACGAAGTTTGGTATCCATTGTTATATGAAAATTCTACCAAGTGTAGATAGTCTTCCCACTTGTTTGGTTTTGTTCTTACGTACATGCAGAGCATATCCTCCATGATTTGGTTTGTCCTTTCGGTATGTCCATCCATTTGTGGATGATAAATTGTACTGAAATTCAAGTTAGTATTTATCCCTGCAAACAATTCCTTCCAAAAGGCAGATGTGAATTTTACGTCTCTATCTGAAATCACCATTTTAGGAATACCATGCAGTCTAAAATTTTCTTTCATTAATATTTCAGCAATGTTTATAGCTTTAAAAGTGGACGTTACAGGAATAAAGTGTGTAGACTTACTAATTTTATTGATTACAACCATAATAGAATCATTTTGTTTTTGAGATTTAGGTAAACCTATGATAAAATCCAGCGATATGGTCTCCCACTTTCATTCTGGTACTGGTAATGGCTATAATAGGTTGGTTGGATGTTGGTGTTTGGCCTTAACCTGCTGACAATCTGGGCACCTATCCAAGTATTTTGTTGTTTCACCCTTCATATTAGGCCAATAAAATAGTTTTCTAAGTGTTGTTATCATTTTCTGGTAACCTGGATGGCCGGAATATGGTTTCTTATGCACTTCATCCAAGACTGTTAATTTTAACTCTGCAGAATCTGGTAAGTAAAGCCTATTTTTAAATTATAGTAGTCCCTTCTTGTCAATACTTAGATCCCGTTTATCTGAGTTTGCGGTACTGTTTTGTAATTCCGCCATTACCTTAGTGTAATTTCCGTCGTTAATACCTGTTTTCCTTATTCTTTGTTCTAGATCACTTTCGGCCCTACTGATATTTATCTCAAATAACCCATGGACTCTTCTGCTTAAAGCATCTACTACATTATTTTCCTTACCCTTGATATGTATAACCTCGAAGTTGAATTCGCTCAAGAAGGGTAGCCACCTTGCTTGTCTTTCATTAAGATCTAGTTGGTTAAACAGATATTTCACCCCGCTCTTATCCGTTAATAGTAGGAATTTTCTGCCCATTGTGTAGTGTCGCCACATTTTTAAGGCATGTATTATTGTTGCTAATTCTAAGTCATGAGTGACATAATTCCACTCGTGTTCCTTTAATTTCCGAGACTCATAACAAATAACATGTCCTTCTTGAGTTAGGACACCACCTAGTCCTTCTTTACTTGCATCCACACATACAATGAAGTCTTTATCGGGGTCTGTTACCTTCAGTATAGGTGCAGTTGTCAATAATCCCTTCAGTTTGTTAAAACTGTCTTTGCACGTCTCTGACAAGTTGAACTTGGTTCCTTTCTTTTGTAAAGATGTGATAGGGTAGGCTATCTTGGAAAACCCTTCTATAAACCTATGGTAATATCCGGTGATTCCCATGAATAACCATATATTTGCCACATCCTTAGGCACCGGCCATTCCATAATGTCTTTTGTATTTTCCGGGTCTATGACAATGTATTCTTATGAAATCACATGTCCTAGATATTGCATTTCTTTTTGATAGAAGTCACACTTGTCAAATTTGGCGTACAATTTGTGTTTCCTCAACATTTGCAGAACTATTCTTAAGTGTTCATCATGTTCCTCTTCTGTTTTTGAATAGACCAGAGTATCGCCGATAAATACTACCATGAACTTGTCTAAGTACTGACTGAAAATACTGTTCATCAGACACATAAATGTGGTTGGTGCGTTAGTGAGTCCAAAACGTATGACTATGAATTTGTAGTGTCCATATCTTTTCTGAAAAGCTATTTTGCTTATGTCCTCGTCTTTTATCCTAACTTGATGATAACCAGACCATAAATCCAAATTTGAAAAGATCTTGGCCCCACCTACTTGATCGAACAGATCATTTATTCTTGGTAAGGGGTATTTGTTCTTAATAGTCATTTTGTTCAGTTGTCTATAATCGATACATAGTCTTAGAGTATCATCTTTCTTTTTCACAGAGGACTAATGCCCCCCATGGTGAGACACTTGGTCTGATATACTCTTTGTCCAAAAATTCTTGTAACTGTATTTTTAATTCTGTCAGTTCTGGTAGACTCATTCGGTAAGGTGCTTTTGAGATAGGGGTTGAACCTGGTAGTAGGTTTGTGGAGAAGCCTATTTCCCTTCTATGAGGTAATTCTAGTATCTCATCCACAAACATGTCTCTGAAATCACGTAGGACAACAAAGTCTTCTAATTTTGGTTTATCTTCTTTTTCTAGTATATTCGTCACTTGGATGGCATAAACTTGACAACCATTTCTCAAACATTTCTTGAGTTCCATTGCTGAAACGTATCTGATTGATACCAGTTTTGATATACCTTGGGCTGTTCTAACAGTTCCAAAATTGTTCTTATAGCTAAGTATCTTTGTATAGCAATCAAGTACTGCTTTGTGTTGTTCCAACCAATCCATCCTGATAATCATATCATAAGATCCTAGTGGTAGGATGTTCAGATTGGTCCTTATATTTTGATCATCTAAGATGAACTCAAAATCCAGAACAAAGTCAACTACTTTCCTTTTAGTACGAGTCGCTAATTGTACAATCCATGGTTTTGCATGCTTTAGTTTCTTAAGTTTGTTTGACTCTGCCACATTAGGTGTAATATAACTTAACATAGCTCTAGGGTCAATTAAAACAGAAATTCAAGTGTCATTGATTTTACCTTCGATTTCTACCATCGAGGACTGGTGTTCATCTTGCCGACCATCTATGGCTGCATTTATCTGGTGTAGGCTTCTGCCCACGTCTCCCACTGTCGAGGCTTCCTACAAATTATGAACAATAGTTCTATTTGTTGAACTCAAACATGGATAGTTCCTCCTTAGATGAGGCTCTCCACATTCCCATTACTTTAATGGCTCATGGGAGCTGTCCCCAAACTTCTTTGTTCCCAGGTTTACCGGTTTACCGCTGCCTTGCGTATTCGGATGACTGGAGTGAAAATACTTTCTCGGAAAACTTTTTGTTGTATTCCGATAAGGAGCTGGCTGGTACCCCTTCTTCCGCTGGTTCATTCAATCTTGTTTCTTATCCTTCCAGGCTTTGGGAAACTCTACCCACTGTTTATACTGGTCGTAGCACATTCGTTCTTTCCTGAATACTTTGCTCAAGGATTTGGGGTTTTCAAACTCAATTCTGTACTCGTAGGACTGTGGTAGACAGCTTAGAAATCGCTGAATTTTTACTTTATCCTCCCAGATGTACGGTATGAACCTTAGTAGTTCCAAAAATTTATTTATAAGGTCCTCCATTGTCATCTATCCAAGTCGTAACTCGTAAAATTCTTTTGTCTTCCTTTCATAGTAACTTTCCAAAAGGTATTGTTTCTTAAAATAATTTTTAAACTCAGACCATTCCAACTGTTTCTCCTTTAGGCCCTTGGCCAATTTCAAGTCCTACCACCAAATGTTGACCTTCCCTTTCAAATTGTAGATGGCCATTCTGACCTTCATGTTGCTAGAATAGTTGTAGATCTGGAAGTATTTTTTAATGTCCAATAGCCATGCCTCAACTTCTTCTCCCATCTTGGATTCTCCATCAAAGGTAGCTGGTTTAATCCTTTTAAATTCTCCTTCGAGGCGGTCTACTTGTTTTCTTTTTCTGTCTGATTTAGTTTTGTCTTTAGCTGAAGGTGTTCCTTCAGACGAACTGTCTCCTTTTTTTGTTTCTAGCCCTGAGTTCTTGGAGGCCCTTTTGTTGACTTCTTCCTTGTGGTTATCGTCCTTTGGGATTTTCTTGGTCACTATACTGTGCAGTAGGACTTCATTTATCTCTTGTTGTTCCTGTTGTGCTTTCTTCAATTTTTCATTGTCTACTTTGAAAATCTGTAGTTCGACAATAAGGTTCTACATTGTTTCTAACACTTCCATGGGTGAGCTTCCATCACTGTTGTGTCTTGGATCTCCTAGGGGTCCTTGCTACGGATTTTCTCCCATCCCGATTTCTGCATCATCCTGAGCTGCCATAATTAACGCAAAACAAAAATAACTTTTTGTTTGTAACCATAAGTTTTTTGTTAGTTTTACATAAATCAGAATATATATACTAAGCAACTATTGTGGCCTTGTTCAGGTCCAGTGTTGTAACCTTTTTGACCTGATACCATATGTAATGTACCTCAAAATTTACATAAAAAAAAATAAAAATTAATTGGATACTTTGAGTTGATTCTGTGTCTCTAAACTTTCAGTCATTCGTCAACCATAATGTACAGTAGTCTTATTTCCTTTCACTCCTCTATCCTATTTTTTAACATATAGTCGCCTCTTCCTATTTTGGTATTGAAATATACATGAACACAGGTACATAACTAAGGATACCTAGTTTCCTTGAAAACTTAGTACTATCCACTATTTTCATTTCAAAAACCCACTTTATGACATGGAGATATAAATAATTAGAAACACTATCATATTAGTGAGATGGTCATAGGTGTAAGGGCCTTATAACACTCATTTTGATATACTAATACAAGGTCTACACGAAGAGGTTAACATTATTTAGAAATACTTTTAACGAGATACTATTTGGGTATAAATCAGACACTAAACTGCACAAATGAAATAAAGCGCGCAGAGGCTAAACTTGGAAAGGTTATGGTTACAATCGTGTCACTACATAATTTCCAGGTAATTAACGACATTAGGTTGTCCACTTCGGATGGTTAATGCAGTGGTATTTAGGTTCAACATATAACTAGTATAGCAAGATGAAAAGTAACCCTAAGTAGGCCACCCAGTGTACCTTTCCATTAATACTTTGAGCAAATGATAGAGGTCAGAACCATCTTGCTTTAAAGGCATGTTTGCAACATTTAAGGTGCCCTGAGATAAGTCTATTCGGTTCAGTACTTGGCTTGCATGCCCAATGTAATGTCGACAACTTACCATATGTTCACATGGCCCAGGTATGATTCCCCATTTCCATTACTCCATGCGAAAGGGTATTCCAACACTTTCACTTTCATTCTGGTCTTGGTTTGGTGAAGGTGAATGAAACATTTCAGACCATTTTCCGTTTGGATTTAGTATCGTAGTCATGATTTTGTGATTCAGCCCTTGTTCCAGATGGGAGGGATCTTGGAAGGAACTTCTCGACAAGTAGCCCTGTGCGTGGTAAGTTTCCTTTGATTGTTCTTTTATTTATGCCTTTGGATCTTTCTGTCTCGTCAAGAAGGTCTCTGCGTATTCCTATTCCCTTGTCAGTTCCTCGGTAGCATTCTTGTTTTTACTTCGAGGTTACTGTAGTAAAAGGGGTCGGTGGTAACCTAGTAAGGTTTAGTTTTTTCACAGTTTACCTCTTTCTCTGTATTAGCCCTCCCTTCGAGGACGAGCCTTTCTCCTCTTGTAGAAGAACTTATCACGGTGTCTGTTATAAATGTGCATCCGAGATATTATATTTTTGATTGAAGTTTTGTTATTGGGCCTGGCTTCCTCCATCGGTTAGTCTCCTAGTTGATAGATTGTTATGACCGGGTTTTCCCTTGCTTGGGTGTGTAACAGACCTTTCAACACAGTGTTGATCTTGAAAAAAAAAACTGTGTTTTAATTAATAGGTTCACTGGTGTTATTATACCAATTAGAGGTGATGTTCTAATGGCCAGAGGCATTTGAATCCCTTCCGTTATAATTTGAATTTTACACTGGTTTTATATTTTCCATTACTTTATAATCATTATATGCATATCATTCCCTGCAATGTTTCTTTGGATTAAATACGGGTATTCATCACTAATGATGGGCCCCTTTGATGTGCGAGGGTACCCATCAGGGATACTCGATCTCCTCTTCCCCTTTCAGTCTAGGAGGCACACGGTTTTGGCGCGATGGTGAAGGGTATGTGTTAGCATCAGAAGTCACTCCTGGATTGCAGCAGGAGCAGAGCCCAATGCCCATCTGTTTTATGTCACGATTTAATTAAAAGGAGGTGGTCAAATGGAAAGATACCTAGGAAAGAAGATTTGACTCAGGATGGCCGGGTCTGGTATGTAGAAAACAAGGGAGATCTTGATCCAACTTCCATCAGTAAGTGATTAAAGGGTGGTAGATGGAAGACTTTGCAAGAAGGGTGAGCAAGACTGCCTCAGACAACAGGCCTTCGGCAACTTGAGGAGGAAAAACTTAGAAACCAAGATCCTCTTGACCCTGAGTTTCAAAGAACTGAAAGGTGGCTCGACTGGATCCTTCAATTCCGAGCCATTCGATGTTGAAAAATCACAAGAACTGATTAGAAACCCTGCGACTATTACAGTGATCCAACCTGCATCATCCTATAATAGCGCAACTCGACTGGATCCTCCAATTCCGATTTGTTCTAATGCAGTGTAAACAAAGAGATGGAAAGAGGCTGACATCCATAAAGTAAGAAGTCTCAAATGCCAATACATAACTAGAGCGACCAATGCTTCATCAAAACTTTACAATCGGGAGCCTTGCTCAACCATCCTCCTTTACGAAAAATGGCAAAATTGCCTACATATACTAAAAAAGAAACCAACAGCGAAACCAAGACACTGCATTAAAAACATTGCGTCTGCATGCCCACTAATAATCTGCACATGTAGACTCTGGCAGATCGTGCACCTATGGCAGACGCAATCAAACTCCTGATCGTCCTATGGGTGAACCGACGTGCTTTTAATTTGTCGTCGGACTTTCCCTTTATGGCGGAGACGATGTCTAACCACCTCCAACAACTACAATAACTTCCCTCTTGGGATCAGGAACGGTTCTAGGATGAGAGGTGGAATATGTGGCATACTCGACGAGGATGCTGTAGGTGCCAGTATGGTGAAGGTGAGGTGGGGGAAAAGGGGTTCTTTCGTGGAAGTGATACGGGGACAGGAGACAATGAATGGAGGGAGGCACTGAGGTATAGGTGATTGGGCGAAAGGGACACATGGTAGGCGGTGAGGACATAGGACTAGGATATTCATGCCACGTACAGATAGGCGGCCCGCTAGAATGAAATTCCATTCCAGACCCCGCCCCCCTCTATTAAAGTCAGAACCGATGGGGGGGTCCAGAATCCAATACAGAAAATAGATCTAAACGCAGAGACTTGGGCTGTCCAGATGCGCACATACATTATCTTCGATTCTGGACCCCCCCCCCCCTCATTAAAGCCAGAATGACGGAGGGGGTGTGGAATGGAACCTTGTCCGTGAATTTGAGTGCCTGGATTACGACCGTCCAGATCTGCGCCCTCTTTAAATTAAATTTTCCTGAGCCTTGCTGATGGACGAACGATTGAGATGACCTCAGTGCTTTCAACATGAAAATCCTGAAGGGCCCCACTCGTAGCTCAACTATTGCTCCGTGTGTCCTTCAAATGGACGGTCCCAATTCTTTCAGGATTTCTGGCACCGAGGGTTCACGATGCAACGTTTCTCAAAATCCCGATTGACCAAACCGTGAAAGCATGGATGTACACCACGTGTCCTCTAGATGAATGACCTAGATGGATTTGATGTCAGAAGAGGGTTGCTTCCATTACCAGGCTTGCTTGACATGACTGGGTGCTAGGACCATAGACTCGGCTTCAAAGGTGCTTATTGACGTTTCTGGGTTCAGGGTTTCAAGATGTAAAACGACGTGAAACCCTCACCCTTCGAACTCCCGAATGTCGAAAAGCTGACGTGACTAGATCTCGCGCCACGCGTCCCTTGGATGGACGACTAATATCCTTTCCTGCATGTAATATAGATGCTACCCATCGTGATAATCCCGACACAACTCCGCTAACCGCGATTTCCCGCCGACCGTCGATCTGCTTTTATAGATGAATCCGGGCCATTGACAACGTAATTTCGCCCGCTCACTTTATTTTTAGCCTAAAATGGGGCTTTACATGCTACGCTTGGGCATTCTTTGTGCAACCTGTAGACCTGGATGTTCTCAGGCCCAAGACAAGAAATGTTGCTAACAGTATGAAACCCTCCCTTACAGTTAAGTATTTCATCAACCCCTTTCTAATTACGTTATGTTCCTTAAATTGATCATATTATTTCTGTCGGGTATATATTAATGTTTCACATTACCTTGTGCAGGGTGCGATCACACCGAAGCATGGAAACGCCCTCTTCATTCCTTCAAGAGGTATTCGGGTTCCAAAATATAGTACCCCTCCATCTAAGTTATTTTGAGTTTACTAGCACCGATGGTCAAGGCTATGTCCTGTCCTTAAAAACTTTGAAGAATTTTTGTTCCAAGTTCTGTATTAATTGGTCAAGGGTACGCTCTAATTTGTATTAATATTTTGGTACTTAGAAAGCACGCCAAGCTTGCACCTGGTTGGATTGTGATATCTAGACAACCGTTCCCTTTAAGTAATATGATCATCATGTATTGAGTTATTTTATTGTGGGTATAAATGAAGTAACAATTCTGTCACTTTTTGTGTTTAACATCCTCCTCTATATTTCTGAAAACCGGTTTGTTATTACAGAGTTAAATTCTTTTCCTAAATTATTCTAGTTATTTCCAGAATTTATCTTATTATTGATTAAAAATTCATTCCTAATATGATACGACTATGCACGATAGTATACCTAAACTAGCACAGTAATAAGTGCGCCTAAGGGTTTGTCTTCCACTGGAATTGTGCGATTGCAATCATGACTTCCAGGTTTCATTTATGCTTGTACACTTAGTTCTGATATAGAATTTGTATTGGTAGGAGTTTTAATCTGAGTCCCAATCCACCCATTCATAGTTTGAATCATGAACTAGTTGCATGAAATGTTTCGTGGGAAATCATGTGCCTATGGGATTCCATCCATATTTTGGGGTTTTTAATATATATCGGTTGGAATTAATACAGGAAAATACATTTGTCTGATTCAGATTATAATAGATCGAGACTTCCAAAATTTATATTTGTTTCTTTTTCAAGTGATTACTTTACTCCTTTATACCAGATACCCTATCTTGCCCTAATTAACATAAAACACCGTGGCTTCACTACGAAAATTACTACTTACCTTCTGTTCCTACTACAACTATTAATCAAGCATTTTATCAGTATAATCACCATAAATAAATAGCATTGTTCCTATGACAGAAGTTTGTTGTTATACTGTAGGTGCATAATTAATCAAGAGAGTTATCACTAATTTATTAGTACAACCATATGGATGTACATATACTCCAATTTTTGTAATGGGGTCTGTGGAGTTTGTTGAATTATTTTCCTACGTATATGTTTATATATCTATCTAGTTTTCTGGATTATGTTATAGTCAGTTTACTCCAGCGTCATTGTACCACTTATACAGAATGCTCATTATATAATGTATATCGGTTCATAATATACTTGTACAGGTCTATATGCAGATCGAATACAATCTCAGTGATATAGGGTGTATTTACTTTGAATTTGAACTTGTATATTCACTAGAGGAGACTCACTGTATACTATAATCATCTATAGGAAATATAACTCGTCATAGATATTGGTACACCTGGCTTCAATCACAATATACAAACAATTTAAATTTTTTTCTGCTCAACAGGATTAATTAAGAAACTAGATGCAGTCTGTAGTCCATACTATTATGAGAGAAGTAACTTTTTACAGAACTCGTCTTACTAGTGAATACATTCAATGACCTTAATAATTACTCAATATCACGCCTCAATAAAATAAGTCCATTTATAGCTAATGAATAGGAAGTAATTGGTAGATCTTTCCCCTCCATAGCATTCAACTAGAAATTCATTCATAGAAGTAAACAATTTATAGAACATGACATTTAACCAGGATAAGGTAGAGTAGCATATCTGAATTCAAATTTGCGGGAAGCCAAAGGGAACAACCACGTTCCTCCCAACCATAGAACTGGGCAACCAATCTACTTTCCTGATTCACCCCCTAGCCTGACCATGAATCCATGAGGCAAACTTGAAATCTCCTCTCCAGCAATGTCCTTCAATTCCAGTAGAATCTTGTTGCCTCACACTCACACAGTAGTGCTCATAACAGTAAGAAAAAAAATCAATAGTCTCATTTCCCAGCATACTTGGCAGCGTCCTGCCTCCTCACATATGCTATTTATCAATTTGCCTAGGTCTTTTTCCCTCCCTTGGGAATTTTTGCATCTTTCTATATCCCTGATTTTTAGGGTCTTCCAATGGCCAAATTACTGATTTGCCACTTGTAACAATCAACCTAGAGGTAGTTCCAACATGTTCCCCACTCATGGAGTCATGGTCAGCTAAATTTAACATGGTTGTTCCATTTGTCCTCCTACAAATCAATATAAAATATTATGTTTTCATACAAGTGTCATAGTCAAATAGTTAGTTGGGTCAAATCAGGTCTCTGCCCAATAGTCATAATAATTAATTACAATTATCAAATTCGAAATTCAGAATTTCCATAAATGGAAAAAAATTTCCAAATTCGAATTTACTAAAAATAGAATGAATTTTCAGCAAAATTAAATTTCAAAAATATTTTATTTTTTTGGGACGTCACAGAATGTTTATAGCGAACCAAAATTTAAAGAAATAAATAAAATAAGGGATTATACTTAACTTTTCCATGGCATAGGTCTCCCTCACACCAAAGTAAAGGAATCCAACCTCGAACTTGATGGGGAAAGAAAGCCAATACTGATCTAATGGGTACCTCACAAAAATAAGTGGGAGGCCCCATCATTAGAACGCATTGTATACAGTTCTCAAAAATAAGGAAAAAGAAAACTTAATCATCCGAAGTAAAACAGAGAAAGGCTAATAAGGTTTGAACTAATCCATAACTACAACAAAAAATTTAAAATGCACATCAGACCACACCTGAGAATCGAACCAATAGTAAACATGCTTTTCTGAATTCTATAAGTGCCAGGGATTATATGTTCAGCTTGCCAACACATTTCTTTAAAAATATTTTCAGACATAGAGTTAACCTCTGAACGAAAATATAGAGAAACCCTTTCATATCTCTCTCAATTAACGGGTGGTCTGTCATGGGTTACTCTGTTCCTCAACCTTCGAAAAGACATGCCCTGGGCAGAGTTTTATCCTAGCCGGTTCCATTCGGGGATCAACATAATGGTGGAAATTTATCAGGGGTCCGAAACTTAGATAATAATAGTTTTAGAAAGCGTCAAATCGAAAGACAAAAGAAGGATACGATGAAAAACTTCAATGCATCACAACCCCATAACCTGCCAGTTAGACTATGCCAGAATGAAGGACAACGAAGAGGTTTTGAAAGGGGTTGGAGTCATTCCTCACTGAAGGTAAGTTTTCCCCAGTAGATTTTGTGTCTAGGTTTGTAAGACAACTAACAAGTCACAGGAGTAAACTATCACAGGATAATCATAACCAGAGCCACAGTCAAAAGAAGAAAGGAAATCGTCCACCTTAAGTAAAGTCAATTTCTTCTTTAAAAAAATGTTAATGTTACAGAGGGTTGCGATCTTACCAAAGTAAATGGGTAGGGATGCCTGGTTTCCACCTGGTGGGTACCTCTGCGCATTCGGAGCTCCCTCATGAAGAGAATACAGAGGTGTCTGTAGGAACAGGAAAACGTAAAGACTATGAGAATGTTGATGGAATAACTCATAAACCTAAAGCGCCTTAATGCACAGAGTAAAGGAGTCCAGTACGATGGAGGGTTCTGCCCATGTGAAGAGGATTAGATGGCATATGCCTATTGGCCAAGGGGTCAAGTGAAACCATCGGTTTTCGCGTTCACTCCAAAATTCATTAAATGCCAGACCAAAGCTTTAACTCTCACCTGTCAATACTTTGACCTCATATTAAAGGCACACAAAACTACAGAGGGTCCCTTCCCGATTCAACCAACTAGAAAGTTGAACCACATTTGTGATGAGACCTGTTAACATCATGTTCGAAGAGAAACCATCGTGTAGTTAATTAGGTTAAGAATAATGGGTTTAGGTAGTGTCTCATAGTTTTGACCTTTTTCTTTTAGTTAGCGACCCACAGGTCGTTAACCAACCTGGGGACTTAGTTCAAATGCATGGATTTTTAAAAAAGAATAATGCTAACACATAACATAAGCCTATATGCTAGGGTAAATATCTTGACATACACTATGGTGGATCATTTAAACCTTTCGCTTTTAAATACTATTAAGACCCCCTTACGCATAAGTTTAAGAAGTATTTTTCATAGGAAATAATTTTGGGATCTTGAATCCTAAGTCCTCCATAGTCCAAGTTCTGTGTAGTATGACACATATAAATGTTTGGAAGCTTTAGGACTTACAAAATTGTTAGAGTAATGGATGATTATCTTGGCATGACATGGACACTTATATGTTGTTTGATTAAAATGTCAACATGGGTAACTAGAATATAAGAAACTTATCAGAGTTTAATAATGGAGAAAATGGTCTTTTCATCCTAAGGACGAATATATCAAGTTAATTAGGATTAATGTTCCGGAGAAGAATTTTTTTTTTATGTCAAAATTAAGGTATATTACATATGGTATCACAGAAAAAGCTACAACATTGGGCCTGAACAGGGCCAAATTAGTTGTTAGTATTTATTCTTATTTATGTAAAATGAATTAAATCTTATGGTTACAAACAGAAAGCCCTTTCTGTTTTTGTAAATTATGGCATCTCAGGAGGGTGTAGAAATCAGGATGGAAGGAAATTTGCAACAAGGACCTCCTAGAGATCTAAGACAGAACAGTGATGGAAGCTCACCCACGGAGGTGTTGGAAACAATGAGGAATCTTATTGTTGAACTGCAGGTTTTCAAGGCTGACAATGAAAAATTGAAGAAAGCATAGTAGGAACAACAAGAGATAAATGAAGTCCTGCTGCGTAGTATAGTAACCAAGAAAATACCAAAAGAGGATAACCATGACGAAGAGGTCAGCAAAAGGGCCTCCAAGAATTCTAGTCCAAAAATAGAAAAAAGAGATAGTTCGTCTGAAGGGACACCTTCAACTAGAGAGAAAACTATACCACACAGAAAAAGAAAACAAATAGACCACCTTGAAGGAGAATTTAAAAAGATTAAACCATCTACCTTTGATGGACAATCCAGGACAGGAGAAGAATCTAACGCATGGTTTTTGGACATCAAAAAATACTTCTAGATCTATAACTATTCCAACAAAATGAAGGTTAGAATGGCCATCTACAATCTGAAGGGGAAAGCCAGCATTTGGTGGCAGGACCTGAAATTGGCCAAGGGCCTAAAGGAGAAACAGTTGGAATGGTCTGACTTTAAGAAGTATTTTAATAAAAAACACCTTTCTGAAAGCTATTATGAAAGGAAGACGAAAGAATTTTATGAGTTACGACTCAGACAGATGACGATGGAGGACCTTATAAATAAATTTCTAGAACTATTAAGGTTCGTACCATACATCCCTGAGGATAAGGTAAAAATCCAGTAATTCTTAAGTTGTTTACCACAGTCCTACAGGGAAAGAATTGAGTTTGACAACCCCAAATCCTTGAGTGAGGTATTCAAGAAAGCACGAATGTGCTATGACCAATATAAACAATGGGTAGAGTTTCCCAAGGCCTGGAAGGATAAGAAGCAAGATCAAATGAACCAGGGGAAGAAGGGATACCAACCAAATCCTTATCAAAATGCAGCAAAAAGTTTCCCAAGGAAGGATTTTCACTCCAATCATCTGAATGTGCAAGGTAGCAGTAAACCGGTAAACCTGGGAACAAAGTTTGGGGACAACTCCCGTGAGCCATTAAAGTGTTGGGAATGCGAAGAGCCTCATCTAAGGAGGAACTGTCCACATTTAATTTCAGCAAACATAATTGTTGTTCACAATTTGCAGGAAGCCTCAACGGTGGGAGATGTGGGTAGAATACTGCATCGGATAATGAAACCATAGATGGTCGACAAGCTGACCACCATTCCTTAGTGGTATAAATCGAAGGTAAAATCAATGACACTCGAATTTCTATTTTAATTGACCCTGGATCTACGTTAAGTTATATTACTCCTGATGTAGTAGAGTCAAATAAACTTAAGAAACTGAAGCACGCAAAATCATGGCTTGTACAATTAGCAGCAGGTACTAAAAGTAAAGTAGTTGACTTTATTTCTGATTTTGAGTTTAGCTTAAATGGTCAAAATATAAGGACCAATCTGAACATCCTACCACTAGGATCTTACGATATGATTATCGGGATGGATTGGTTGGAACAACACAAAGCAATACTAGATTGTTATACAAAGGTACTTAGCTATAAAGATGACTTTGGCACTGTTAGAACAACCCAAGGCATACCAAAACCTATATCAGTCAGACAAGTTTCAGCAATGCAACTCAAGAAATGTATTAGAAAGGGATGCCAAGTTTATGCCATCCAAGTGACGAATCTATTAGAAAAAGAAGTTAAGCCAAAGTTAGAAGGCTTTGCTGTCCTACGTGAATTCAGAGACATGTTTGTGGATGAGATACCAGAATTACCTCCTAGAAGGGAAATAGACTTCTCCATAGACCTACTACCCGGTTTAGTCCCTATCTCAAAGGCACCATACCAAATGAGTCTACAAGAACTGACAAAATTAAAAATACAATTACAGGAATTGTTGGAAAAAGAGTATATCGGACCGAGTGTCTCACCATGGGGGGCACCATTCCTCTTCATGAAAAAGAAATATGGTACTCTAAGACTATGTATCGATTATAGACAACTGAACAAAATGACTATTAAGAACAAATACCCCTTACCAAGGATAAATGATTTGTTCAATCAAGTAGGTGCGGCCCAGATCTTTTCAAAGTTGGATCTACGATCCGGTTATCATCAAGTTCGGATAAAAGACAATGACATAAGCCAAACAACTTTTCAGACAAGATATGTATAGTACGAGTTCGTAGTCATACCTTTTGGACTCACTAACACACCAGCCATGTTTATGTGCCTAATGAACAATATTTTCATTCCATACTTAGACAAGTTTGTAGTAGTATTTATCGACGATATTCTGGTCTATTCAAAAACAGAGGAAGAGCATGATGAACACTTAAGGATAGTTCTACAAACGTCGAGGAAAAATAAATTATACACCAAATTTGATAAGTGTGGCTTCTATTAGAAATAAATACAATATCTAGGACATGTAATTTCAGCAAAAGGCATTACCGTAGACCCGGAAAAGATAAAATCCATTATGGAATGGCCGGTACCTAAGGATGTAGTGGATATCCAGTCATTCATGGGAATCATGGGATATTACCACAGATTCATAGAATGTTTTTCCAATATAGCCTACCCTATCATGTCATTACAAAAGAAAGGGACCAAGTTCAACTGGTCAGAGAAGTGTCAGGACAGTCTTAACAAGATGAAGGAATTATTGACAACTGCACCCATATTGAAGGTAGCGGACCCAGATAAAGACTTCACTGTATGTGTTGATGCAAGTAAAGAAGGACTAGGTGGTGTCCTAACTTAGGAAGGACATGTAATTTGTTATGAGTCTCGGAAATTAAAAGAACACGAGCGAAATCATGTCACTCATGACTTAGAATTGGAAGCGGTAATACACACCTTAAAAATGTGGCGACACTACATAATGGGCAGAAAATTCTTACTACTGACGGATAATAGCGGGGTGAAATATCTATTTAGCCAACCAGATCTTAATGCAATACAAGCAAGATGGCTAGCCTTCTTGAGCGAATTCAACTTCGAGGTCAGAGATATCAAGGGTAAGGAAAATAAAGTAGCAGACGCTTTAAGAAGAAGAGTCCATGGGTTATTTGAGATAAATACCAGCAGGGCAGAAAGTGAACTAGAACAAAGAATAAGGACAACAAGTATTAAGGATGGAAATTACACTAAGATGATGGTAGAATTACAAAACGGTACCACAAAATCAGATAAACCAGATCTAAGTGTCGACAATAAGGGACTATTACGATTTAAAAATAGACTTTACATACCAGATTCAACAGAGTTAAAATTAACATTTTTGGACGAAGTGCATAAGAAAAAGTATTCTGGTCATCCAGGTTACCAGAAAACAGTAACAGCACTCAGAAAACTATTTTACTAGCCTAATATGAAAGGCGAAACAATAGATTACATGGCTAGGTGCCAAGATTGTCAACAGGTTAAGGCCGAAAACCAACATCAAGTTGGCCTATTACAACCATTACCAGTACTAGAATGGAAATGGGAGACCATATCGCTGGACTTCATAACAGGTTTTCCTAAAACTCAGAAACAAAATGATTCTATCATGGTTGTAATCGATAAACTTAGTAAGTCTACACACTTTATTCCTGTAAAGTATACTTTTAGAGCTATAAACATTGCTGAAATATTCATGAAAGAAATTTTTAGATTGCATGGTATTCCTAAAATGGTGATTTCAGATAGAGACGTAAAATTCACATCCGCTTTTTGGAAGGAATTGTTTGCAGGGATAAATACTAATTTGAACTTCAGTACGAGTTACCATCCACAAACAAATGGATAGATCAAAAGGAAGAACCAAATCATAGAGGACATGCTCTGCATGTATGTAAGAACAAAACCGAATAGGTGGGAAGACTACCTACACTTGGTAGAATTTGCATATAACAATGGGTACCAAACTTCGGCTAATTTGAGCCCTTTTGAAATATTGTACAACAGAAAGTGTATGACTCCAATTAGTTGGGATAACCCGGCTGACATACTCATGGTTGGACTAGAGATTCTCAAAGAAATGGAGAACATGGTAAGGAAATTACAATAGAACTTGAACAAAGCACAGGAAAGACAAAAGAGCTATGTAGATCAGAAAAGAATACACTTGGAATTTCAAGTGGGAGACCATGTTTATTTGAAGGTCAAAGCCCAAAAAATCTCATCAAAGTTAGGGAACTGTGCCAAGCTGGCACCTAGGTTTTGTGGGCCCTTCGAGATACTAGCTCAAATTGGACCCATAGCATATCAACTTGCACTTCCAGCTAATCTAAGAATTCATAATGTATTTCATGTTTCTTTGTTGAAAAAGTATATTCATGACCCTACTCATATGATTGATTGGAACTTGGTGCAGGTGGAACCCGAATGCGAGTTCCAGGTGGAACCCCTGTGCATTCTGGACCGGAGAGAAATAACACTTTGGAACAGAGTCGTTGCTCACGTAAAGGTGCAATGGAAGCACTTTAGTCCTGAGGAGGCCACTTGGGAATTGGAGGGAGATTTGCGGAAATCTCATCCAATCCTGTTCCAAGAAAGGAATAAACACTGAGGATAGTGTTTTACTGAAGGGGGAAAGGATGTGACATCCCCAAAAATAAAATATTTTTGAATTTTAAATTTGTTGGAAATTTATTCCGTTTTTAGTAAATTCGAATTTGGAAAATTTTTGCCATTTATGGAAATTCCGAATCCCAAATTTGATATTTGTAATTAATTATTATGACTGTTGGGCAGATATCTGATTTGACTCAACTAAATATTTGACTATGACACTTGTATAAAAACAAAATATTTATATTCATTGCAGGAGGACAAATGGAACAACCATGTTAAAATCAGTTGACCATGACTCCATGAGTGGGGAACATGTTGGAACTACCTCTAGGATGATTAATTACAAGTGGAAAATTAGTGGTTTAGCTATTGGCAGCCATTGAAAATCAGGGATTCAGAAAGCTGGGAAAATTCCCAAGGGAGGGAAAAGACATAGGCAAATTGATTAAATAGCATATGTGAGGAGGCAGGATGCTACAAAGTATGCTAGGAAAGGACTATGTAATTTCTTGTTGTTATGAACACTACTGTTGGAGTGTGAGGCAAGAGGAAACTACTGTAATTGCAAGACATTGCTAAGGAGGAGTTTTATTGTCCAAGTTCGCCCTCATGGATTCATGGTCACGCTAGGCGGTGAATCGGGCAAGTGATTTTGGCTGCCCTATTCTACAGCTGGGAGGAACGTGGTTGTCCCATTTGTTTTCCAATGAGTTTATTCAGATATGTCCTCTTAACCCTCCTCTGTTTAAAATCATTAAATGGATGGTGTAATGCATCTGTTAATCATGAATTGAGTAATATTATGGATGAAAGATCGAAATCAAATGTGATTATCTCTGTTGCATTTTATTGCTGGGTAAATACTAAATTTTCCATCAATCTTCTTGCTGCGAGAATATGCTTGGTGAAGTCCTGAAGGAATAATTTCCTATCGGTTAGTTTGATTGTTGTATTAGAGTAAAAGTGGTAGACGAATTCCCACAACTGAATGGTACTGATCATAGTGAACTAATTAAGAGCGCATTGTAAATGGAAATTGAATAAACATATATACATATAGACGTATGCTTATATTTTCCTGTGGGTTATTACCTATACAGAAATACAATAAGTAAACAAAATCCCTTTTCCACACATATTAAACATTATGAGATCTGGGTACGCAAATGCTTGAGATGAATTTATGTATGAAAAGTAATCAAAGAATTGCAAAATTCTCTACAAGAAGACCTACATTACACAGAGTATAAATAATTTCAGTCAATCTAGTCTAATTATCCACATGTTAAAACACTGGAATAAATTGGAAATAACACCGTTTAACACAGGACCAATTCTGGAATGTAATATGAAGGGTGCGAAGGTCCCAAATGAAAACGAAAACATTCTAGAACCCCTATGTGTGCATATGCTTGGGTAACATCCACGATGTTATAAAACAATAACAAAAATTGCCTCTGTGTCTATAATAGTCTGATAAGTAATGAAATAAACAACAAACTCGACTCGACTACAATTCGAGAAGTTATATTGATATCAACATATTGTTGACAGACAGAATTTAACCACTCTGTATTACTCTACTTTCATTATACGACATGCAAAGAGAAGAGTCATGAATCTTTAATTAATTAAACACAAGCAAAAAGTTCGAGCCCAAATTTAGGATAGGTATGAAAATACGTAGCCGATGGAATTATAAATAATGGTACATTATTATAATGATCATTTCCTTTCTAAACAAGAATCGAACTTCAAACTAGGTACATTATAGTTACAGGCCGAGGAAAAGACTTCGACTTTTGCATCAGGGACGATTAAATCCCGAAGGGTTTGTGTTAAGGAACCCAAGTACTTTTCCCATGAAAAGGATGCTTGAAATTATGAAGGTTCGGAGTCTTGTATCCTGCAAAGTAAACCATAAATCGTTATTAGCATTTGGCTTAGGTAGAAAAGTAAATATAACTAAAATGTCGAGGCAGAATGTTTATAGTGAACCAAAATTTAAAGAAATAAATAAAATCAGGATTATACTTAACTTGGCCATGGCATAGGCCTCCCTCACACCAAAGTAAAGGAATCCAACCTCAAACTTGATGGGGAAAGGAAGCCAGTACCGATCTGATGGGTACCTCTTAAAAACAGGTGGGAGGCCCCATCATTAGAACACATTGTATACAGTCCTAAAAAATATGGAAAAAGAAAACTTACTCATCCGAAGTAAAACAGAGAAAGACTGATAGGGTTTGAACTAATACAAAACTACAACAAAAAATTTAATATGTACATTAGACCACACCCAAGAGTCGAACTAATATTAAATACACTTTTCTAAATGTTATAGGTGCTAGGGATTATATGTTCGGCTTGCCAACACATTTCTTTAAAAATCTTTTCGGACATAGAGTTAACCTGTAAATGAAAATACAGAAAAACCCTTTCATATCTCTCTCAACTAACGGGTGGTCTGTCACAGGTTACCCTGTTCCTCAACCTTCGAAAAGACATGCCCTGGGCAGAGTTCTATCCTAGCCGGTTCCATTCGGGGATCAACACAATGGTGGAAATTTATCAGGGGTCCGACACTTAGATAATAACAGTTTTAGAAAGGGTCAAATCGGAAGACAAAAGAAGGATACGATGAAAAATTTCAATGAAGCACAACCCTGTAACCTGCTAGTTGGACTATGCCAGAATGAAGGACAATGAAGAGGTCCCAAAAGGGGTTGGAGTCTTTCCTCACTGAAGGGAAGTTTTCCCCAGTAGATTTCATGTCTCGGGTTGTAAGACAACTAACAAGTCACATAAGTAAAATGTCATGGGACAATCATAACCAGAGCCACAGTCAAAAGAAGAAAGGAACTCGTCCACCTTAAGTAAAGCCAATTTCTTCTTTAAAAAAATGTTAATGTTATAGAGGGTTGCGATCTTACCAAAGTAAATGGGTAGGGATGCCTGGTTTCCACCTGGTAGGTACCTCTGCACATTTGGAGCACCCTCATGAAGAGAATACAGAGGTGTCTGTAGGAACAGGAAAACGTAAAGACCATGAGAATGTTGATGGAATAACTCATAAACCTAAAGCAACTTAATGTGCAAAGTAAAGGAGGGCATTACGATTGAGGGTTCTGCCCATGTGAAGAGGATTAGATGGCATACGCCTATCGGCCAAGGGGTCAAGTGAAACCATCAGTTTTCACATTCACTCCAGAATTCATTAAAGGTTGGACCAGAGCTTTAACTCTCGCCTGTCGAGACTTTGACCTCACATTAAAGGCACACAAAACAATGGAGGGTCCCCTCCCGATTTAACCAACTAGAAAGATGAACCACATCTGTGATGAGACCTGTTAACATTGTGTTCGAAGAGAAACCATCGTCCAGTTAATTAGGTTAAGCATAATGGGTTCGGGTAGTGTCTCACAGTTTTAACCTTTTTCTTTTAGTTAGCAACCCACAAGTCGTTAACCAACCTGGGGAATTAGTTCAAATGCATGGATTTTTAAAAAAGGTTAATGCTAACACATAGCATAAGCCTATATGCTAGGGTAAATATCTCGACATACACTATGGTGGATCATTTAAACCTTTCCCTTTTAAATACTATTAAGACCCCTTTGCGCATAAGTTTAAGAAGTATTTTGCGTAGGAAAGAATTTTGGGATCTTGACTCCTAAGTCCTCCATAGTCCAAGTTCTGTGTAGTATGACACATATAAATGTTTGGAAGCTTTAGGACTTACAGAATTGTTAGGGTAATGGAAAATTATCTTGGCATGACCTGGACACCTATATGTTGGCTGATTAAAATTTCAACATGTGTAACCAGAATATAAGAAACTTATCAGAGTTTAATAATAGAGAAAACAATATTTTCATCCTAAGGACGAATATATAAAGTTAATTAGGATTAATGTTCCAGAGAAGAATTTTTTTTTGTGTCAAGATTAAGGTATATTACATGGATTTTTTCATGAACCCTCCAACCTAGGAACCAGCGAACCCATGGTTATGAATGATAAAAAATAATCTAAGTGTTGCAAAGCGGTCGATCATACTTGTATGCAGGAGAAATCAAATACTTAGGGGCTCAGTACCTGCAACAAGTATGATGGTCATAATGTAGATCACACACCTTTGGGTGTAAAGTGGAGATTGCAAAAGTTGGAAGATGAAGTCTTGAATCCGTGAACCCACAAATTTGCAAAAATGGTTAAGTATATTATAACAAGGCGATCGGTCAGACTCATGACATAGGAATGTGAATGGAAATGAAAACCCATCAACCCCTAAAAGATTTAACCAATGTCCTATTGAATACTTTTATTTTCCCACCTGTTTGTGAATGGAATGTTGTAGATCTATTCAAATTTGCATCCATCTTCTATCAAGGTGTAGTCCAAAGGGCACTAAGAAATTTAGCATCCCTATCTGAGGTGATGCTCCTTGGTATCCAAAAGTGCACCAAGACCTATTCAAAGAACATGTTTGCTACTTATTTTCCTTTGATGTTCTTTTTACAAGGAAAAATAATGCACATCTTGTTAAAACTAGAAACTACCACAAACAAATAGTTATGTTCTTTCTTGGTTGTTGGAAAACCTCCCATAAAACACGTGGAAATTATTTCCCAAGGATGAGTGGGTACAGGTAAGGGATGGTATAAGCCTTGATTTATATTATTAGGCTCTTTGGTACAACAAAGTATGCATCCTCTAATATATTGAGCTACACTGACATTCATTCTGGGCCAAGACACATACCTTTGTAAGTTAGCTACTATGTTCCCAACACCAAAATGTCCAATAACCTTAGATTTGTGAGCTTATTTGATAAGTTTCAATATTTCACCTTTAGGTACACAAAGATTGTTTAGATGGTATATTAACCCATTATGGATATGGTATTCATTCTTACCATCACCTTCTTGAACTTGAATTTGTCCCTGTAGTTGTTTGTTAAGAACCAAATGTTGAATACAAAAGCACCACAATAGATATACAAGAACAATATGCAAAATCTTCTTTATTACCATCAAACCCTTAGGGTAGGGCAACACCATACAATGGATCCTATTATGGAAGGGATCCTCTCCTGTTCTGATGTCGATGCACACTTCCTACACAACCTGCAGGTCGGAAGGTCCACGTCGATGCAGGATATTTCCTTCTTCCCGGCCCGAATAACTCTAAAAGGCTCTTCTATTTTCCCTATCGGGAAATCTGCACCCACAACAACTCTCACGAGATCCCCTCTTTGCACTCGGGAGATCGGACTTCGCAACTTCGCGAGGTCAGTGGTCGAGTGTTAGACTCTCGAATCCCCGATACTTGACAACAATCAATGCTGACCTTTTCCTATTGGGGTTTTCCCTATCACGATTTTGACACTCACGATGTCAAAAAACTTGTCTTAATGACTCCCGAACCCCGATATACCGAAACCCCAATACACTCGCGAGTTTGACCTTTCAACGCCCTTCACCTCATCGACATTTTGGACTTCGCGATATCGCGATTCCTGATGCAATTGTTTTGGGACTTCTCACCACGAAACCCCGAAATAGCATGCCACCTTTCCGTTGGTTGACTCCTCTGTGGCCCAGACAATTCCACTTAGCTGTCGGGATATCGCGTGTCGCGATTTCGCGATTCCCGTTGCAATATTTATCGGACTTCCACACACGAAACCCTGACATGGCCAACCACGAGTAAATCCAACGACCCTTGTGGCTCGGATCTATGGTCCTACCCCTCCTGAGCTTTGAACCTTTCCACGCTTCCGCCGTAACTCTCCTACTCCTCTGCGAGATTTGATGGCTCACGAAAGTTCACGAATCCTCCTTGGAGAATTCCGACTATCCATTCTTGCTCTGAGAACCTCTGCACAACTGACTAAGCTGCTTCTTTCCATGGAACTCACCCTCATGCGCGCAAACTTACGATGCCTCTTGCAAATTTCAAGGTACTTGGCCTTTTTCCTGCCTCCAACGACCTTTTAAAGACTTCAAATCCTTCTGAACTGTCTTTAGTTTCGAGTCTTAAAGAATACTCGTTGTGTGCACTCCTTGCGTCAACCTTTAGACACTTCCAAGTGATGAATTTCCTCCGACCCTGCGCACACCTACAACAGCAGTCTCAAATACTTCACTCAGGTTCACAACCCTGAGATTTCACTCGGCCTGCGCACTCCTTGCACGACTCATGTGCCCAACTGCACTTCTGCGAAAATGAGAACAAGAGCAACCCTATCTGAACCCTTTGTCGACGCACTCCTTGTGGACACTTCAACTGCACTCCTTACAGGAACTCTGTCTCAGATAGAGAAACAATTGAAACTCATTCCTACTTCCTTTCAGACTTCAAACTCAAACATGAAATCATATACACAACATATAAAGAAAATGTATAACAGGAAGCAAACATTCATGAGCATGACATCAATACACAGAGATCAGACATGAAAACCATGAATTTGGATCAAACTCTTCTATTAATCCAAATATTTGTACATGGGTGTTCTTACACAGCTCTTTGCTTCTCTCTTCTATGCTCACTACTGATCTAATGTTACAATACACAATGAGGGTGTCTATATCCCGTTTCCCTCTTGCACTCTAAAACTATCTAATCTAGAATTGAATTCTACCTACTTGCATTAACTACTTTAAATGCCTTCTACCTACTAAGGATGAGAGTAAATCGCTCAAGGTCCGTTTACATTTTACAAGTGCACCTCCTCTTAATGACTTCATTTAATATTTCGCAACAACTTCAAGGTGATTTCAAAATTTGTGCTGGGCGTATCTAGCTGTCCTTCGCTTCCGCGCTGGCTTGCTTGATGTTGTCGATGCTCCTGCATCATACTCCCTCGCTTGAAAACTTTCATGGGCTCCTGTCCATGAGCTCACGCACAGTCTGTCCATGCTTCTGGATCTCTTCTTCATTCTCCCAGCTGGCATCTTCAACTGGATGGTTCTTCCATTTGACCAGATACTCAAAATATTGCTTTCACTTGGTCCTCTTACTCACTCTCTTGTCCAATATGCACTCCATCTACGGCTTTTCTTCCACTGGCATTTTCTTTGTCCACTGGATCACTGGCTGTTCATTTTCTATTGCTGCTTCCCCAACTCTATATGGGTACAAATCTGAGATATTGAATATCGGAGAAATTCCGATCCCATCGGGTAATTCAATCTCATAAGCATTCACCCCAAATTTCTTCAAGACCCTGCATGGTCTGATTTTCTTCATCTTCAATTTATTATATGTTCCTCTTGAGAACCTTTCCTTCCTCAAGTGTTCCAGAACCAAATCACCAACCTCAAACTAAAGTTGTCTCTTATGTTGGTCATCTCTACGCTTATACTCCTGGCTTGAATTCTGCAACCGCTCCTTCACCTGGCTGTGAAGTTCTTTCATCGCCTCTGCGAAATCTTCTGCACTAGCGCTCCTAGTTGCATTTTGTTCTGAATCCCTCAGTTCAGAAATTCCTCTTAGCTACATGCCATAAACAATCTGAAATGGACTCTGCCCTGTGCTCCTATTAACCGAGTCGTTATACGCGAACTCTGCCTGTGGTAGTATGTTGTCCCACTGGCTGTGGTGTTCTGTCACCAAGCCTCTCAGAAAGTCTCCCAGACTTCTGTTTACCACTTCTGTCTGTCCATCCGTCTGAGGATGATAAGATGAGATAAATGACAAGTTAGTTCCCAGTTTCTTCCATAAGGTCCTCCAAAAGTGCCCTATGAATTTGGTGTCTCGATCCGAAACTATACTCTTTGGCAGCCCATGAAGTCAAATGACTTCTTTGAAAAACAGATTATCAATGTGATTTGCGTCACTGGTCTTTTGACATGGAATGAAGTGTGCCATCTTAGAAAATATATCCACCACCACAAAGATTGAATCATAGCCTCTTTGTGTTCTTGGCAACCCCAATACAAAATCCATGCTAATTTCATCCCATGGCCTCTCTGGTATGGGCAATGGTTGATAAAACCCCGCATTTTGTCTTCTTCCCTTCGAACGCTGGCAAACTCTGCATTTGTCCACGAATCTCTTGACATCTTCTCGCATTCCCGGCAAAAAGTATGACTCGTTCAACTTTGCGAATGTCTTGTCGTGACCAAAGTGCCCTGCCAATCCTCCACTATGTTTCTCTTTTAGCAAATTCTCCCTTATGGAGCATTTCGGAATACACAGTTGATTACCTCTAAACAGTAATCCTTCCTGGATCATGTATTATATCCATTGGCTTTTGTCTCTAAGAATTGGATTCTCAGCTGCTTCATATGCTTCCTTAAAATCCTTTTCATCAGTGTACATGTCCTTGAGATCATCAAAACCCAATGTTTTGACTTTGAACTCCTGCAACAACAAACACTTCCTGCTCAAAGCATCAACAACTTTGTTAGCAGTACCAGAAATATGTTTAATCACAAAAGTGAAATTCTGCATATACTAAACCCATTTGACATATCTCTGATTCAACTTTTCCTGTTGAGTCACAAACTGCAGTGCATGATTGTCATTGTATAGGACAAACTCTTTTGGGATTAAGTAATGCCTCCATTTCTTCAATGCATGAACAATAGAATAAAACTCCTTATCGTAAGTGGAGTACTTCAATTTCTCTTCATTCAGCTTCTTGCTAAAGTATGCTATCGGCCTTTCTTCCTGACTTAAGATTGCCCCGATTGCAAACTCGCTTGCATCGCATTTCACTTGAAATGTCTTTCGGAAATCCGGCAACACCAAAACTGGTCGTTCCGTAATCTTCCTCTTCAACAAATTAAAACTCTTTTTAGCTTCTTCTGTCCAGTGAAAATACTTGTGTCTTTTCTTCACTGTATCCATCATTGTTGCGCTAATTCCACTAAAATTCCTGATGAAATTTCGGTAGAAACTAGCCAATCCGTGAAAACTTCTCACCTCAAATATATTCTTCGGTGATGGCCAATTCTTGATCGCTTCCACCTTGTCTGGATCCATCCTCAACTCATCTGTAGAAATAACAAATCCCAAGTAGATGAGCTCTGTCTTCATGAATGAGGATTTCTTCATGTTTATCAACAACTTCTCCTGCTGTAATCTCTGCATCACTGTAGCCAAATGCTTCAAATGTTCTACCACGGTTTTACTGTAAACTAGTATGTCATCCAAATACACAATGAAAAATTTCCCGATGAACTCCCTCAGGACTTTGTTCATCAACCTCATGAAGGTACTCGGTGCATTTGTTAAGCCAAACGACATAACAAGCCATTCATACAACCCTTCATTAGTTTTGAATGTTGTCTTCCATTCATCACCTTCTCTCATGCGGATTTGGTGATAACCGCTTTTCAAATCAATCTTTGAAAAATACTTTGCTCCACTCAAGAAATCCATCAGTTCATCCATCCTTGGCAATGAAAATCTGTACCTGATGGTTATCTTGTTGATCTCCCTTGAGTCAGTACACATCCTCCAGCCTCTGTCTTTCTTCGGACTGAGTATTGTTGGAACAACACTTGGACTCAAGCTCTCCCTGACCAACCCTTTGTCCAATAAATCCTGGACTTGCCTTCTAACCTCTTCATTCTCTTGTGGTGTCAATCTGTATGCGGATTTATTTGGCAAACTGGCTCCTGGTATGAGATCAATATGATGACTCACACTCCTGATCGGTGGCAATGAACGAGGTAATTCATCCACTACTATTTCAGCGAACTCTTCCAGCAGTTCCTGAACCTCTTCTAGTAAATCATCCACCCTTGTGCTGATCAAAACAATCTTCGGTGTTCTGACCACAATGAACTGTGGATCTCCCTTCTTCTTAACCTCTGTAAGAAGTTCCTTCCCACTCATGAGAAGTACTCTGTTTCTTACCTCTGGCTTCACCTCCTTATTCTTGATTGGAAGCAACATGTGTGTCCTCCCATTCTTCTACAGGTTCTATGTGTTCATTCTCCCATCATGAATCACATTCATGTCATATTACCATGGTCTACCCAGCAATAGATGACAAACATCCATAGGAATGACATCACACAAGATCATATCATTATATCCTCCTATCTTAAATTCAACTAAACATTGTTTAGTGACAGTTACCTGGTGTCCTTTCTGTAGCCACGAAACTCTGTATGGGCTTGGATGATCAGTTGTTCCCAGCTCTAGATTTTCTACCATCTCAGTTGAAATGAGATTATCCATGCTACCACTGTCTACAATGACTTTGCATACACTGTCCTTGGTCTTGCAAGCAGTCCTGAAAATTTTGGTCCTTTGGACTGAACTCTCCACCTCCTTCTCGGGTGTCAAAAGGACTTTTCGCATCATCAACAATCTTCCGCCTTCAGCGTCTTCTGCCTCAACATCCCGCCTCTGTGCTTCAGTGATGTGAGCTTCTCCACTTTCTTTCTTCTTATCTGGACACTCATAATACTTGTGCCCATTCTTTCCACACATGAAGCATGTTATTACTCCATCTCTTCCTCTTCCTCTACCTCTAGTATGAGGAAAGGTGTTAATATCTGCATAATCTCCTCTCTGCTCAGTATGTTATCCTCACTGCTCAGCATATTGCCCTCGTTGTGAGGTTCCACCTCTCTCAGTTCGAGTCTGAGGTTTCTTCCAGTCCTCCTTGGGCTTCTGATATTTATCCTGGGCAACTGATTTGCCTCTGGGCTGACTTCTGCCTCGGCCTCTTTGACCCTGCTTTCGGCTCAGCTTCTCTTCTGCTTTCAGAGCCATTTGATAAGCATCTTCTACCGTTCGGATGGTTACCATGCTTATATCATCCTAGATATCATATCTCAGGCCATTCATATATCTGGCAACTTTTTCATCATCACTCTCCCAATGACCTGCCCTGATGTTTAGTTTGTAGAATTCCTCAGTGTATTCTTTCACTGTCATCAACTTCTGTCTCAGGTTCTGCATCCTCCTGAACAAAGTAATTTGGTAGTCTCCAGGGATGAATTTCGCCTTCATCTTCATGAGCATTCTATCCTAGCTCTTGATCTTCTACTTGCCCTTCCATCGTCTATCAGCTTGTAGTTCATCCCACCACAATGCTACATGTCCCTTCAATCTTGTGACAACATGCTTGACTTTCTTGTCCTCTTCGACATCTTCATAGTTGAAGTATGTGTCCAGAGCTCTAATCCAGTCTAGAAGCTCCTATGCATCCAAGTTTCCCTCATAAACTGGAATGTCCATCTTCGCCCTTGCACCCATTCTAGAAATAGCTCTGATCAAACGTTCTCTTGATGCATCTTCAACTGCAACTTCTTCTTCACGTTCAACCTCTATTTCACTCTCGGAATCACTGAGATCCCTGACACTGACTGTGCGTCTTTGCACTGTCTCCATGTCTTCGAGTCTGGCTCATAGATCACGCATCTCTCTCTCCATGACTAGATCTGTCATCTACCTTCCTCTTCTTCTTGGCATTTCCCTATCCTCTGGTGGATCGGGTGTTTGCATGTCCCTTCTCCTTGGCGGCATGGTGAATTCTTCTTTTCTCTACTATAGAAAGCAAAGAACCTTTTTGTGCTTTGATACCACTTTGATGCCAACACACGCTTCCTACACAACCCTCAGGTTGGAAGGTCCACGTGGATGCATGATCTTTCCTTCTTCCCGGACCGAAGAACTCTAAACAACTCTTCTATTTTCCCTATTGGGAAATCTGCACCCATAACAACTCTCACAGGATCCCCTCTTTTCACTCGGGAGATCGGACTTTGCAACTTCACGAGGTCAATGGTCGAGCGTTAGACTCTCGAATCCCCGATACCCGACAACAGTCAATGCTGACCTTTTCCTATCAGGGTTTTCCCTATCATGATTTCGACACTCGCGATGTCAAATAACTTGTCTTACCGACTCCTGAACCTCGATATACCGAAACCCCGATACACTCGCGAGTTTGACCTTTCAACGCCCTTCACCTCATCGGCATTTCGGACTTCACGATATCGCGATTCCTGATGCAATTGTTTTGGGACTTCTCGCCATGAAACCCCAAAATATCGTGCCACCTGTCCGCTGGTTGACTCCTCCATGGCCCACACAATTCCACTTAGCTATTGGGATATCGCGTGTCGTGATTTCGCGATTCCCGTTGCAATATTTACGGGACTTCCACCCACGAAACCCCGATATGGCCAACCACGAGTAAATTTGACGGCCCTTGTGGCTTGGATCTACAGTCCTGCCCCTCCTAAGCTTTGAACCTTTCCATGCTTCCGCTGTAACTCCCCTGCTCCTCCGCGAGATCTGACGGCTCATGGAAATTCATGAATCCTCCTCGAAGAGTTCTGACCGTATGTTCTTGCTCTGAGAACCTCTGCACAACTGACTAAGCTGCTTCTTTCCATGGAACTCACCCTCCTGTGCACAAACTTACGATGCCTCTTGCAAATTTCAAGGTACTTGGCCTTTTTCCTGCATCCAACGACCTTTTAAAGACTTTGGATCCTTCTGAACTGTCTTCAGTTTCGAGTCTTAAAGAAGACTTCTTGTGCGCAATCCTTGCGGCAACCTTTAGACATTTCCAAGTGCTGAATTTACTCTGACCCTGCGCACACCTGCAGCAGCAGTCTCAAATACTTCACTCAGGTTCACAACCCTCAGACTTCACTCGGCCTGCGCACTCCTTGCACGGCTCCTGTGCCCAACTGCACTTCTGCGGAAATGAGAACAAGAGCAACCCTATTTGAACCCTTTTTCGATGCACTCCTTGCGGACACTTCAACTGCACTCCTTGCAGTAACTCTGGCTCAAATAGAGAAACAATTGAAACTCATTCCTACTTCCTTTCAGACTTCAAACTCAAACATGAAATCATATACACAGAATATAAAACAAATGTATAACAGGAAGAAAACATTCATGAGCATGACATCAATACACAAAGATCAAACACGAAAACCATGAATTTGGATCAAACTCTTCTATTAATCCAAATATCTGTACATGGGTTTTCTTACACAGCTCTCTTCTTCTCTCTTCTATGCTCACTATTGATCTAATGTTACAATACACAATGAGGGTGTCTATATCATGTTTCCCTCTTGCGCTCTAAAACTGTCTAATCTAGAATTGAATTCTACCTACTTGCATTAACTACTTTAAATGCCTTCTACCTACTAAGGAAGAGAGAAAATCGCTCAAGGTCCGTTTACATTTTACAAGTTTGCCTCCTCTTAATGACTTCATTTAAGATTTCGCAACAAATTCAAGGTGATTTCAAAATTTGTATTGGGTGTATCCAGCTGTCCTTCGCTTCCGCGCTTGCTCACTTGATTTTGTCGATGCTCCTGCATCATGTTCACTTGCCTCTTTGAGGGGGCATCCTCCTATTGAGCTACCTCTCCAAATACAATATTTTTCTTCATGTCTCAATACGTTTCTTGAACCCCTTTATATAGTGCTACCATCACCTAAGAACATTCTAGAGGAGGAATCTTCTAGAAGTAAAACCTTCTAAGAAGTCCTATTACATTTATTATATCTAATTACCCATTTATTATATCTAACTACCATAGTGGGCCTTATTTAATAATATAGTGGACCTAGTCCACCTTACATTGAATGACCTTCACTATTATCACTATGGGCCCTATGGCCCCCCCGACTACCTCTCTAGCTACCTTACATTCCATCCCCCTTATGAAAGTGTTGTCCTAAATGCTTGATGTACAACCATATACTAGGGTCCCATGGATAATTGTGGACCATAATGCTGAAGAAGACTGAAGAACGAAGGTCCCATGTAGAAAGGAAATCCACCATGCTGAAGTAGTCCAACCACCATTGTAAGCCCGGGTCCCCTGTCCAAGTGCTCATGTCAACTCCTCGTGGAAGATTTTGGAACCCAATAACCAACTCCAAATGATGCTCCAAAGACTGACACCTATCATGTGGATCCAAATAAGAAGATCCATCCACATAGTGGAAAAGGGTCGTAGAAAAATATGGAATGAATAATACCACTGTAGAATATGTAGACTGAACGCTGGTAACTAGCTCCTGATGTGGGACATTGATGTTCTCTATAGAAGGTGGAGTAGAGTCATCAAATAAAATATGAAAGTGGTTGTCATCCCAAAAATGACAATTGTCCATATACCAATCATCACAATCTGCCTCAAAATTATACCAAGCAAATATTTATTGATTATATTCATCCCTAAGGCCCTCCATAAGAAATCTCTCCTGCATGTTATTCAGTGAATCTTGAATACTATGAAAATTATCATTGAGGTCGTCTGTGAGGTTGTCTGTGAGGCCATGTACAAATGCATCCAATGTGTGAAACAATTGGGCTTTGAATGATTCAAGAATGTCTTTCAGGTTTTGAGAAGAAATAGCCATCTGGTCATCATATGAACTCACCCAATAAGTTACGGTAGAAAATAGTGGTTTTTTTCTAGAAAAACTCTAAAAAACTGTTGAAGTTAAAATGCTCATAACTTCACTTCTTGGACTCCGTTTTGGCTGATTGTTTTTTTGAAATTGGGTGAGATTGTGAGAGGAACTCAGATATTTAATTTATTTGGGCAAATTCATCCTCCAAATGCTACAGAAATAAAAAAATTCTCGTCGCCGTTCGTGGAAAAAATCTTGAAAATTTGCAGATTTTAAAACTTCAATATCTTGACTTCCCGAACTCTGTTTCGAACGATTTGTTTTTTCAAATTGGGTGTTTTTCTGAGAGGAACTCATATCTACAACCATTTTCTGCAAATGTGTCACAAAAATATACCGAAAACTTCGAGAATGTCGCGGCCCTCTTTTTTCTGCTCTGAAAAAAAAAATCTGCAAAAATAAAAAATATTTGTCCACAATGTCTGCCCAAGGAAAGTGCTCTGATATCACTTGTTAAGAACCAAATGCTGAATACAAAAGCACCACAATAGATATACAATAACAATATGAAAAATCTTCTTTATTACCATCAAATCCTTAGGGTAGGGCAACACCATACAATGGATCCTATTATGGAAGGGATCCTCTCCTGTTCACTTGCCTCTTCGAGGGGGCATCCTCCTATTGAGATACCTCTCCAAATACAATATTTATCTTCATGTCTCAATACATTGCTTGAACCCCTTTATATAGTGCTTCCATCACCTAAGAACATTCTAGAGGAGGAATCTTCTAGAAGTAGAACCTTCTAAGAAGTCCTATTACATTTATTATATCTAACTACCATAGTGGGCCTTATTTAATAATATAGTGGACCTAGTCCACCTTACATTGAATGACCTCCACTATTATCACTATGGGCCCTATGGGCCCCCCCACTACCTCTCTAGCTACCTTACAGGAGCTATAAAGAATACAACATCATATTTATTTATACAATACTCAGATATAGAGTTTAACCATTCAAATCAAGTTGTGATAACATTCAAATAGTAATGGGAAAAAAATAAGAAAGTATAGAACATGAATATGAATCCATTTATAGCAGAACAAATAACCGTAAAACAAACTTTGAGGCCCTGAGTCACATCATTTTATTATTTGCAACAAAAAAAATAACTTCATACACCATGGATCTAATAGATCACTTCTTGAAATATTTATATCTCCAATACATTTTCTTGCACATCAAGATATAACTCGTATACCTTCAAATAGTATTATTAAGGGTTTCATTGTAGACTCAAAAATCACCACATATACAACAATGGCACCAACTAAGAGAACTAAAACAACTGGAAATTACATAGGAACCCAGACCAAAAGAATAACAACACTGACAACAACAACCATCGACCAACATCAGACAAAATACTGCTGATATTATGGTAGCTATGGGAGGTATTAAACTCCATGTATAACCTCTTACCAGATTAGAATGTTTTGAAATCTAGAGAAACCCTAAACAAATGTATAGAAACCCTAGAAGACATGTTGACTCATTAAAAGAATTAATGTTTAATTATTGTCCTATAAACGAAGAAGTCGTCCTAGATAGGAGACAAAGAGAACTATAAATATAGGGTGCTTGAGCTCATTTGGTCAGTCACACTCTCACAACTCACACATGACAAGTGGTGCACATGTCTGGAGAAGGAGTACAATTGAAGCTACTACAACTGGTATTTTGGTCTTGGTTTTTGGTTTATGGAATTTATGTTTAGTGCGTTATTCTTGGAGAATGAGAAATATTCTATCTCTTTGTTATCTCTTGGTTCTGGTACTACTTCCATAATTATTCTATCTGTCAAGGTTGTTAGGATATTTAGACACTTAGGAGCTAGTTAAGATCTACTTTGTCTAATATGTCGTTAGGTAAAAGTGTGTTTCTTAGTGTGTTTCTTTAGTATGCATTAGTATGCATTTGTAGTTAGGAAATCCGACGGTCACGATATGTTCCCGACATAGAGTGATCCGACAGTTCATACTCTCCTCGATCTTAATGACCATTGATTCATGGCTTAACACTTGATTGGTCCATGATCTCTATTTAAATAGCATGGAGGGTCATTTTTCGATGATCGATTGTGAGAAACTCTCTTGTAAAATCTCTCTGTAATCTTTTTCTTTGCATTAATAAACTGCTCCAAGTGGTCGCGTTGGTTGGGGTCATGGATGTTTTCCCGTAGGGTATTTACCACATGAAAACATTGGTGTGTTGATCTTTGATCTAGTTATGCGAGTGGTTACTGAAGGTGTTCTTCCTCTGTTGGAATACCTGTGTTGTCGAACATGGTATCGGAGCCTGTTTGAAGAGCCTCTCCTATTATAGATCGAGATCGTGAAGCCGAGTTGCCTCATCTCCATTTTATAGAATTTAAATACATTTATAGGCTGAGAGGACTATTCCATTGCATACAAAGAACTCTCTTCATTTAGGAACACATTTTTTTTCACTCGAAAAGGTTTCTGTTTGCCCAAGATACGACCATTACAGTCAGATCCGGAGGTATAGAGCCTGCATAGGCATTTTTTAAATTTCGGTTTGTATTTTTTATTTCTGGGTTGCTACTCTTTTAGATATGCATATTCTCTTTGCCCCACGCACTGTGAAATCTTAGAAAATAATAAACATATAGGAAAAGGTGCATCTTCCGGGTAAGCTAACCGAGATCTAACCCTTGTTGTCATCGAGAAGCGAAATTTGTTTTCTTGTGTGAAAAGAGTTTTTTTTAGCATGCTTTCCAAGGTCGTCTTCCACAACAACAACACCCCCAATCCTTCTTTCGAACATTACAATATGTTTTGCTAGACCATTTGGTTAAAAATTTCCATATTAAGTAAGAGGTATTGAGTTCAAGTCTCTCTTTTGTTACTTTTTTTGAAAAAGTTCATGCTAAAAATTGTAAAGTGCATTTCACTTCAAGTATAAAAGTGAATCACTATAAGTAGCTTTATATTTTATTTTAGAGTTATTTAATTTGCATGAAACTTTTCTGTTATAAGGTAAATTCATTGTAAAAGTGATCCCCACTTCTCTTTATAAAAGTGGGTCACTTCATAAAGTAGCTTACACTATCACGTGGTTATTTGGTTACCATTTATGCCTTTTTTTAAAAAGGGCATAACTCTCACATCGGAAGTCCGTTTTCAGTGCCATTTTTTTTAAAACCGCATAACTTTTCGAGATCTTTCCATCCAGATCATTAGTTTTATTTTTTTAATCTCCATTATCTGCATATTTAATATTGTTTCTACAAGTAATCTCTTGCTTACCAACAACAACTACTTCCAATGGAAATCCCATATGGAAGATTTATTAAGAAGTAAAGACCTGTACCAGATTACCTTGGGAAAGGAAACAACACCCACTGATGATGATAAGAAAGACAAATGGGATAATAGGAATGATGAAGCATGTGGACTAATCAAAATGTCCATCTCTCCTGATTTAAGGTACCACCTTCAAGGAATTGATGACCCCGAAGAAGCTTGGAACACGATTGAATCTGTGTTTGGTGAATTCAATATTATTCAAGCACAACAGTTAGAAAATCAAATACTGACCTTGAGTCCAAGTGATTTTTCTTGCCTTGGAGACTATCTATCTAAGTTTAAAACACTCAGAATTTTATGTGAAGAATGTAAGATAAGAATGGAGGAAGAGCGTTGCATATATCTTATTCTTTCTAAGATAGGTAGTGAATATTCTGTGTTTGTATCTACCTTTTATGCCATGAAAGAAGCTCTAGGGAAAGCTTATGTAAAACCCACTCTTGAGTCCTTTTTTGCTTCTTTGATTAGAGAGGAAGATAAGCTTGTACAACTTGGATTGATCAACACTACAGGTACCTCCAACAAAGCCTTAGTTTCCCAGCAGAAAGATAAACCCAAGTATCCCAAGAAGCAACATCATCGCTACAACAAAAAACAACCTAAGGTTCCCAAACCCGCTCAGACAGCTTCAACTCCTAATGGTGACAAAGGAGCAAAACATAAAAGTAAGAATAATAACAGACATTGCAACTTTTGTGATAAAGATGGTCATGATGAGTCCAAATGCTTCAAGAATATGGTAGCCTTAGAAGCAGCGATGAAGAAGTACAACATCAATATTGATTCTTCTTCTTCTTCTTCTTCTCATGGACATGCACTTTCTGCTTCTGGTTTTTCCTTCAATACAATGTCTACTACTACTTCTTCTTCTAATGAGTGGCTTATTGATTCAGGAGCATCTTATGATATGGCTAAGGATAAAACCATATTTTCTTCTCTAAATGAATGTAACACCAAGAAAATATTTGTTGGTGATGATAGATCTCTTAGTGTTGTAGGATATGGAATAGTTCAGGTAGAAAATGGTCATTTCAATGATGTATTATGTGTTCCAAATCTTTCTTGTAACCTTCTATCAGTATATCAAATAACTCATTTAGGTGAAGGTAAAACCGTCGAGTTTTCACCTCACCAAGTTGTAATCAAGGATCTGAAAGATCCTAAGCATGTTCTTTCAACTGGAATTGTTGATGATATTACCAGGTTGTACAAGTTTGACAACTTTGGATCATCAACTTTTTCATTAGTTTTTGTTGCTTATAGCAATGACTTGAGCAAACTTTGGCATGAGTGATTTGGTCATCTAAACTATCACTCATTGCAGCAACTATGTAATCAACAGATGGTGACTGGTCTTCCTCTTGTTTCATGCAGAGATGGTGTTTTTGTCGGTTGTGTTCTTCAAAAATCATCGGGACTATTTTGACAAACATGCCTCTTGGCATGCCTCGGGTCCTTTGCAGCTTGTTCACAGTGATTTGTGTGGTCGAATTTCTTCTCCTTCTTTTTCTGGGTGCAAGTATTTCTTAACTTTCATTGATGACTTTTCCAAACGTACTTGGTTTTACTTCTTAAAACTCAAGAGTGAAGTTTTTGACAAGTTTTTGGCCTACAAGGCCCTTGTAGAGAAGGAATATGGACATCAAATTCAAAGGTTAAGAAAAGATAATGGAGGAGAATATGTGAACAATAATTTTACAAGCTACTACACTACATAGGGAATCCAAATGAAACACACTGTTCCATATACACAACAAAAAAATGGTGTTGCTGAGAGAAAGAACCGCACATTAAAAGAAATGGCTAATTGTGTGATCCAATCTAAGGGATTAAGTATAAAGTATTGGGAAAAAGCCATCAACTGTGAAAATTACATAGTAAATCGCACTCCCACAAAGGCTCTTAAAAATATAGCATCGGAAGAAGCTTGGACTAAAATTAAACCAGATGTAAGTCACTTCCGTGTATTTGACAGTATAGCATGGGCTCACATTCTTGATGAGAAAAGGAAAGCATTGCAGCCTAAAAGTGAGAAGTGTATATTTTTTGGTTATTCTAAAGATGTCAAAGGTTACAGACTTCTTCAATCACATTGTAATGAAATTATTCTTAGAAGAGATGTTAAATTTGATGAAAATCTCTTGGCCTGGGAGCCATATTCGGCATTTGTGCCTTCTTATGCTCTAGTTTCTTCTTCAGATGATGGAAGTGAGGATGAAAATACACCTCCACCTACTCACCCTCCTTCAGATGAGTCCTTTGAACCTGAACCAAGACCAACTCCACCGCTTCCTAGATGGGTTAGTTCAACACGATAAGTAGTTGGTGATATTCTCGGTGATCCTTCAGATCAGCGTCGGACACATTCACAGTTCCAGCAAGCCTCTTCTCTTTTGGCTCAAGTTTCAAAAAATCATGATCCAGAGACATTTGTAGAATCTTCAGGTCATCCAGATTGGGATACAACAATGAATGAAGAGTATCATTCTTTAATGGAAAACGATACTTGGGATCTTATACCTCTTCCAAAAGGAAGAAAACTTTTCAGATGCAAATGGGTCTACAAAACTAAGTATGTATCAGATGGAAGTGTTGAAAGGCACAAGGCTTGGTTGGTTGCCAAAGGATTTTCCCAAGTTGAAGGAATTGACTATAATGAAACCTTTTCCCCTGTAACAAAACTGAATTCCATCTTCCTTGTTCTTTCCCTTGCCGCCTCACATAAATGGGTGGTCCATCAGATATATGTTAAATCTGCCTTCTGGCACAGAGATTTGCAAGAATAAATCTACATGGAACAACCTCATGGCTATGTCCAGAATGACTCTAGCCTTGTTTTTCGCCTCAGGAAATCTCTTTATGGTCTCAAGCAAACTCCCTGAGCTTGGTATGCCAAAATGGATAGCTTTCTTATTGCCACTAGACTCTCTAGATGCCATTCTGATCCTAATGTTTATACCAAGAAAGTAGGAAGCCATCTCATAATCCTTGTCCTTTATGTTGATGACCTTATCATTATTGGTAGTGACTCAAAACTTTTAAACCATGTGAAAACTAGCCTTAAGAATAAATTTGAAATGACTGACTTAGGTTTTTTGCACTATTTTCTTGGCCTCCAAGTTTCACAAACCAATGAAGGAATTTTTCTTTCCCAGTCTAAGTATGCTTGTGACCTTCTTCGTCACTTTCACATGGATGATTGTAAACCAACCCCTTCTCCCTTCCAGTCTAGAGTCAAGCTTTCTACCACCTGTACTTCTCCTGAAGTTGATGCCACCCTGTACCATCAATTAGTTGGTAGCCTCTTATACTTGACTTATAACCATCCTAATTTTTCCTTTGTTGTTGGTCTTACTGCCCAATATATTCAAACACCCCATGAAATCCATTGGAAAACAGCTAAAAGGAAACTTTTCTATGTTTGTGGTACAGTTCAGTTCGTGATACATTACAGTTCAGGGGGGACTCCTTTATTTGTTGGTTTCACTGATTCAGATTGGGTTGGTCACCCTGATGATTAGAAATCTACTACAGGTTATGTTTTCAGCCTTGGTTCAATACCTGTCACTTGGGCCTGTAAGAAACAATAGGTTATTTCACTTTCTTCAGCAGAAACAGAATACCGAGCAGTGGTAAATACAAGTCAGGAAGCCCTGTGGCTTTGACAGATCCTTTCAGAGTTTGTATTCCAACACCAGTAACCGACCAACCTTTGGTGTGACAAACAGAGTGCCATCAAGCTCTCCAAAGACCCATTTAAACATCAGCATAGAAAACACATCAAGCTACACATACAGTTCATCAGAAAGCTAATTCATGATCAAGTTATTGAAGTGCTCTTTTCACCTACAGAAGATCAACTTGCAGACATTTTCACAAAGTCTCTTATAGAAGCAAAGTTTTCAAAACTTCAATCTATGTTAGGATTTCATGAAGTTGTCATTAAGGGGGGATAGGCTCTAATGCCTCCTTCCTTCTCCTATTGTGTCACTATTGAAAATCCTTCAATCCTATCGCAAGTTGTTTTTAAGGGGGGATGTTAGGATATTTATACACTTAGGAGTTAGTTAAGATCTACTTGGTCTAATATGTCGTTAGGTAAAAGTTTTTTTCTTAGTGGGTTTCTTTAGTATGCATTAGTATGCATTTGTATCTAGGAAATCCGACAGTCACAATATGTTCCCGACATAGAGTGATCCGACGGTTCATACTCTCCTCGATCTTAATGGCCATTAATCTGTGGCTTGACACCCAATTGGTCCATGTTCTCTATTTAAAGAGCATGGAGGGTCATTTTCCGATGATTGATTGTGAGAAACTCTCTTGTAAAATCTCTTTGTAATCTTTTTCTTCGCATTAATAAAATGCTCCAAGTGGTCGCGTTGGCTGGGGCCCTGGATGTTTCCCCATAGGGGTTTTACCACGTGAAAACATTGATGTGTTGATATTTGATCTGGTTATGTGAGTGGTTACTGGAGGTGTTCGTCCTCTGTTGGAATACCTATTTTGTTGAACAAAGGTTATGGTACTTGGGGGTGGTTGTGTGCCTATGGTTGGGTGACAATATTGAGATATTGTCTATGGAAACATGAGAGCATATATTTTATTCTAATATGTTATGGGCCCACACTATCTTCAGACAATCTAACCACTAGAATATAGATTGGGAAGTTATTTTTAAATCTAGTTGTGGCACTAGTTAGAACTGCAACTAGGTTTTCTTATTATGGAGCTACAACAAACCCTAACCCTTATGTTTGGGAACTTCTAGTGAAGCATTTTACCTAATTCCTTGACATACTAGTGTGACCTAGACTAACACACCTCCTGGTACCCTCATCTAGCAAAAAATTCAGGTTTTAATTTTTGGTCAAAGTCAAAGTCAAAGGTTGACTTCTGGTCAAATAGATTTTGTGGTTAAAGTTGAAATTCTAGAGTTTATAGTTTGTTCTTATCATTGAATATTCTGATTCAGTTTCTAAGATCTTATTGTTAGTATGGTATCTATTTTCATATTGGAAGACAAGTTAGACAATGCTACAAGAGTTCAAAGAAGAACAAGTTCACCCTCCATAACATGTGAGTCTTAAGGTCTAGGTTTGATTAAATTTTTAAGCTTCAAATTTGTATATATCAAGGGTGATAATTGCTACATTACAAAAAAAATATTTGAAAGGTTCTACTATTGCTAGGTGCAATGAATAATTGACTGCATATGAATGCCATTGATATAGATTCCTATTGTACTTTTTTGCAAGATGAACTAACATTTCCTCTAGAGAGATATCTCTTGTTGTTCTTGTTGTTCTTATTCCAGGAAGGTACCCTTGTGAAATATGTTTCATGAACAATATTCACAAAATTATCTATAAAAGAAGTTTATAAGGATGACACAATGCTTGAAACAACTACCATATGGGAAATAATCAAAACAAATAAAATCAAACTTGAAGAGACTTAGAAAGAACTCAATAATCAAGAGAAAACTATAATAAAGTTGTGACACTTTGCATAAAGCAAGTAGGATGTATACAGAAGCATGGGCTCTCTTAGATTGAGGGAGATGATTAAAAAATTCCAAAAGAAGATCATGTATATTTCTCATTTAGGCATGAAGTTGATATGAGGGAGATAATCCCAAATAATGTGATCCATTAAATAATTTGTGAATACTATGAAGTATGTTTCCATGTTATTCATTGGAAATAGTATCCATGATAAGAAACATGTGTTCAACTTGACTCTAGAAGAAGTCTTGTTTGAAAAGAATCCTCGAATATCCCTGGTTGTCCATGTACATTTGTGTTCCTGTGGTGAAAGGAAAAATTTGGAACCTTTAGAAAGGAAGGGGATGGAATGTATATAAGATTCCATCGACTCCCATGTTGAAGAAGGAAGTTGTGATGAAGAACAATGTATGTGAGAAATTGTAAAAAAGAATTATAAATGGAAACATTTATAGACACAATGCAATATTCAAAGATAGAGGGTTCTCCCAGAAGGAGGGATAATAATATGATGACAACTTGTTCCAGTATACCTCTACCAGAGCCATTATATCTCTTGCAGTATCTATAGGTTGTATTTTACATCAGATGGATGTAAATATCGTTCTTCTCAATAGAGTGATTGAAGAAGAAGCATATAGAACAACCTGAAGGTTTTGAGGTATACTATAAAGATATACATGCATGAAGATAGAATAAGACCTTGTATGGATTCAAGAAACCTAGTGCAGATCCTCTCATGTATAGAAAACGAATGGTGAAAACTTCCTATGACAGAGGAAGTATATTGAAATGATTCTTCAGAAGTCCGGGATGATAGATTGGAAATATATGGAAAATTGCCATGATGACAGATTTGAAGACAATGAGAGACTCTAATTCAATAGACCCATTCCTAAATCGACAATTGAATGGCTCATTAATTTATTTGGAGAATACTCAGGTGGTTATTTTCTTTGCTATGAAAATAGTTCCCGGTGGAACTTAGCCATGAAAATTGAATATCTACAAAACACTCTTTGAAATATCTTCATGGAATGTTTGAGTTATGATATACATCTGCATGGATTTATCAATTCATATTGTTTAGGGAGTGTAGATGAAATAACAAGTGCTTCTTGGATATGTTTCATTTTTGTATTTTCCATGATATCATGGGCCAATAGGAAACATAAGCTGGTTGCACTCAGCACTGCATAAGAAAAGTATATTGGAGCTTGTGATGCTTTTACGAAAGAAGTGTGTCTCCTTAAGATGGATTATGGAGTACTTGATCATGTGCTGGATTCGACCGTGATGTATTATGATAACTATAACTGTGTGAATTTTTAAGAGAACCAGATATTCCATAAAAGGTCAAAGCACATTGATATCAGGTACTATTTTCTCTATGATATAGTCCAGAGGGGAGAAATGTTTCTCTAGTATATCTCCATTGATGAGAAGATAGCATATATTTTGGTAAATCCTCTATCGAAGATGAAAATTTTGTGTACTTAAAGGATAATATGGACTCATGGGGATGAATTCCTTATTGGAAAGGGAAATGATTATGCCCAAGTTGGGAGGGAGCACTGATATGTTATTGAGATATGGACAATCATTTTCCATTTTCGAAAATGGTCTAGGTTGGGAAGACACTTTCCAACTCGGAAAGTGGTCCAATATTATTGATGGACATTCATTTTCTAATTTGGAAAATGCTCCAGGATGGGTAGTCACTTTTCAGTTCAGAAAGTGGCCCAAGATTGCTATGGACAATCATTTTCCAGTTCAGAAAATGGTATATATCGGATAGTCATTTTTAGTAATGAAAATGGTTTGATATATTGTTGATATACCATAGAAAACAATTCCCCTTGTGGTCAGTGTGGGATAATGGTCTAGGACTGTCATTCTTATTGGAAGTCACTTTGAGTAGTGGTCAAGTAGAATGGTTCACCTCTCTAGGAATTCATTCTTTCGAAGTTCACAATTATGAGCATTTTCAAAGAATGTTATGTTATAGGAGGTTTTTGTAGGATAATCATTTCCATAGGAAATGGTTCAGATAGTCATTCCCTAGGGAAGAGTCATTCTCTCTAGGTTGCACTATTATTAGTGCTAGAAGAATGGCCCAGTTAGGTGAATGGTTCAGGTTCAACAATTAGGGACAATCATTCCCTAGGGCAGACTCATTCTCTCCAGGTTGCATTGTTATTAGTATTGGAAGAATTCCCCGGTTAGGTGAATGGTCCAAGTTCATAAATTAGAGACAATTATTCTTATATTCTTGAGAAGAATAGTCCATATATCCCATGGATGATGTTTAACTTTTTGAGGGTATATAATCTTCCAGCTCTCACATATGTGAGTGGAATAATGGCCCATATGACTAAGTTTGTATCATGATATTGTTATGTAGGTTGATATCAGATGACATGATTGTGGTGGAGACTATATGTCTCTAGACAATAGCTATATTCTACTGTGGTGAATGTGATCCAATGGTAGTGATTTTGTGTCATCGGTTAGTATCAGTGTGCTACTAGGAGTGGTTGTGTGCCAATGGATAGTAGTTGTATACCACTATGTATAGAAACAATTTTGTTATATTGAATGACATTGTTTTGATTTACTTAGAGACTACCACAAGTGTTGGATATGATAGAAAACTAGATGGATATTCAGTGTGTTGATGGCCAGACACTCTCCGAGTGGAGAATGGTCTAGGTAGGAAAAATTGTTGGTGGACAGACATCCTACCTATGGAGGATGGTCGAGTCTGAAATGTTGTTGGTGGACAGACATTCTCCCTATGGAGAATGGTCCAAGTTGATATATTGTTGATGTAACATGGACAACTATTCTCTTAGGGCATATGTCTAGATTACGAGAATGGTTTGTCTCCCTAAGTTCACAATAGTGTCGAGAGGGGAGATATTAGTATAGGAAAAAAAAATTTCTCTGATTTCACAGTAGTGGCCGTAGGGAAAATGATCCAGAACAATCATTATTTTAGGACATATGTATAGATTAGAAGAATGGTAATTGTATCCCATGGGGTGGATTTCAACAACTAGGAGGATTGACATTCTTACACAAATTAAACCCTCATCTTCTTTATTGTGGATTTCTTCTAATAAAGGGTCCAACACTAGTATAATTTGTAGGGATTGTTGGAAGAAATTGTCATATTGTTCCAAGAGGTATTTCCATTTGCAGACCAAAACAGATGCCCCCACAACAAATTCCTGAGTTAAACCAACATCTGGTTGTTTAGGTTTAGTTGTGAGAAGAGTGTACCATTCAATATCCACCACATAATTCACTTGGTGAATATGAACATATACAGTCTATA
>ML779528.1:798263-815481 GCA_009831015.1 Picea engelmannii
TAGGAGAGAAAAGAGCCAACTGGGTCACCTCCTTGCAGGAGTATGACTTAGAGATCACCCCAGCAAAGATTGTGAGAGGCCAAGGATTGTGTAAGTTGGTTGTTGATTCAGAAACCAAACAACAAGAAGATAGTGATACGTCAGACCTAGAACAATGCGATCAGAATTTGATTTGTTGCGCACAAAACCTCGTAAGTCCTCGGTACGACGATATTAGATTTTGTCTTGAACATGGATCAGCACCCCGTCACCTTGACCCGGCCAAAAGAAGAGTGTTGAGACTAAATTCTGCCTCCTTTCATCTAGTTAATGGTATACTGTTTCGTCAGAATTTCGATGGCGTACTGATGCATTGTCTTGAAAAGGACGAAGCAGAGAGAGTCTTTCTTAAGTTGCATGCAGGAGAAGATGGTGGTCACTTCGGTGGTGACACCACTGTTCATAAGGTTTTAAGAGTCGGTTATTACTGGCCTACATTTTTTAGGGACGCCCATGCCTTGTGCCGTAAATGTATCATTTGTCAGAAAGCATCAGGGCGATTGCAGAAACCAGCCTTCCCCTTGCAACCCGTCACAGTCGATTCTCCTTTCCAGCAATGGGGCCTTGATATCATAGGTCCTATTAACCCTCCATCCTCACAACAACACAAGTATATTGTGACAACCACTGATTACTTTACTCGATGGTCTGAAGCTGTCGTGCTAAGAACTGTTAACACAAGTCAGGTGATCGCTTTTCTAAACTCGAATATCATCACTCGTTTTGGTATCCCTGATTGTCTAGTCTTTGATAATGCTTCATACTTTTCTTCTCTTGAGATGACTGAGTTCGCCTTAGAGAAAGGAATAAAGCTGAAGTATTCTGCTAGTTACTACCCTCAGGGCAATGGCTTAGCAGAGTCAACAAACAAGAACTTGATCAAAATTATCAAAAGAACTGTGGCTGAAAATCACAAGAATTGGCACAATGCATTGCTGAATACACTGTGGGATGATAGGGTAACACCCAAAGCTGCTATAGGTAAATCTCCCTTTTTTATGGTTTATGGCAGAGAAGCTATTCTGCCACCTCACATTCTTCTTCCTTCGCTTCAATTGTCACAAAAAGTTCAAGAAGAAGATTGTCCCCGTTTAGAAAGCTGTATTAACGCTTTGATGAAGTTAGAAGAAGTAAGAACCCAAGCTAAGCGTAAGCTAGATCAACATCAACAACTGATTAAAAGTTGGTTCGATTCTAATTCTTCTTCTGATAGGAATTTTGAAGTAGGCGATCTCGTCTTAAAGTGGGACAAACCGCACGAAGGAAAGGGTGAGCATAACAAGTTTCAAAATTTGTGGCTTGGACCATTTTTTATTGCTAAAAAGTTGGGTCCTAGTTCCTTTCGATTGCAGAATCTTGAAGGGCAGCTTGACACCTACCCGGTGAATGGCCAAGCCCTGAAAAGATACTTTGCTTGATTACTACCCTTGTATATTATGTAAATATTTTTTTGGTTTGCATCTTTTTGCTTTTCCTGTTTTGATTTTTATTTGGATTGATTAATTTCTTTTGGTGTTTTCGAAAGATATGCATGCCTATGTACTGAGCAATTCAGATTCAGATCATGAAAAAAATTCTTCGCTGAAATAAATTCTGAAAGATTGTACGAACATCAGTGATATATTTATAAAAATAATATTTATGTTGGAAAATTTTGTTGTTTGAAAGAAGTTACTGATTTCAATCTCTGAGTGAAGTTTGTCAAGATTATCTTTATCTTTTTACGCTGTCCCTTTTCCGTAAAGGAATGACTCAAAAGGATGTCTCCCTGTCATAGCAAGTTGTTTTAGAAATAAAACATTTCTGGAATTGAATAAAGGACGGTGTTTAAAAATTCTGATGAGGTCTAAAAAAAAAAATATGATAAAAATACCGAGATTTTTTCAGCGTCACCCCGCTCAACTATACACAAAAGAAAAAAATTAAAAAATGTCAATATGAGTTGTGGGAAGTGCTTGTAAACCCGCCGGGATACTGAACAGGTCTGCTGGTAGCGGGTAAATGCAAGCATGGTGCCAAGACAACTTCGTCGGGGTACTGAACAGGCTTGCTGGCAGCGAAGCAATGTCAGGTAAATGAAAATCTATAAAAAATTATAAGAAACCTCTTAAAAAGTCCTTTACTCTAATCTAGAACTTCTTGATAGGATACAGGCGTCCGAGTGGGTTAAATGGAAACCCTGTCGAGGCTATGGACGCCTGCTGGCAGCAGTGGCCATGCCAACAGTATTGAATATTTTATCATTAATATCGTGGCTTGCTGATCTTAAGACTGTTATTAGTTTGCATCTTCTAAAACATCGCTGGAAAAGATAGTAAATGATGATGTTTGTACGATTTTCTGGTTGTTGTTTTTTGAGTTGAAAATTTTCTTTGTTGTCCTAATCTGAATTTGTTTCTTTCGACAGAGATAACTGCTTCTTCCAGTGTGTCACCATTGTTGGCAACCAATTAAATTTTTTCAATTGCCCTAAAAGCTGCCTACACCTATGTCTCCTGAACTTCAAATTTATGTCGCATCTTGCAAAGAGACAATGTTTTCATTTCAAGCGACATTTGCAAATTGGTTTCGATTTATTTTTCACGACTGAAAGCGTGAAAATTCCTCCATTGTTATTTGAATTGTCATGATTCACTCATTGATATGCTGATTGGTACTTACCTTTGGTTCATTTTCAAAACTATGTCCATTTGCCTATTACCGCTCTGATTGCGCAACTTGACTTTGATTTAATTGATAAGGCTTTGAGCATGCAAATTTATGATTTATACTTGATTATATAAGGGTCATGGTGGATTAAAAGTTTTTAATATAATGTGATCCTTATGATTTTAAAGCTTTTGGCTTAATAGATTTTGTCTATTGTCACCTTGTTTTGAAAAACTTTGATCAAAACGTTGGATTATGTAACAAGCGCATGAGTTTTATTTCATGTTGAATGGCAATGTTTGGAGTTATATACATGGCGCATTGATTAAACTTTTGGATTTTGCAATAGCATTGGTTTGAATTATTACAGGCGCAAACTATGGGTTTGATTTTACGTTGAACGATCGTGGTTTCAAACTATACATTGGCACATTGATATAATTGTCCACCGTTTAAACCTTGGGTTGGTTGAATAATGTTAATATTGGTTATGATTGATTGAACAGGGATGGTACTGTGCCATTAATGTTTTGCATGGCAGTGAACTAACCCACCACCTTCGCATGCGCATATTGATTCATTCCCCTTTGAGGGCTTCCAACTGTTAATCCCAAACGACCTCGCTCATGTGTGTTGATTGTGTTCAATCCAAACCCTACCATGAGCCTGAACCATGGCTCCAGTCGTGAGGGCTGAACCCAATGGATGCCAGGCATTGTTGATGTTTGATGGTGCTTACAGCGACCTTGAGGAATTCAGATGGCTCTCATTCATACGAAAGTTTGATGGTTATAACCCTATCGTGGCTCGACAATTTGCATTAACCCTCGATGGCTACCGAGCCAAGGTTGGGGATGTGCAGTTGGAAATTGATGAGCAATTTCTTAGTCTTCCTACCGGTCTTCCTGTTGTCGGATAGAGATGGTCGAAAAATTGTAAAGTGGAGAATGTCTCGTGGACATTGCTCTTTTAGTCACGAAGAGTGAGCTCCTGTGACAAAGGTTTTCCCGCAAACATGCTAAAGCAACGCTGGCACGACTTGCTAATGGTAACCAAGCAGTTCATTACTTGCGAGGGCCGGTATGGTTTCATTTTCCTGTACCATCTTCGACTAGTTATGGTTTTCATAGGCTATGAACTTAATATGCCTTACTACTTGCATAGGAGTTTGTTTAAAATGTCCAAAAGGTTCAAACGAAACCAGGCCGAGAACAACCTATTTCATTTTGGGTTAATTAAAATGCTTGTGGTTTGTCATTTGGAGTTACGTTGGGACTGTTGGAATGATTTTCTTAAACGCAATAGTTTTGATGAGTCAATCCCACCACAGGTTGACAAACCTGTGGTGAGCGAGTGAAAATCAGTACCCCCTGTCCCTTACAGTGCCCTGCTACCCAAACCTCTACCTGAGCCACCTATTGACCTACCCAATTCTGTCACCGAGGATGTGGAGAATGTTAAACCCGTGGCTAAAAAGCCCAAGACCAAACCCATTGCCAATTTTAAAGGCAAGAAGAACGCTCGATTAATCTCTCTCATGGAGAGAAACAAACTGAAAATTCTTGTCAACCCTGACCCTGTCATGATAAGTGAAGACTCCGACTCAGAGATTGAACGCTACCTAGCAAGCGAGTATCCCTATTCTGAAGGTCTGTGTGATAAACCCTTATATGATTTTGTGAAGAACTTACCACCTTGTTTTCTAAGTGATCCAAACTATCCTGGCATCAAAATGCCCTGTGAAACCCCTGGTGACTCACCGAAACCCCCTCCTGTGCTTTCTCAATTAGCTGCTCCACCGTGTGATCAGTTTGGCGCGTGGATGGAAAGGTATTACATTGATGTGCCAATGCTGCAATCCAGAATTCATGCTCTGGAGGATCAGGTTGCAAAGCTCTCTAATCAAAAGGGTAATAATCCATCCGCTGATAAGGAGCAGCGAACAACTGGTTCGATTTTGTTTAAGAACGTGGAGTCGGCAACAAAATTCGTCAATTCAAGATTGGCCTAGCTCGAACAACTTCATTGGTATGACTTTCACCTACTTATATGACATAATCATAAACTTTGTTTACACTGTGGGTTTGCTCTGGCACACAAGCATGCACTGTTGTATATAATTTAGTTTTGATAAATCAATTTTCATTATCGTTTAAGTTTCGATTCGATTTGGCTTTGATTTGAGTGATCATGGGATAGATTTGATTTGTTTTAATTTGTTTTAATTGAATACTCTGTTGATAATCGAGTTTGTTAATATTTTCTAAACATAGGTTGTTTCTGGTATTCCAATTTTGAACGCAGTCAATGGTTCGATTTGAATTGGTTATATTCTATACGATGTGGTTTGCATAACTGTTATAATCGATGTCTGATTCAGCGAATTCGAATGCCATTCTGTTAATGCATAACCAAATTTGAAATTGTTTGATTCACATTGTTTGACCGCGTTATCAGCTTGTTTCATATTTCAACAAACATACTGTTTAAATGTTAATTTGGGAACGAAAACGATTATGCCCAGCATGGCGATTTGTTTCTATAATTAAACTCAGCCACATTCATTTTGATTCTTCACCTAGTTTATATCATGAATTTTGTTGACTGTGTGGTGATCAATAACGAAATTCATTGGGTCGATACTCATTGAGTATGATTTCATTATACAACTGAAACAGTTACCTATTTTTACACTAGATTGAATGCTATGACTATAATGAGTCGAGGATGGTTACGATCATTATTTCGGTCATATCTGTGAACTATTTGATACTCAGTGAACGAAGTCTATGATAAAGTTTTATGGATATTATGCATGTTTCATTTTGATAAGAATCGTAATAGCCTTTCTATATTGGCATTTGATTAAAACGATATGAATCCTATGCACACTGCACAACAGTAACCGATCGACTATGATTGTTTGTATTATGATTACATCGTATCTTATACGATTTGGTTCATCATTGATTTGATTTATGAAACAGTCCTGTTATGATTTGATCCGATTTTATGACAACTGAAAAAACAGAGTAAGCTTACCCTGTCCCGATTTCATCCTTTTCGATTTGATTTGATTTGAATGATACATTTGCTTGAGCCATTAGTAATTCGATTTTAATGTTTATTAAAAGCAAATTAAATTGGATTGTTTTAAAAAAGATTTCATTTGATTACTATCTGATTCTATATGCTATTTTAGACTAGCTACAGAATCAGATGATTCTGTAGCTAAGTCTGTAGAATTTTTTTTTTATTGTTTTGTTACTGAAATATCTTTCTAATTTGATATTTGTGTTCTATTGCAGGTAAATTCGAAATTGCAATTGAGTTTATGAGCAGTTAGGGGATTTTTCCAAGATTTCACTTGCATTTCATTTCCTAGTTTAGGTGATTTTGGGGATTTTTCCTAGATTATGTAAAACCTTTTGATATTATCCACATGGATGTTTTACCCTGTGGAGAAACTTATATATACTTATGATTTTTGTAATAATCGATATCCTCATTCGTGGGAGAATAAGGATATGGAATTCTAATGCAGACTGGAACAGAATTGATGTTTTTCCACATCTTTAGATTTTCAATATATCAACGTTTTGTTTCATGTTTTGTATATCACTTTGTTTATGATTTATGACTACTTTAGCTATGTAGATCATATGCAAATGATATAATTTTAATCATTGTAATCCATTATCTTGTCTCTTCCATATATATAAAATACATAACAATTGCTAGTTCAGTTTGTGAATGACATGTTTATCTTCTTCATTGATTGAATTATCAAATATAAGTTTCTTGCATAACAGGTTTCCCTTATTGCAGAGATTTATACATCTTATAGTTGTTATGATATTTTTATGTCTTATTTGTCCTGCAAACCAACTCGAAGAGCAACTCAGCTGATCATTTACGAGAAGCTATTGAACCAATTCGGTGCAAGTTTACTTCCTCCGACCACTTCAGAGTCATCACACACGGGACAAATTAGGAGCGCTTCCAGGTTAGCTAATCTTTTCTTTGATGTTTTCATTAAGTATTTCAGTTTAGATTTAAGTTTAATTAAATTTATATTAGATTGTTTAATTTCAGTAAATATATTAGATTGTTTAATTTCAGTAATGTTTATTTCTTTTTCATAAAATATAAAAGAGATTCCTGGTTGTCTTAGGGCAGAAAATACATGAGTTTTGCGGTTTTAATTAAATCTGTAGATTGTTTAAAATCTACATTTGTGAATAAGTAATATTAAACTGGTAATTTAGTTGATTTGAATTATAATAGTAATTAGTATATTGTATATAATTGTTAGAATAGTTAGTTTAATTTAGTAGTTTGTTTTAGATAGATTAGTTTAGTTTCCTTTATTTAGTTTGTTTAGTTTTTTAGTTAGTTTAGTTAGTTTTAGTTTGTTTATTTAGTTTAGTTTTAGTTTTATTTGTTTTAGTTAGTTTAGATTAGTTTCTCTTTGGTTTTCTTAAAAGACCTTAGAGCGACCAACGGAGCCGTTAAACTCGTCAGGGTGGTCCATTCCAAATGGCTTGGGTTATTTAGACAACCTCGGACCGGTTCCACTCTCCCAGTTGACGGACAGTCAGTTTCGCCCGTCAACAGACATCCATTTGATGCAACAAGATGTTTATATTCTGAGCCAAATCAGACCAGGCTCCTGCTATAATTTCAATACATTGCATTGGTGCAACAAGATAAATATAATTTGGAAGCAAAGGAGTATCCTTATGGAATTTAGGCCAAGATTCAACCAATTTACTAGAGACAACATACAACGTCGATTCATACCATGCACATAAGGTGTATTCTTTATCTCGATCCTCTAATATTGTGTCTAACTAATGACGTGTTAGAATAATGTTGATGTGCTCATTTAACCATAGACAATGATACACATTTTTCACCTAGCCATAGGCATAAAGCCACCCCCAAGAACCTTAAACTTTGATAGAAAGAATGATTCTAGGAAGCCACACTAGAACCAAAATGTAATCAAGAGAGTGCACTTTCTCCAAGGGTAGCACACAATATAAATTACCACAAATACTAAATAGGATAAAACCATACAATGACAGTTTTTGTTGCTCCTCCTCCAAACTTGTGCACTATTTATGGTTTCCTGAGTGAGAGTGAGTGAATGAACAAATGAGCCAAGATGTCTGCTATTTACAATGGTTGTAGTCACCAGTTTGGGTCGACTTTTCTTCCTGGAGGATAATATTTCAATATTATATATTCTCCTGAGTTGACATGTCGTTTGGGGTTTTCATACATATTTTTAGGGTTTCTCTTGCTTCTGGAATATTCTATTATATTCAAAGGTTACATATGGAGGTTAATACCACCCACAACTACCATAATATCAACACTCCCTCTTACCTAGGGAGGTATTAATGGTATCAAACACATCCTTCCATATTCACATGCATGGGAAAGACTTACATAATCTTGTAGACCATTCTATAAGTAGCTTCATCATAGATCAAGTCATGAGTATCATCATCACTATCAACATCATCTAGTAGCAATCTGGAATCAAAACATATCAACATAATTGTTCTTGGTATTCTTTTTTCATAGATAATATCACAATATCCATGAGCCTCATTTATCTATATTGATGATCCATCTCCACCACCACGTGTCTAGCACCTTGGGTCATTTTTGTCCCATGAAAAGAATCATGAACTCATCACAACCATATTCACCTCATAGTTCATCCTCTCATAGGATCACTCTATGAATGCATTTAGATTGATGCTATCAGACACATGCATATAGAACCTCGATTCGTTCTTGTCCCATGACAAGAATTATGACCTCATCGAAGCCAAAAACACCTCATAGTGATCCTCTCATAGGATCACTCTGTGAATGCATTCAACTCAATGCTATTAGACACATGGAATTTCACCTCAAGCACCTTGAGTCTTCAGTCTGTCAAATACTACGTCGGGTCACATATACTTCAGATGTATATGTTCCTTATATCCCCTGGTCCACATCCTAGTTCCCGTGGAGATAGATTTATCTCGATGCTTATAAGGGATACTTACCTACTCATGAGTTAACTACTCACCTACTCGTGAGATCTTTAAGGCTCGATGTAATTCACACATAGGAGAACTAGCATCAACTCGAATATCTGGTCTTTCAAATATTACATCTAGGCCTATTTTCACATGGTCAAGTCCATCTGATCAATCTTGGAATATCAACATGATGTTGCAATCATCAATACTCCCCCAAGGAAACACTTTCGTTACTACCAAGCTTGTACCAGACAAAAGCTTAGTGAAAATGTCAACTATCTTCTCATATATGGATAATTGATGGAGCCTCACTACTTATTCCTGCACCATGTCTCTGATGAAGTCTTGTGAGATTGATGCAGGAGCATCGTAGAAAGCGTTTTTGTGAAAATGTTTTGAAGTTTAAAATCTGAAGCATTAATGTGATGGACAGGAGGAAAGTGCAGTTTCATTTATATATAAATATCCAAACTAATTTTGGAGCATATGTTCCTATCTATCGGATGTAATAGGAATTTATGTGTGTTTAATGAAAGTACGTAGATTTAAATGATATATTAGACAGTTTTAGGATCTTAGGAGGGAAAATGGATGATAAACACCCTCACCCTTGTATCATTATAACATTATTCAGAATTCATATGTTGTAGAGCTGCAGAGAAGAATATAGGAGAACAAATAATTTTATTCATTCTAGTTGTTATTTTCCATGTACAGGAGCACAAGAATTAATAGAAAATATCTTTGATTCCAATCTATGTGTGTTTGTTATGGTTGTTGGAAGCACCTGTCAAATGGTATGTTGCAAGCTTGTTTGCATTCTCTGTATGCATTTTTCTTCAATGCTATGTGTGTGTGTATGCTCTAAAGTTCTATGTTCAATGTTTGAATTCTGGATAAGGGGAGAATGAGTTTCAATTGTTTCTCTTTCTGAGAACTCCTGCAAAGAGTGCAGTGGAGGGTCCGCAAGGAGTGCGCCGACTAGGCTCTGAGTTTCATCTCAAAACTCTCAGAGGAGATTCAAATTGTGTATTTATAGGCAAGAGTGCTAGTAGAGCGTAGAGCCATGCAAAATGTGCGCAGGCTAGGAGAAGGGAACAAATTACTTCAAACTCACAGAGGAGTTGAAGAATTCTCTATTGCAAAGAGTGCATAGAGTCCAAGACCCAAATAACCAGAGGTTATTTGAAACTTTTCCGCAAGGAGTGAGTGCAGGGACCCTTTTGGAAGCCTTGAGTTCACAAGCGAAAGCTCAAAAGGGATAGAACCATTGAATTTTTCAAAGGGAGGTAGAGGTCGAAATCATCTCATAGAAGTCAAATTCAAGAGGGAGGACGCCATGTCATTTGGCCAGAAGTCCTTGAGAAGTTGAATCGGATGGTGGAATCATTTCAGGAGGAAGTGCCAAAGTTCTATTAGCCGTTGCATATTGTGGAAGAGCGGAAATATTAATACTGAGTGTCTTTCAACACCCATAAATTCAGGAAGGATAGTGACCGTCAGATCCCGATCAACGAGGGTCATTGATATTGTATGTGAATCCGTGTATCGGAGTTCGCATAATGGAGTGAACAATGGTTTGGGTCGAGTGTTGTGGATTTCTGATTGGAAAAATCCCGATACAATGAGGTTCATTGGATCGAGAGAGGCACACAGCTATTGATCTCGTCGAAGGAACAATTTCGAAGTCAGCGATTTGTAGAGGGAGAGGAACGACTGTTCGTTGTTCTCTCAAGTTGTGAAAGTCGAAGGCTCGTGCGAGAAAGTGGAAAGGACCCACTCTGTAAGCGAAGTAAATAGAGGTGACAGGTGGTGTGCGCCCATTGCTTTGGGTGGAGTCAACCTTCGTTGACATATCATATTTTGGGGATTTGCAAGAGAAGAGCATGAGAGGTTGGCGCTCGAAATCATGAAGTCGTGAGTTGCGAAAGGTGCTTGTGTTAAGGCTTGGTTGTGGTCATATTGGAAAAGGGGTTGAAGAGGGAGCTTACACCTTAAGCCCATTCGCAATTTTGTGTTTTGGCTATTGCCAAGGAATGTGGCATTGTATTCGAAGTTCCTAACTCATGAGACTCGAAATCCTTTGTGGGTTTAAAGAAGGAGTTCAGTTAACCCTTGTCGTGGCTTATAGAAGATCCTACGTGGATCTTGGCCTGAAGGAAGGAGGTCTACACTAGTTGTGGTATCAGAGCCCAGAACAAATTCTTTGCTTTCTACAGCAGAGAGAAAAGAGGAATTTTACAGCCTTGTCATCGAGAAGAAGAGAAAGTCCCATACTTGATCCAGCAGTGGAAACAGAAATGCGTGACTTACGTGCCAGACTTGATGCTATGGAGACAACACATAGCTGAACAGTTGACGTTGGGGATATCAACGAAGATGAAAATGAAAATGAAACTGAAAATGAAGGAGAAGAAGTTGCAGTCGAGGATGCTGCAGAAGAACGCCTATTCATGGATGTTGCAAGGATAGGTTCTAGGGAAAAAATGGACATTCCAATGTACGAAGGAAACCTAGAAGTTGAAGAGCTTCTAGAATGGATTAGATCTCTAGACAAACACTTCAACTATGAGGATGTCGAGGAAGACAATAAAGTCAAACATGTCATTACTAGACTTAAAGGGCATGCAACACTATGGTGGGATGAACTGCAGGCTGACAGATGTTGCAAACGCAAGAAAAAAATCAAGAGCTGGGATAGAATGGTTGCAAAAATGAAAGCCAAATTTATACCCAGGGATTATCAAATAAATTTGTTTTGGAGGATGCAGAGCTTGAGATAGAAGCCAATGTCAGTGAAAGAATACACTGAAGAGTTCTATAGGATAAACATCAAAGCAGTTCATTGGGAAAGAAATGATGAGAAAGTTTCCAGGTGTATGAATGGTCTATGATATGACATTCAGGACAAGATGAGCATGATGACCATCTGAACCGTAGAATATGCTTATCGGATGGCTCTAAAAGCTGAAGAGAAGATGAACAGAAAGAAAGGTCAAAGAGGCCGAGGCAGAAGTCAAAGCATAGGTAAGACAATTGCCCAGGACATAACTCAGAATCCTAAAGAAGAGGGGAAGAAACATCAACCTCAATCTGAGAGAGGAGGAAGATCACAAGGGAGGCAGTATGCTGATAGAAATACTTTTCCTCGAGACATAGGAAGAGGAAGAGGCAGAGGAGATGAAGTGAAATTCTTTGTCTGTGGAAAAATCTGACATAAGTCCTATGAGTGTCCAAATAGGAAGAAAGATGGTGGTGAAACTCACATTGTTGAAGCTCAAGGATGGAATGTTGAGGTAGAGGATGCTGAGGGTGGAAGATATTTGATGATTCAGAAAGTTCTCTTGAAACCAGAGAAGGAGCTAGAGAACCCAGCCCAAAGAAATAGTCTGTTTCGGACTACTTGCAAAACCAAAGACATGGTATGCAAGGTCATAGTGGACAGCGGTATCACAGATAATTTTGTATCTACGGAAATGGTAGAAAAGATGGAGCTGGAGACTGTTGTGCATCCAATCCCATACAAAGTTTCGTGGCTACAAAAAGGACATCAGGTAAATGTCACTAAACAATGTTTAGTTGAATTTAAAATAGGCGGATATAAAGATGAGGTATTATGTGATTTCATTCCCATGGATGCTTGTCATCTATTGTTGGGTAGACCATGGCAATATGACAAAAATGTGGTGCATGATGGGAGACAGAACACGTACACTCTAGAGAAAAATGGTAGGACGCATATGTTCATGCCAACTAAGGATAAAGAGGTGAAAACAGAGATGAGCAACAATGTACCTCTCATGAGTGGGAAGGAACTTCTTAAGGAAGTCAAGAAGAAGGAAGACACGCAATCCATTTTGGTTAGGAATCCCATAATTATTTTGAACAACACTAGGATAGATGATTAACCAGAAGAAATCCAGGAGTTGCTGGAAGAATTTGCTAATATAGTAGTGGACGAACTACCCTGTTTGTTTCCACCTATCAAGAGTATAAGCCATCATATTGATCTTATACCTGGAACGAATTTTCTGAAGAAAGAAACTTATAGGTTGATGCTGTAGGAGAATGAAGAAGTTAAGAGACAGGTCCAGGACTTAATGGACAAAGGATTAATCTAGGAGAGCTTGATATCATGCGTTGTTCCAACAGTGCTCAGCCCAAGGAAGGACAATGGTTGGAGAATGTGTATAGACTCAAAGGAAATCAACAAAATTACCATCAGGTACAGGTTCCCATTTCCAAGGATGGATGACTTGATGGATTGCTTGAGTGGAGCAAAGTGTTTTTCAAAGATTGATTTGAAAAGTGGATAACATCAGGTTAGAATGAGAGAAGGTGATGAATGGAAGACAACATTCAAGATGAATGAAGGACTATATGAATGGCTTTTCATGCCATTTGTCTTGACGAATGCACCTAGTACTTTCATGAGGTTGATGAATGAAGTCCTGAAGGATTTCATGAAGAAATCCATCATTGTATATCTTGACGATATATTAATTTTCAACAAAATTGAAGCAGAGCATTTGAATCATTTAGCTGCAGTGATGAGAAGGTTATAGCAAGAGAAATTGTTGATCAACATGAAGAAATAGTCATTTATGAGGACATAACTCATTTATTTGGGTTTTTTTATCTCTGCAAATGAATTGAAAATGGATCCAGAAAAGATAAAGGCGATTAAGGATTGGCCATTGCCGAAGAGCGTGTTTGAAGTTCGAAGCTTCCATGGTTTCACTACCTTCTACAGGAAATTCATTTGAAATTAGTGCACCGATGATGGATACATTGAAGAAAAGACATAAATATTTGCACTAGACGGAGGAAGCGGAGAAGAGCTTCAACCTACTGAAGAAGAAGATCATTGAGCAACCAATTCTGGTTTTGCCAGATTTCAGCAAGACATTCCAGGTCAGGTGTGACGTGAGTGGATTTGACATTGGAGTGCTCTTAAGCCAAGACAACATGTTGGTCGCATATTTAAGTGAAAAATGGAATGAAGAAAAGATTAAGTACTCCACATATGACAAAGAATTCTACGTAGTCATAAAAGCACTAAAGAAATGGAGGAATTATTTGGTTCCAAAAGAGTTTGTTTTGTACAACGATAATCATGCTTTGCAATTCGTGACTTGGAAGGAGAATTTGAACCAAAAAAATGTTAAATGGGTTGAATACATGTAGAATTTTACTTTTGTGACTAAGCATATTTCTGGAACTGCTAACAAATTTGTTGACGCTTTGAGAAGGAAATGTTTGCTTATGTAGGAATTTAGAGTTAAGACTTTAGGTTTTGATAACCTCAAAGACATTTACGGGGATGATCCATATTTTGAAGAGGCATATGAGGTGTCTAAAAATCCAATTCTTAGGGACAGAAGCTAATGGACAGAGTACATGATCCAGGATGGACTATTGTTCAGGGGAAATCAGTTATGTATTCCGAAATGCTCCATGAGAGAGAATTTGTTGAAGGAAAAGAAAAATGGAGGATTGGCTGGACAGTTCGGCCATGAAAAAACATTCTCAAAGTTGAATGGCTCATATTACTGTCTAGGGATGAGGACAAAAGAGAAGAAATTTGTGGACATGTGCAAAATTTGTCAGAACACGAAAGGAAAAAGGAAGAATGCAGGGTTATATCAGCCATTACCCATACCCGGAAGGCTGTGGACGCAGTGAGCATGGATTTCATATTAGGACTGCCAAGGACACAAAGAGGATATGATTCAATCTTTGTAGTGGTAGACAGATTTTCAAAGATGGCACATTTCATACCATGCCAGAAAACTAGTGACGCAACTCATATTGCGAACCTGTTTTTCAAGGAAGTCATTAGACTTCACGGCTTGCCAAGGAGTATCGTTTCTGATTGAGATACCAAGTTCATAGGACAATTCTGAAGGACCTTATGGAAGAATATGGGGACAAAATTATCTTTTAGCGCAGTGTATCATCCTCAGACGGATGAACAAACAGAGGTCGTGAACATGAGCTTGGGATATTTTTTAAGGAGCTTAGTGAATGAACACCAAATTCAATGGGATCACATTCTATCACAAGCAAAATTCGCTTACAATGATTCACTCAATAGAGGCACAGGGCAGAGTCCATTCCAAATTGTATATGGAATGAAGCCAAGGGGAGTCTCTGAATTGAAAGATTCAGAACAAGCTGAATTTAGGAGTGCTAGTGCAAAGGACTTTACAGAAGGAATGAAGGATATTCATAGCAGAATCAAGGAGCGATTGTAGAGTTCAAGTCAAGAGTAAAAGCATAGAGAAGATCAACATAGGTGAGAACTTCAATTTGAAGTTGGCGATTTGATTCTTGTGCATTTGAGGAAGGAAAGGTTCCCAAGGGGAACATACAACAAGCTGAAGATGAAGAAAATTGGACCATGCAAGGTCATACGAAAATTTGGGGCAAACACGTATGAGATTGAATTACCCTATGGGGTCGAAATCTCACCGATATTCAATGTCGCAGATTTGTACCCTTACAGAGCTGAAGAAGGAGGATCGAAGGGTGAGCAAGAATAAATTCCATGGATGAAACAAATGCCTATAGCCAAAAATCCACATATGGAAAGCATAATTGACAAGAGGATTAGCAGAAAGACCAGAAGAAAAGAGTATTTTAAATACTTGGTCAAGTGGAAAGGACATCCAGTTGAATATGCCAGTTGGGAGGATGAAATAGCAATTCCAAAGTATGGGCAAACAGTGAAGGAACTTATGAACAAAATTTCACGAAAATTTTCAAGTGAGGGAGTATGATGCAAGAGCATCGTAGAAATCCAAAGCACGCGCCTAGCCAAAGAGACAGTTGGACGCACAGATGTAATTTGAACACGTTTTTGTGAAAACGTTTTGAAGTTTAAAATCTGAAGCATTAATGTGATGGACATGAGGAAAGTGCAGTTGCATTTATATTTGAAGATCCAAACTGATTTTGGAGCGTATGTTCCTATCTGTCGTATGTAATAGGCATTTATGTGTGTTTAATGCAAGTAGGTAGATTTAAATGATAGATTAGACAGTTTTAGGAGCTTAGGAGGGGAAACAAATGATACACACCCTGACCCTTGTATCATTGTAACATTATTTAGAATTCATATACTGTAGAGTTGCAGAGAAGAATATAGGAGAACAATTTTTTTTATTCATTTTAGTTGTTATTTGCCATGTACAGGAGCACATGAATTAATCGAAGAAAGATTTGATTCCAATCTATGTGTGTATGTTATGGTTGTTGGAACCACCTGTCAAATGGTATGTTGCAGGATTGTTTTCATTCTCTGTATGCATTTTTCTTCAATGATATGTGTGTGTGTATGCTCTAGAATTCTATGTTGAACGTTTGAATTCTGGATAAGGGGAGAATGAGTTTCAATTGTTTCTCTTTCTGGGAACTCCTGCAAAGAGTGCAGTGGAAGGTCTGGAAGGAGTGCGTCGATCAGTCTCTGAGTTTCATCTCAAAACTCTTAGAGGATATTCAAATTGTGTCTTTACAAGCAAGAGTGCTAGTAGAGAACATAGTTGTCGAGCTAATTATATTAGTACAAATAGCCTCCATAAATTGTCAACCCAGGGAGGTAAACTTTGAGGCACAAACACTGTATGTGTAGGACTAGAGCCTATCCTAATTCTAATTTACTCTTAATCTAGTATAATATAATTTTAATCTTCTCTAATCTAAAAATCATTCAAACTACTTTGATGCAAAGATTTCAAATTCATTAATTCTATTCAATATTCAAAATTCTAATACTAACTAAATATCTAAATTCTATAAAGCATACAAATCTAAGTTCTATACTAATTACAAAAACCAAATACTTATAAAAACTATCTTCAAAAGTAATCTTGATTTAAAGCATCTACCTAATTGAAAACTTATATATTTTAATGTGACTCAGAAACTAAACCAAGTAACAGAAAACTATATAAGATTACAGAAAACAGAGTAAGATTTTCTAATTTTAAAAAGAAAATACAACTAAGTCTATTCCATTTAGAAACTTAAATTTTCAGAAGCATTATATGACTTTAAACTAGAATTGAAAGCTACAACAAATCGAATTGAACTTATAAAACTAAGAAAAATAATCCTTTTAAATCGATCTATCCAAACATCCGAGCTCGTTTCTAAACCGGAAAACACTGTGCATATTACTTCAACAGCAATCGAACAACAAGAAATAGATTCTAACATGTACAAATCTGATTTCTACAGCTACTAAACTTTAAGGACAATTCTTACTTTTAATGAAAACAGGAAGCAACAATTAACATAAATATTCTATATAAAAGCTTAAAATTACAAAGGAAGGGATTATGGTTTTCTTGGTGGATCCTTGCCAAGAAAGCCATAAGTCCCTAAGTGACTTGCAGACTAAATTCTAAGCTACGGATATGTAAAAGAGAACATTAACAGTAGAAAATAAATTAGATTATAGTCTAAAGAAACATATGTAT
>ML779528.1:816353-837482 GCA_009831015.1 Picea engelmannii
TCAAAAGATATTGTTACTAAAGAAATCTAAGAAAACAAATGCTTGCAAGGAGAAAAAGAGGACTAAACTAACTTTAGAATTTAAACCTATACTAAAGCAAGTATGCATTGATTCGAGCTTGTTTCTAAACTAATAATTACTCTGCACATTATTTCAACAATAAACAGATGATGAAAAATTGATTTCAAGCACATGTAAATCTATTTTCCACATTTATTTATCAATCCTTCTAAGTAAATTTTCTTTCTCTAATGAAAACAGAAAATGGTTTTTAACTTATCCATTATATCTAAAAACTAAATTTATAAAGAAAGGGCTTATGGTCTTCTTGGTGGATGCTTTCCAAGAAAGCCGCAAGTCTTTAAATAACTTGCAGACTGAATTATACTCTACAACCATTACTCTAAAAAGAAAATATTAAACATGGAAACAAACTATGTGATAATTTTAAAAAGTCTTTAATCTATCATCAATTCATAATAATATAAGCAACACTGATTTTTAATCTTTATTCAATTCATGAATTCAGTATTTGAAATAGCATAGTCTTCCTCCATATTCATCTCGTGTCTAGCCCATTGTTTCCCTCCCTTTACATTTCGATCCAAGGCTTTTTATAGCTTATGGACACAGATAACTAATCCCAGTGCTTTCGCAATAGATCCTATCTTCTAATAAATGTTTACAACCGATTGCAAAAAGAAAGCAATCTTCTTATGCTCGAATCATGCTTCCAGAAACTTATTATTTAATATCAAATCTTCATCTCTATGGCAAATAGTGCCTAGAGATGAGGATTATATTGATTGCGTATGAGTCATCAATGAGATTCAAGATGAATGGATCCAAGTTTTCTTGAGCAAGCTGGCAGCGCCTAGAGTTATAGAGAACCTTCATACTAAAGTAAGTTGCAAAATCTAAGATAATAAGTCACGAATCCTTTAAGAATCATATTTAATCATTAAATAAAAGGAAACTAAAGAATTTTGATCAATGACCATACCTTACTATACTTACTGGATATTTGGTTATATGTGCGAAAATATAGATGAGTTTATGAGGTCAAAGATCAAATGAAGAGGTGAAAGTGTGTGCAGGATGGGAGAAGGGAACGAATTACTTCAAACTCACTGGGGAGTTGAATAATTCTCTGTTGCAAAGAGTGCACATAGTTGAAGACCCAAATAACCATAAGTTATTTGAAACTTTTCCACAAGGAGTGCGTATAGGGACCCTTTTGGAAGCCTTGAGTTTGCAAGTGAAAGCTCAAAAGGGATAGAACCTTTGAAGTTTTCAAAGGGAGGCAGAGGTCGAAATCGTCTCACAGAAGTCAAATTCAGGAGGGAGGATGCCAAGTCATTTGGCCAGAAGTCCTTGAGAAGTTGAATCGGATGGCGGAATCACTTCAGGAGGAAGTGACAAAGTTTCGTTAGCCATTGGATCTTGTGGAATAACAAAAGGATTAAGACTGAGTGTCTTTCAACACCCATAAGTTCAGGAAGGATAGTGACAATCATATCTGGATCAACGAGGGTTGTTGATCTCGTATGTGAATCTGCGTATCGGAGTTCAAGGAATGGAGTGACCAGTGGTTTGGATTGAGTGTTGTGGATTTTCGATTGGCAAAATCCCGATACAACGAGGGTCATTGGATCAAGAGAGGAAAAAAACCATCAATCTCGTCGAAGGAATGATTTCAGAGTCGGGGATTTGTAGAGAGAGAGGAACGATTGTTCGGTGTTCTCACAAGTTGTGAAAGATGAAGACTCGTGCGAGCAAGTGGCAAGGACCCAATCTGTAAGCGGAGTAAACAGAGGTGACAGGTGGCATGCACCTGTCTCTTTGGGTGGAGTCAACCTTCGTTGACATATCGTGTTTCAGGGATTCACAAGGGAAGAGCATGAGAGGTTGGCACTCCAACTCGCGAAGTTGTGAGTTGCAAAAGGTTCTTGCATTAAGGCTTGTCTGTGGTCAAATTGGAAAAGGGGATGAAGATGGAGCTTACACCTTAATCCCATTTGCAATTTCTCATTTCGGATATTGCCAATGGCTATGGCATTGTATTCAAAGTTCCTAACTCACGAGACCCGAAATCCTTTGTGGGTTTAAAGAAGGAGTTAAGTTAACCCTTGTCGTGGTTTAGAGAAGATCTTGTGCGGATCTTGGCTTGAGGGTAGGAGGTATACACCATATATCCTTTGAAAATATACCTTGCTTCATATATTTCATCATTGGATATTATATATGACTGAGTACTACAAATATTTTCTTCCCTTCTTGTCTGGAAATTCTACTCAATCCCAAGCGGAAGTAGCACCCTAGGTGCTAGATCTGTCTTCTTCACTTCCAATATAAAAACTATATATCTTGGAATCCATACTTCATCATCATAGATCAATCATATCTATTTGTACCACAACATAGGTACCTACATGCTATACTGTAACCCAATATTACAGTGATGGCTCAACCATATATTGGCATAAGGTGCTCTGTGCAAAGAAAATTCCTATCCCATCACATAAATTCCTTAGATGTTTCATCATAGGCGTGGCCATCGAATTCTTATCTATCATGATAAACCTATTCAGTATCCTCACTAAAGATCTCATCTGGTTCCATCCACGATTCCAATCCATTCAAGATCCTTCATCTAAAAATTTGAAATCAACTCCCTCTAGCTAAGAGAATCCTTAGACCACACTTCTATCTCTTGTATTCCCCTTTTCATTCTGCAAAGTGTCACAAAACTATCTTGTCTTCTTATTAATCATTGAATCCCTCCAATTCTAACTGTCGCTCATATTTATCTCTTATGACCTTCCCCAAACAAGAAACAAGAACAATAAAAAAATATCCATGGTGTCCTCCATGGAAGATATCCTACTTACAGTATAGGACAATAACCAAGAACATATCCTAAAGGAGATCAACTTCATTTCATAAACAATAAGAATTTACATAAGAACAAGAATATATCCTAGAGAGGAGATCAGCAAGTGTATCTCCAACATTAAGGGGTTAGTATAATGATCATAACTTCAATAGATCAATATGCAGAATAAGATCATAATAATTCCATAACAGCTAGAGACATGTCAATTTTAAATAAACAAACCTAATGTCTTCACTGCTAGAGAGGGTTTGCTTGTTCATCTAAATGTACTGAATTCAAAATCACTACATGGATAATGTCTCTTGTACATCCGTTGCAAACAAACTCATGCTTTTTTGGATGATATAACTTGAAAAAAATATACAAGTGCATACCTTTGGAATTTTTAGTATCATTCAATTTGTCTTCTAATCTAAAACTAGAGACCATCTTGACAAGAAGAGGTTAGAAACATAATAAAAAAGGTTCAATGATTAGAACAATATAGAAACCCTAAAGTTTCAACTTGACCACAAATATCAATTTTGACCAAAAGTCAACCTTTGACTTTGACCCCAAAACTCAAATTTGATGTTTTTTCTCGTTGAGGGTACCAAAGGGTGTGATAGGCTAGGGTGCACTAGAATATTGAAAAATAAGGTCCAATTCTTCACTGAAAGTGCTAAAGAATTTAGTTTTACGGTTTTCTGCAGCTACAAAATCAAAAACCCTAGTTGCAACTGCAATTGGTGCTACAATGAGCTTGATAAGGAACTCCTAATATAACTTACAACAATTAGACTATTATGAAGGTAGTTTGGGCCTATAACCTATTAGAATAATGTTGTTGTGCTCATTTAACCATAGACAATGCTACATTATTGTCATCTAACCATAGGCACAAAGCCACCCTCGAGCACCTTAACCTTTGATAAAAAGAATGATTCTAGGAATCCACACAAGAACCAACAAAGAACAAAGAGAGTGCACTTTCACCAAGGGTAGCGCACAAGAGAAAGTACCAGAAAGACTTAACAAGATAAAACCATACAATTGTCGTTGTTGTTGCTCCTCCTGCAAATTGGTGCACTGTTTTTGGTTTCCTGAGTGAGAGTGAGCGAGTGAGAAAATGATCCAAAACATCCTCTATTTATAGTGGTTCTAGTCACCAATCTAGTCCAACTTGTATTCCTAGAGGATAATATATTAATATTATATATTTTGATGAGTCAACATGTCTTCTAGGGTTTTCACACATCTGTTTAGGGTTTCTCTTGCTTTCGAAATATTCTATTCTAGTCAAAGGTTACATATGGAGGATAATAACTCACACAACTACCATAATATCAAAATGACACATTTTTTGTATTTGTTGTGTTAAGTCCTTATTTTCATGCTCTACACAAACAATACATTTTTGTATCTGGGAAGTGGAGGCACATGTAAAATTTAGCAACTGTGGGGTGGACCAAGATGAACATCCTTCACTGGTGATGGAATGCTCTACATGTATCCTTGAGGCAAGTGTTTGGCCACTTGAAATTGATCTCTCAGAGAATTGGGGCTATTTTCACCATCAAGACTTGGAGAGATAGATTGGAAGCTACAAGAAACTCTCTCTTGAACTTCATGAGGAAGAAAAGAAACAACCTGTATGCACTCTATACACATTGTTAAGATTGCACAATATTGTCGAGGATCCTAATGTAGGGGCTCAAGCTGCTCCTGGATAGAACTTGTGCTCTGATCAAATGTGCTTTCTTCAGGGATGTCCATGGGAACATGTGGAGGATTAGGGAGTGATTGAGCTACCTCTTCTGTGGATTTTTGTGTCTCAAGGTTGGAGACATTCACTAGAGTAATATTTGATAAGGGAAAAGAAACATTTATAGTAGTTCCACAGAATGAAAATAAGGGATCAACGGTCTCATACTCAACCATGTCAGTATCAATATGAAGAAATGATGATTGAGTGCCTAGATGAGTATCCACAACATGGGTAGTTTAATGGGGAGAGGTGTCTTGAAAAATTGCTGTAGAATGGGTTTCTAATATAGTGACAACAAAGTCATCAATGATGGTGATAATGGGGATAATGGATCGAATAGGGGTATGAACCATTGGTGGTGGTTGTGGAATTGAATTTTGTAGAGCTTATTCCTCCTCTTCTAAGTCTAAATTTGAAGGTGTCTATTGTATCTTTACTGCATGGATAGAACTACGAAAATCTCCAGTAGCTAGAGCCTCCTGCTATGAAGTTGATGGTACTTGATAAGATACCCCCAAGGCCTTTTGAAAAATCTTCACACCAGGATAGGAAAAACCCTCCTTAACCAAAACTTCTTCATCAATATAATAGGGCATCAGAGGAGTGTGAAGATTTTCAGGATTGACATGACATGGATGCACATAGGTGTGATCCCTATTCATCCTAAAACAGATATTTCTAGTGTTCTTGTTAAGTGTTTCTTACAATATCCACAGACATTGTGTAGCATTGACCAAATAATTATACCATTGTAGGAAAGTAGAATTGTTTATTGAGACATTTGCATCATCAGTTCTTCCTTTCCAAGGGTCAAACCAGATAGAAATTATGTTATATATGATCAATGCTAGCTACCTCCCTTGTGGTGCCTTCTATTTCAACATGTAGAATGAAATCAAAAGATAGCCATGAGAGAGGAGGGTATTTCATACTCTCTTATATGCAACATCTCATATATGCAACATGCATCCAATGTGCATTCACCTTTGGATTATATATTCATCACCTTTCCCACAATCAAATAGTGTGCATGATGGAATTTCTCATCAGTAATTGGCTTAAAAAAAGATTTGCGACCTCCTCACCTAGTACCAAACTTATCATACAAATTTCTCTCACCCTTTTTCCATCCATGCTTCCCCAATCCTTGGAATCCTTTTTTGATTTCCTATACCTTCATATAAATTACTTTGAACTGATAGATACCATTGAATGGATGGGATACTCTCTTTCCATGCACAAAGAGTCATTGTGCACCAGGATGATTAGAAATTTGGTACATCATGCAACTTCCCCTGTGGTGTTAAACATTGGTAGATCTCGTACTCCCATAAAAGTGGAATACCTAAGTGACACATAAGAATTCTTCCACTACACATCTATCTCTCCAGATGATGATTTCAAATAGTCCATATATGTATCAACCTTCATTTGGGGAAACATGTCCCGATCTAAGAAATTGATATCAACCAATCATGTCTACTCCACTTTACCCTATAAATCTCCAAAAATATCGACCCTCGAATCATGGATGTTAGAGATAATAACAATATTATGAATTGTGTTCTGAGAAGTAGTGGCATGGCCCATGGTTGTAGTAGATCACTGATATATAAAGAGAATTGAAAGAAGAGAACACATATGCATACTCACATAATTCTCACTGGGCTCCATATATGAGTATTAAGATACACATAGAGAACACAATGACTTGGACAAGGGAGACCATTGGATTCTATATATTCATGAGGAGTTGACACAGGACGAGCATTAGAACTAGCATTAAGGGAAAATTACGTATCTAAATTGGAATTAATAGAAGACATGAACGAAAAATAGGATGAAATCTAATTAGTGATTTAGGAAATAAAGGGCACAAGTACCAACATGGATATGACATGTGGGAAAAAAGTAATTGGTTTAAAACTAACCAAAACAATTATTGACGAACTTTCTAACATAAATTAATTTTGCTGACATGGACATGATGGTGACATGAAACTATGAACTACAATTAACTGACAATGTGAACGTGATGTGACAATGACTAAAACATTGGAACTTACAAAATTTAGAAAACATTTGACAAAGACGTCCCTGACCACATTGATACGACCATGACTTAACTAACTAAAAATGACATCTAGACTCTAGGACCCAATGACAAGTGGAAACATCACTTCTTTATTGACAAAATGGAACTGAACATAAACAAAACAAAAACCTACTTACTTTATTCACTCCTTGTGACAGGAGTGCATATAAGATTTATTTAATGAGCAAAAATATAGGGCTTTAGGAGTGCACCATTCATCCATCCATGACGAATAACACCATCAAGTTTTACTAGTAAAAAAACTCCTAACTCCCTAGTTTCCACAACTATAAAGGGCCCAAGCTAGTGCATTTGTAACTTCCCTGGATGTTTTCGGTACTTACTATAAAAGAGAAATGCTTGGTCACGTTGAAAACAAGTCTTGGTATTGATGTGCCTATCATACCAAGATTTATACCTATCATTTTCCATAGTTTGATGAAAATATGCTAAAAATATGGCTTCTTCTACTTCCATCATCTTTTCAACCCAATCAACAATAAAATCATCATCCATCATATGAGTAGCTTGTGCAATGTATAATCTTGGAGTGATGAATTCAACTAGTATTGTTGCTTATCTCCCATACACCACATGGAAAGGGGTATACTTGTGTAACCTCTTCGTAGTGATTCTCCAAGCCCAAAGAATAGTAGGAAATCACTCATCCCACTCTTGTTGATTAGCACAATAGAATTTTATCACTAATAAAATACATTTCTTGGTCAATGGTTAAGCTTCTAGGATACCAAAACCAAGTAACAATGTTCTTGAAAATGAGACTTGTTGTTGTGTCTATAGAAAAATCCTTAATAGGTTCTACCTCATCCCAGTGAGTTAGACAATCTATCGCAGTAATGATCTATATTTCTATGACATATTCTTTAGCATATTTAAACATCGTAGGCCACCATAATACTACTTGTAATACTTTTTGTTCACTGGCCTTACCTCCTACATGACCTCATGTAACTCCACTATGTCACCCCCACAATATTTGAGGTCTTTCATGATCAAGTACTCACCTTCTAAGAATGTTATCCAATCCCAATTTATATAATTTACTTGCAATCAACTAGTAGTTTGTTGCACAAACCACCAAATGTCTCTTTTGTGTTCTAGAATAAAAATCGAGGAAGACACTAGTAGTCAAGAAGAGGAAGATATCATAGAGATAGTTCAGAACATATTCAATCTTAAAAAAATATGAAATCAACTAGTAGTTTGTTGCACAAACCACCAAATGTCTCTTTTGTGTTATGGAATAACCATCAGGGAAGACACCAGTAGTCAAGAAGAGGGAGATATCATAGAGATAGTTTGGAACAACTTCAATCTTAAAAAAATATGCATCTAGGGGCTGGTCATCTACAAATCCACCATTTTATCCTAACTCTAATTGAGATAAGTGGTCAGGGCCAGCATTCATATTTTCATGTTTGAAAAAAACTTCAAAGAAGAATTCTTGGAACAACAAAATCCATCTAATAATGCTTCCTTCTAACACAATCTTACTAACTAAATACTTCAAATTTGAATGATTAGTGAAAAACATGAAATGACATCCCAACATATAGTTTTTGAATTTATGTAGAGCACAAACCATAGATAATCCCTCTCTTTCTATTGGATTATAGTTGTTCTCAACCTGAGATATCTTTCTATTGGAAAATTAAATATGATGATCTAGATTCCCTTCCCCGGGTTCTCCAAGAACAACACCTAAAGAAGTACTAAAAGAATCAATGTGAACATGGAATTCAATCTACCAATTATGATATGTAAAAATAGGAGAACTAATTAACTTCTCTTTCAAAATGTTAAAAGATCTGTCACACTCAGGGTTCCAGTGGAAAACTCCATCTTTCTTCAACAACTTCTCCAATAGGGCAGTTATACTTGTGTAATTCCTAGTGAGCTGATGATAATATCTATTATGATCTTGAGTGGATCACAACTACTTAGAAACTATAGGGGGAGGCATATTAATAATAAGAACTACATTTGTAGGATCAACCAGAACCCCTTTTCTGCAAACAATGTGTCGTGGAAAACTTCCAAAAGGCACACAGAAAACACATTTCTTCAGATTGAATGAAATTTGTAGTTGTATGCAGTGGCCAAACATTAACATAAATTTTCCTATGTGTTCCTTCAACAAGATGTATATAATCTAATAATCCTTGTAAGATTCGATAAATGTATGGATAATGTCTCATAAGGAAGCAATACAAATCCTTGAAAAGACAGTAGGAGCATTCTTAAGATGAAAGGGCATGACATTGTAAGAAAACTTTCCCCACTCAATAGTAAAGGTGGTATTCCTTTTATCTTATTCAACAATTATGACTTAAGGGTATCCTGAAAACCCATCAATGAAAGAATATTATTCATATGTGTGATCCATAACTCGTGTGATCCATATCTCAACTCAACCATTTGTTTAATAGCATTTTCCCACACTTGCACAATTAATTCCACATTTTAATTTAATAAAAGTCAATTTCCCTCACCCATCCTAACAACGCTCCTATAATCATTCCTAGTTGTCACTTTATTCCCCTTGTTTCCAATTAATGGTTGACGCCTTACTAATTCTGAGTTAAGTTAAAATAGGAATACTCTCCTAGTTAAACTAACATTATCTAGACTCTAGATTCCTTTCCATGTTTGTACAATTCTTTCATGATTTATTCCTTTCTTATATTAAATTTCATTTAGGCATTTTCTTGCACATATTAGTATAATATTAATTCTTTAGACTCATTTCCTTTTTCTTAATTTCTCAATTGGATTTACCTCCTTTGTAAATTAATTGAGTTAATAATTACAGTTTAGCTTCTTTACAAGAAATTACACTTAGGATCAAAATCTAGAATAGGATTAGATTTTGATTGGGTTACACTTACTAAATTAATTAATTAATTCAGAAGTGATCAAGTTATTTTTTTCAAGGTTTAATATTCACTCAATTTTTTCTAGACCACCTAGATTCGTTGACTCAAGTTTAATTCCACGATGTGCCATTCAAGATGCACTCTATGCTCCAAGGGTGACACTCACCTTTGATTCAAATATTTAATAATGAGACGTTCCATTCAAGATGCACTTCATGCTCCAAGGGTTCCAATCATCTTTGACTAGTTTTTGTAGTTCTACAACCCTTGGAGTCAACACTCCATTCAGGTGACCTTCTGAGAGACTAAGGGATTCTAAGGAATAAGCAACCTACCTTATTGTGTGCCCCTTAGAAACATTCATGAGTGACTATCTTAGTCTTCCCTCACGACATAGTGGACCTCTCGAACTAGGTAATCGTTAACCTACAATTCGAGTCATGGCGGGAGTGCTAGTAGTCTATGTCAGGAATGTTGCCACACCTATCCCTCAATATATGGTCTATGTGAATGTCCCCCTTAATCCTTATGTGAATCATATTATCAAGCAATTGTCATCCTGCATCCATCAACAAAACACTGTTAAATATCCATAAACAACATCATAATATAATCGATCATATGTCACATATGCATAAATGAAATACTCAAACCAATACAATCCACTCGCTGAATCAATCCACAGTCCAAGGAGGCCCATTGATTCCATCGACATCCTCAATATGTCAAGTGTCCTGTACACTTAAGGGAAAATATTTAATAGCATCTATCAATACATATATATCAAACAACATAAATCATAATCCATCAACATCATCATAAGAATCGATAAGCGAAAAAAACAACCATATACTAAACTGGATCACATGCATGCAAGTGTCCTCAAAGAATAATTCAGTAACATGTGCTCGCAAGAGAGGGATGTTACATACATCCCCTCTTGTTTTAAACTTTGTCTAGAAGTTGTATAGTATATAATTGTAGTGTATAAAGAATATGACAAGATCTATATGTCTAACTACCAACTAAATATGGAAACTATTGGCACATATCATATGCGTCCTCCTAGGTAGTCGAGTGAGGACTATAATTGTCCCACTGAAACTTGACCTGATCCACTGTTCGACACCTTATCTTTTGAATGAAATGGTCCAAAATGTGGATTGGCTCCACCATGAGTGCACCCTCATCCGACACCTACAAGTAACTCAAGTCAATAATATGTGTAGGATCACTAACATAATGTCTCAAAACATATACACAAAAAACATTGTGCATATGACTCAAAGAATCATGCAAGGCTAGTCGATAGGCCATGGGCCTTTTCATTTCCACAATTTTGAAAGTTAACACAAACCTAGGAGAGAGTTTAACACCCCTTCTAAACTTAATCGAGCTCTTGTGTGGTTTCACCCACTAGAAAACTCGATCTCGAACTTCATGGTTGTGGTTAATTTGATGCGCATCAGCGTAAATATTATGCCAATATTGCGCGTCTTAATCCCTTACCTTATCGTTTGAAATTGTTATTCCATTTTTTGGATCATTTCTGGTCCCACCAGGACCTATCCTCAATTCGAACCCAACTCAATGGCATCCGACATCGTCGCCCGTAGAGAAACTCAACGGTTCCATATTAACGATACCTTTATAGTGTTTGTTGTATGCCAACTCTACGACTGGAAAGAACTCTTCCCAATGTTTTTGTTGGTCCATTAAATACATACGCAACATATCTTCCCAAAACTTGGTTCCTTCTTTATGTCTTCCTATTGGTCTTAGGCTGATATTTTGCACTAGATTTAAGTTGGGTTCCCAAGGCCTCTTGGCAACTAGTCCAAAATCATGTTGTAAACATCATTCCTCTATCAGATATGATTCTTTTTGGCACGCTAGGCCATCTGACAATCTTGCTGAAAATTTTCTAGCTATGTCTGGTGCCTAATATATTGTAAGCACATGAATACATGTTCACTCTTCGTCAGAGTGTCAACTACCATGAAAATTAAGTCATGTCTCCTTGCTGTCAGCGACAATCCAACAATAAAGTTCATCGAAATGACCTCCCATTTTGATTCTGGAATGATGTGAGGTTTTAGTAGTCCAACCAAATGTCTATGTTAAACTTCACTCAATGACGTTCTAGACACCTTGCCATGTAGCTAACTATGTCCACCTTCATCCCTTCCAGAAGAATAAGGGCTTAAGGTCTTCCCTCATTCTTGTGACTCCTAGATGAGCCATTCATACTGCTTTATGAGCTTCGCTTAAGACGAAATTTCTCAATTTGTCATTAGGAGGTATGTAAATCTAGTTATTATACCTCATCAATCTGTCATTGTTCGATGTACATACTCTAACTTTGGTACCATCATGGTGTCTTGTACAATAATTTCCTTCACCTCTTTATACCAACCCTCGTCAAACTGTATAGTTAGAATATTTTCTCGAAGATTCGTATGAAGAAGTATCACCAGGAATATTCGTCGTCTTTGACTTAACGCATTTTCCACTCTATTCATCATTCACTTAATGTACTTAATCTCAAATCATATTTTCTATCTTCGAAAAACCTTCGAAGAACCATCGATAATATCCTGCCAAAACAAAAAAATTGTGTACTCCTGGTACGTTTGTCGGTGTAGGACATTCCATAATATCCTTTATCTTCACTGGATCCAAAGCAATTCCTTCGTCGGATATTAAATGCCCAAAGAAATGAATCCTCGAGAGCATTTCGACATTTTCCTATAATTAATGTTCCCGTAAACACTATAATACTAAGCGCAATGTTCGTCAAGTTCTTTTGTCATCCGAGAATATATCAATTTGTCATCAATGGATACTTGAAAAAACTTGTCCAAGTATTCATGGAACATCCCATTCATGAAGCTCATGAATACCCCTGGGGAATTCCAAACGGTAAAATGATAAAATCATAATGTCTGAACCTCGTCCTAAATGAGGTCTTAGGAATATCTTCCTCTTTAATTCATAACTGGTGATAACCTGATTTCCAATCGATATTCGAGAACATAGTCACACCTTTCATTTGATCAAACAAATCGTCTATTATTGGCAATGGGTACTGGTTCTTGATCGTTGCCTTGCTCAATTGACGATAATCGATATAGAGTCTCCATGACCCATCCTTCTTTCTTTTGAAAATGACAAGCGCCCCCCAAGGTGATGCACTTGGACGTATAAGTCCAAGGTCAAACAACTCCTTCGGTTGCATTTTCAAATCTTGTAACTCAGGTGTGGACATCTGATAAGGCCTTCATTCTATCGATTCAGTTCCAGGTTTCAAATCCATTGTAAAATCCAATTCTCTTTCAAGTGGCAAGCCCGGTAACTCTTTTAGAATCATGTATGAAAATTCACCTACTACGGGAAGGTTTTCTAATCCTTCTGCATCACCCCATTCATTTAATGCAAAGATTGTGTATAACTTGCATCCTTTGCGCATGGTCTTCTGTAGTTGTAGGGAAGAAATGAACCTCAAGCACACTCCCTGGTTTCTTCCTACAATAGTTCTTCTATGTCCCTCATCAATGGTAGACTCAACCATCTCATCTTACAATTGAGTATCACATTGTGCGATTCTAACCAGTCCATCCCTATCATGATGTTGTAAGATCCTAAGATCGTGACATACATGTTTTCCTTCGTTACAAAACATCCCAACTTAACGCTACAGTTCGTAACCCTTCCTCCAACCTTTTGCTTGGCACACGAAGCCATTTCCATGTATCTAAACTCATCCTCTCTACTGTCTTTAACTTAAATCTCCTTAGCAGTGCACTAGAAAAAAAAAATTGTATTACAATGATCTATCAAATACTAAAATTTGATCGTTTCCCATGTCTGACGTCTTGAGCACAGTGGGTTGGTGCTCAGACTGGAGGTTGTTCGTCGATGCGTGAATCCTATGGGACTTTCCCAACTCTTGAATGGTAGTGTGTCTTGTTGATCCAACTTCTCTATCCCTCTCAACCTGAGAGTCTGAATGGTAATGTGGCTATCCACATACCCAGCATCCGGTCCTCGGTCCCCTACTCCTAGTCCCTGAAGTAGACGTTGCTAGCCTACAAGCCTGAGCTCCGAGTTTTTTCTGCTAAACAAGCCTAAATTGTTCTTTCTGTGGGCGACGTTCCTACAATGCAGATGTCATATGTCCCATCGGTCTTGTAGGAAACCTATTCTATTCCTCGTTGGTCAGCTCTTCCTCAGTTATGGGGGCCTTATGGGCTGCATCGTGCAACGTCTGATTCATTAGGATCCTCACCTTCGCACGAATGATGGATTTGAGGCCGAACATAAACTTGTTGATCTCCACCTTCTCTGTGTTCATATCTGGGGAATACCAACATAGCTCCATAAATCTGGCCTCATACTACGACACCGTACAAACACCCTTTAGTAAGGCATTGAACTTAGTAAGATGGTGCTCAATGAATTCTTCTGACAATTACTTTTCCTAGAACCATTCCTCGAACAACTCCCATGACACATCTTCGATGTCCGTGTTCAGTTGAGGTAGGAGTGTCTTCCACCATAGAACAATGCTCCCCTTCAGCTCAAAGAACACCATGTGAACCTTCATGTTAGAGGTATAGAAACAAAGTCCTAAGAACTTCACTGTGTTCTCTAACCAAGCCTTGAAGACTCAGCCATCCATGGCACCCATGAACTCAAAAACTTAACCTTCTTGATTTCTATGTGAATGATATCACTGCCAATTGGAGCATGCTGAGGACCATTATTGGGCACATGCACTATGGTGTCATATTTATCTACTTGGTTAATCAAGGCCTCTGACATCCTCTGAAAAGACCTCATCAACCAAACCACATCCCCCACGACAATCTTCTCCTGTCCAATTAATTTCTCTTCTCCTTGGGGGTTAGACCCCTCTGGTATGGATGCTACTGGAGGCGTCACACCTTCTCCCATAGCACCACGTCGCCTTCCTCCATGGCATCCTCTAACCAGGATTATCGGTACGGAAAAATTAAATTTTAATTAAAGATAAGTTATTAATCAAGTGGTTAATACAGTGGAAGGCGTGATGATCCACAATCATAGTGTCGAACCCGCTCTGATACCATATGTAGTTACCCCTCCGTTATGACTAGGAAAAGAGAAGCACAATAGGTAAATTTTATTTATTTATTTAAGCATTAATAAATTAACATCAACACGTAATTCATAGCAACGCATAATCAATGAGATCATAATTAAAAGAATTACAAATGACTCATTATCATAATCAAATAAAAATGGAACCAATGCATCAACATAAATATAGCGGTACATAGTCAATGCATCAACATAATTAGTAACGACACATAATCAACACATCATCACATTTATATAATGACACAAAATCAACAAGCATTATAAATGGCAACGTAGTTTGACATATCTCAATCAACTGAAGAAAATAAAGGAAATCAACAACCAAACTCTGAATATCAATCAACTACTCTCCCAACCTATCTGGCATGGTTAGGACCTCCAGGACACATAAGCAACGCTCAAGCCGATGATTCATCCGATTGATTTTGACCACTTAAGGTCTCATGGATGGCGACTATTGTGAGGAACAAGGAGGTGTCTAATTCTCACTAATGCAATCAAGATGACAACAACTAGATTAGTTAAACAATCTTAATCATCAATTATTCATGGTGCAAGAGTAATCTAAACACTTAATTAAACATACATCAACATTATTTCAATGTGCACAATTAGTTTAATCACTTAGGAAATCATACATCAACCTCGTTTTGTGGCGCAAGAAAATCTAACATTAAAATGATCATACATCAACATCATTTAGTGGCACAAGAAAATATAAATATTAAATGATCATACATCAACCTTGTTTAATGGTACAAGAATATCTAAACATTAAAATGATCATACATCAACATGGTTTAGTGGTGAAAGAAAATCTAAATATTAAAATGATCATACATGAAGAAAATCTAAACATTAAAATGATCATACATCAACATGGTTTAGTGTTGAAAGAAAATCTAAATATTAAAATGATCATACATCAAAATTGTTTAGTGAATCAAGAAAATATAATTACTTAATCAATCGAATGTCATCATGATTCTAAAGGTGCGAGTGTAATCAACTTATTTCAACGACGCATGAGAATGTAATTACTTAATCATCTATACACCAACAACAATTAATACATGGCGCATGAGTAAGAAACTCCTAACCCATCACACATCAACATTTAATTCATTTATGTCAAGCATCAATTACAGATTTCGTGAGTTGTGGTATCAAGTACCATTCTTCAATAGCGTGATTAATAAAGGTATCATTGAATGACTTATTCTAATTAAGTAGTGTTGTAATATTTCAATATTAAATTCCAAGGCCAAGTATGGGTTTTCCCTTCATAAGATGTCACCTTCACCCTAGAATCTATTCAAAACATAAATAAGCATCTCCTAAATAATCCCACCCTCCCCTCTTATAAAACAAAGAAATCACTACAACCTGCTCATTAAAATACTCTTATGCTAACACCCTTGATATTATAATCATATAATAATTCTAAATCCTTCTAACTCAACGCGAGGGCTCATAATTCTACAAGATTGTAACTTTAAGTCTATGATAAGTTTAATCGTTCAATTCATACTTGTTGAAGGGAGTAAGCAAGGGTTAGCTAACAAAACCTTAACATCACTAGCTTCTTGGGAATTTCCATGAAGATATTTAATAAAAGTAAGTATGGGTACTATGCTGGAAATCTCAAGGAAGGAGAATCTGATTGAATTCCGGATCTCAGGAATACACTTGTTAAAATTTCACTGATGCGGGTCGGCGAGAATATGAAACGCTCCAAGTTCATGCAGGTTGGCGAGAATATGAAACACCTGGAGAAGCACAGATGGCTGAGACACACTAACAGTTGAGGAAGTTGAAGTAATGCCAGTTAATAATCCAAACTTGGTAATTTGAAAAGTTAATCATTTAAACGTGGCAATCATATGGTGTTACAGTAATTTCTTAATATGATTAGGTAAATGTTAAAAAGTAAACAGGTTAACAGATGCATTAAAAAATGCAAGTAAGTTATGAAGAGTAAATCACATTCATTGATTTGGGAGGACGACTAAGAATATGCCAGCATCTTCAATTGTTAGCCATCAGATTATAATTTTAGATTAAAAGGTTATTAATTGTGCCCATTGCCAATAGGTGTACGCCTTTTGGCGTAATTAGGTTCCACAAAAAAACATGATATTAAATACTGTAACTGTCGAAGTTAGGCCTGATGTCGATCCTTTGCGATCGGCCTTCCCTTCCTTCATCTGCTTTTCTAATCGTTGAGACTTTATACCTGCCAACCAACCCTTCCTTCATCTGTTTTTCTAATCATTGAGACTTGATACCTTCCAACCAACGCTAGGGGTACTTTTATTCCCCCTTATCCTCTGCGCCGCAAAGGGACCACACGCACACACAAACATAAATCCTCTAGCCACGAGTCTCTCTCAAGCTGGGTATCCCAACTCTCTCTAGAAAAACTAGTCAACATTTTTGGGTATCCCAACTCTCTCTAGAAAAACTAGTCAACATTTTTGCAGCATAACCTTACCCATAACCCGTGTGATCCATCTCTCAACTCACCCATTTATTTTATAGCTTTTTCCCACACTTGCACAATTAATTCGTTTTTAATTAAAATAATTTAGAAATATCTCCCCCTTACACTTGTTTCCCTTTCCCCCAATTTGCACAATTAATTCCACATTTTAATCTGATAAAAGTCAATTTCCCTTGCACATCCTATAATCAATCCTAGTTGTCTCTTTATTCCACTTGTTTCCAATTAATGACTCACGCCTTACTAATTTTGATTTGAGTTAAAATATGAATCCTCTCCTAGTTAAACTAGCATTATTCCTTTCTTTGTTTGCACAATTCTTTCATGCTTTATTCCGTTCTTATATTAAATTTCATTTAGGAATTTTCTCGCACATATTAGTATAATCTTAATTATTTAGACTTATTAATTTTTTCTTAATTTCTCAATTGGATTTACCTCCTTTATAAATTAATTGAGTTAATAATTATAGTTTAGCTTCTTTACGAGAACTTAGACTTAGACTTAAAATCTAGAATATGCTTAGATTTGATTCTCGTTATAGTTACTAAATTCATTTTTTAATTAATTAATTAATTCGACAGTGTTGAAGTTTTGTTTTTTCAAGGTTTAATATTGTCTCAAAGTTTTATAGGCCACCTAGATTCGTTGAATCAAGTTTAATTCTGTGTCGTTCCCTTCAAGACACACTCTATGATCTAAGGGTGCCACTCACCTTTGATTCAAATCTTTAATGACACGTCGTACCCTTCAAAACGCACTTTGTGCTCCAAGGGTGCCACTTGCATTTGACTAGTTTTGGTAGTTGTCCAATCCTTAGAGTCAACACTCCATTCAGGTGACATTGTGAGAGACTAAGGGCTTCTAAGGAATAAGGACCCTGCCTTATTGTGTGCCCCTTATAAATCTTCATGAGCGACTATCTCAATCTTCCCTCGTGGCATCGTGGACCTCTCGAACTAGGTAATTGTTAACCTACAATTTGAGTCACGGTGGAAGTGCTAGTAAGTTGTATCAAGGATGTTGCCACACCTCTCCCTCAATATATAGTCTATGTGCATGGCCCCCTGACTCCTTATGTGAGTCATATTAGCAAGAAATCGTCATCCTGCATCCATCAACAAAACCCCGTTAAAGATCCATAAACAACATCATAATATAATCGATCATATGTCACATATGCATAAATTAAATACTTAAACCAATATAATTCACTCCCTGACTCAATCTGGAGTCCAAGGAAGCCCAATGATGCCATCCACATCCTCAATATATCAAGTGTCGTGCACAACCATGGGAAACTCGTTAATAGCCTATGTCAACACATATATATCAAACAAAATAAATAATAATCTATCAACATCATCATAAGAATCAACAAGCGAAACAAACAACCATATACTAAACTAGATCACTTGCACAACAGTGTCCTCAAAGAATAAGTCAGTAATAAGTGAGTAACATGTGCTCGCAAGAGTGGGAAATTACAAATTGAATTATTAGCTTAGATCTTCTTGTAATTAAAAATTTCAAGCCTTCAATGTTACAACGATCTTGATGTTATTCAAATGCCCATGGAACACTTGTATTTTGCATTTACGTTGTTGTTTGAATTTGTTTATTGGCATGTTGGTTCAATGGTCAAGAGAATATATGCATTTTGTTATGATTCGATTGAGAGAAGGATTGGTTAAAAGAAAAAGTGAACGCTACAGTTGCAAGTTAATTTTGGTTGAAGTGAAAGGAAGAATGATTCTCTACCGATTGGATTTCTTCTTCAGCAAAAGTATCCCCAGCAGTCAACGAGTAACCCTATCCTTGAATGCATCTCGTTCTTTGATGTGCTAGGATCATCTTTTTCTCATCCTCCAAATCGCCTTCTGGTTCTCGCCTTGGCCTCCACTATTGCACCTCGAGACTCGTCCATTTCTGGGTGTGCGCCGCCTTGTGGAGCCAGCCCGAGATGGATTTGCCCTCCTCAACACCCTGACCAACTGGGTGAACCCCAGACGATCTCCAACATCCCCTTTCTTCTCCAGTCGAATCTGGATCTCTGGTGAAGATAAAATTCGAATGGTCCTGTTATCCGTAACCTGGACCTACGCGGTATTCTGCGCCTCGTCTCTTAAGTCCCTCCCCTCTGCCTGTCGATCCTAGGAGCCTCAACACCTGTGCCATCTACAAGAACATGCACCAATCATCATCATTGCTCGAGGAAATCCATCGGTACAGAACTGGATGTGTTCAGAAAACCACCGTGAGTATTCTGTTAGCCTTTGGCTGGAAACTAATTGGATCGGGGCTTGTAGGTTTGAGCTTTTTGAATCTCTTGGCTTCCCTCGATTTCAATCTTTGAGATTCGTTTTACCTATGCATACGTTAATGGTTAAACCACTGAGTGGTCTGGTTGTTGTCTCTCAATGGATTTACTTGTTTTAATTTATGAACCTTCCCTCAAAGTATAGGTGATTTATCTTTTCATTTCCAAAGCCATACCTTGGCATCTTGGTGTTGCGCTTCCTCTCTACTTAAGTTTCAAACAACCACAATCTTAGGATAGTTGCAACCAATTAGGTCGTAGCTTAGATTGATTCCTTACCATATTTATCTCCACGAGGAGGTAGTGTATTTTGGAATTGAAGGGGACTGAGAGTTCATATGTTTACCATCACATAAGAGTGTGGTCTTTCTAAATTCCTCCTTTTGATTGTGTAAACTGATATCCGAAGTCTTACCATAGGTTAATGGTGATATTTTGTATCTTACCACACTGACTTTGTGTAATGTCTTGGGATTACTTTCTTTCTCTCTCTTATATGTGATTCTTAATCTTTTTACATGGATATGTATTGGAAACTTAAAACCCTTATGATATTAGAGGATATGCAGTAGCTCTAGTATCCCTATTAAAAGTTGTTATGATTGTATTTATAGTTTAAAATGATAAGTATTTTAGTATATGAGTCCTTACTTTTTCTTAAGAAAATGTGACACTATGGAAGTTACCTTTGAATTTAATTAAAATTGGTATTGCATCCTTTTTAATGTTAGGAAGGATTTAATCTTCTTATAGGGTTTTTAAACGAATATGTTGAATAACATTGAATATTATATATATATATATATATATATATATATATATATATATATATATATATATATATATATATATAAATAAAATAAGGATTTGGGTCTCCTCTTAGCTCCATACACTTTATTATGTAAATTGTATTCTTGTACGATTTCTTAATAATATAGTACAGTGGATCGGATTGTTAACAAATGATGCTCGACTTGATTGAATCTTACTTGGGCGAGTGTAATTATTGGACACAATTATTTTATGTGACTCTTGCTATTTACCTTGTAATAGTATTAAGCATTATGCCTTATTCTCTTCATCTTTTGCACTTAATTATTATTGAATAATGGAATAAGAAGAATAGATGATTCGTGCACATGAAGAAATGAATGGTTGGTCGCAGTCGATGAATCGGGACTTGAATTACCTTGATTGATTATGATTATATTACTTGCGTATGAAATTTGATGAATGATGTATTGTTGATCATTTGATTCAAATTTTTGTGCCATGAAAATTTGAGTTGATAATTATTTTACGCCATGAATAAATGCGATGTATGATTGGGTATTTGATAAGATTCCTTTTGCGCCATGGAGTAAAACTATTGATTCTCCTGCACTGTTGTTGGTCACTATAATTGCTTAATTGATTTCAAACAACCAAGTGAAACATAAATTATCAACCCAGGGAAGTCTTTTATTTCAAAGATAACCACACACTATATATGCTCAATTCCAAAAGCAGCTTAGTGTTGTAGTAAAGAA
>ML779528.1:859549-902019 GCA_009831015.1 Picea engelmannii
TGTCCTTGGTTTTGCAAGCAGTCTGAAAAAGACTGTTTCTTTGCACCAAACTCTCCACCTCCTTCTCCGGTGTTAAGAGAACTTTTTGCATCATCAACGATCTTCCGCCTTCAACATCTTCTGCCTCAACATTCTTCGTTTGTGCTTCGGCAATGTGAGTTTCACCACCTTTTTTCTTCTTATCTGGACATTCATAAGACTTGTGTCCATTCTTTCCACATGTGAAGCATTTCACCACTCTACCTCTTCCTCTACCTCTACCTCTGGTATGAGGAAAAATGTTTCCATTAGCATACTGACCTCTCTATTTGGTATGTTTCTCTCTCTATGAGCTTCCACCTCTCTCAGTTTGAGGTTTCTTCCACTCTTCCTTGGGTTTCTGATTTCTATCCTGGGCAACTGATTTGCCTCTGGCTTGACTTCTGCCTCGGCCTCTTTGACCTTGTTTTCAGCTCAGCTTCTCATCCGCCTTTAGAGCCATCTAGTAAGCATCTTCCACTGTTCGGATGGTCATCATGCTCATCTCATCCTGCATGTCGTATCTCAGACCATTCATATATTTAGAATTCTTTAGTGTATTCCTTCACTGTCATCATCTTCTGTCTCAAATTTTTCATTCTCCGAAATAAATTAATTTCGTAATCCATGGGAATAAATTTTTCCTTCATCTTCGCGATCATCCTATCCCAACTCTTGATTTTTTTCTTTCCTTTGCAACGTCTGTCATCTTGTAGCTCATCCCACCACAATGATGGATTTCCTTTCAATCTTGTGACAAAATGTTTGACCTTTTTTTCCTCCTCGACATCTTCATAGTCAAAATATGTATCCAGAGCTCTAATCCAGTCTAGAAGCTCTTTAGCATCTAGGTTTCCTTCATATACTAGAATATCCATTTTTACTCTAGCACTCATTCTTGCAACAACCCTAAGTAGGCGTTCATTTGTTGCATCCTCTACTGCAACTTCTTCTCCTTCACGTCTAGCTTCATCTTCACTTTCGGAATCACTGAGATCCCCAACACCCATTGTGCACCTCTATTTTATTTCCATGTCCAGAACTCTGGCGCGTAGGTCATGTATATCTCTTTCTATGGCTGGATTTGGAACCTGCCTACCCCTTCCTTTTGGCGTTTCCCTATCTTCTGGTGGATTGGGTGTTTGTTTGTCTCTTCTTCTCAGCGGCATGGCTGAGATTTTCTTTCTCGCTTCCCCTGTCTGAAGTATACAAACAGAGTCAAGCTCTGATACCACACTCACGCAGACCTATCGGCCCTCGGACCGAGATTTGCTCACAGGATCGTTCTCTATCCCCTCGAGCCGAAGCGGCTCCTTTCGATTTCCTGCTGGAATCTACAATTTATCGATCCATAGGTCCTTTTTCATAGCTCGCAATCTCACGAGTTCGCGAGTCGTGACTCCCGACTCTTCCTCTCCAATCTCGCGATACCCGAGATCACGAAATGGGTATAGCTCTTCTTTCATCAGTGCCCTATATGCGTGAAAAATGGCTAAGCTTCACGCAAGATCCTCTCGCTACTCGACACTTTGTGAGTTCAAAGGTTGAACTCTTATGCTCTTACTTCACGAATTCCTGATATGCAAGAGTCAACGAAGTGTTGACCCCTTCCACTAGGTGACGTGTGTCCGCTTGTCTATTTTCTGAGCCCACCTTGTGGTTCTGCCACATGTTTCCTTTGTGCCTCAGCTCTCGGCACTTCGCGACTTCGCTTCCCGAAGCACTACCTCCATTGTATCGCGACACCCGAAATGCTGAGATCTCGAACTCCTCACTACTTCTTATCTCAACTCGCGACTTTGGCACTTTCGGGACAGAAGTCTCGACTTCCTATCCGCCGATATGCCAAAATGCTGAAATTCAGACATGTTGTCAACGCGGGTCCCACAATGAAACTTCCCTCCTTTTTGAGTTTTGGACTTCGCGACTTCGCGAATCCTGATGCTATGCTCTCAGTTCTCCGACTCACAAAACCTTGAAATGGTCAACCAAGGTTTGACCTCCGTGTCGACAAGTATGCCACCTGTCCACTATGTGTTGTTAGGTTCTTATACACCTTCAAACCTCTGAATGCACGATAGACACAGTGAGACTCTGATCCAGTGGTCCTCACTTGACCTGGATCCTACAACTATCCTCACTCCTCGCGATTTCACGACCTGGAGCACCCAACCATTGGACTCTCACCCTGCAAACCTCCGAGTTCATGAGATCCCTAGATCTCTACCACATGTCCTCCTCCGATGGACGTCTGTGATTTTCTCGTGACTTCGCCACTCACGAAGTTGAAGAACTTCTCTTTCTAACCTCTAATGTCCGAATCCCCGATACGGGTGATCTCGTGACACGTGTCCTCCTTCTAACAGATGGCTTAGATTCTTTCGCGGTTTCGCGACTTCGCCTTTTGCAACCTCACAAATCTTGGTGTAAAGGTTTTAAACCATAACTCCCCTGCTCCTCTGCACGATCTAACGGTTCTCGGGACTTCGCGAATTCTCCATGGAGAATTTCGACCATCCAATTCCTCCTTCATGATTCCTGTGAAATGAAAAAAGTGTTCTTCCACGAAATTTCTCCTTCCCGCAACAACGTCATTGTGCCTTCTTACAACACTTCAAGGCACTAGCCCTCTTGAGATTCTCTTCGACAACTTCAAAGACTCTATCCCTCCTGAGATTTCTTCAGAACTCGAGTCTTCAAAAAGACTCATGTTCGCACTCCTTGTGGAAATTATTCAAATACTTCCAAGTATTTGAACCTCTTCGACTCTGCGCACTCCCTGCAACATCAGTCTTTCAACAGTTTCCTTAGGATGCAAGCACTGAGAATTTACTCAGCCTGCGCACTCCTTGCACGGCTCCTGTGCTTAACTGGCACTTCTCCGAGAATGAGAACAATGTTATCCCTCCTGATCTTTCAGAGACGAACTCTGACTTATGTCAACGCACACCTTGTGGACAATTTCAATGCACTCCTTGTAGGAAAACTCTTGCTCAGACAGAGAAACAATTGAAACTCATTCCTTACTCTCCCTCTCTTCAGATTTCAGACATTTAACATGAAATCATACATTCACGCATCAAAGCAAATGCATAACAGAGAGTAAACAAGCATATATCAATCAGCATGTGCAACACAAAAAGCAATTGGACACCATGAGTCTGAACTAAAAATCTTTGTATTAATCCATAACTTCTGTACATGGGGTTTTACTCTACACATCTCTCTGCTTCTTCTTCTCTATGCTCTCTTGATTGATAATGCTGCTAATGTTACAATGATACAAGTGAGGGTGTCTATATCTATTTTCCCTCTGGCTCCTAAAACTGTCTAATCTAAGAATTCAAAGCTACCTACTTACATTTACTAGCATAAATGCCTCTTAGTCCTTCAGACGAGAGCGGGATGCTCAAGGTCTGATTACAATCTATGAGTATGTCCTTTCTTAATTGTTTCATTTACATTTGGTTTATTGAAAACTTCAAAACATTTCAAACAATTCATCACATGCCAAAATGCGTTGGTGGTTGTCCCCACGCTCACTTGTTGTTGGTGATGATCTTGCATCAGGTTCATTGTGATGTTTTGAACTCCATCGATATTTGGATTTATGTGTTGGTCAGGTGTCACTATCCTTTATGTTGATCCATTGGTTGCGTCATTATTGATTACGATGATGAGTCACTTGTAATTATTTTAATTATGATGTTGTTTGATGAAGCAGACCCCCTACCTTCGAAGGGTCCACGAACTCCCGGTCTCTCGATCGCTCTATTTCCTGATCCAAAATGGATCTTTGGGCTCCTCTTGGAACCCTTTGAATGAATTCACAGGCCTCTTTCTTTGGTTTTCCAGCGCAACCAATCATTAGGCTCACACTCCCTCCACTCCTCGTGATCATAGGCATGACCACGAGTTTATCCCACAAGGTGCGTCGCGTTTCGCGATACCGGGGATACCATTGTTGAACGCCTCATTCCTCTAAATCCAAAAACCCCGAGAAAGGGATAACGGTCCTTGAAGCCTTCTTTTTCCTTTATCCACATGACCCTTTTCTATGACCATGCACTAACACCAAGAGGTGCTAATAGGTTTTTCATTTCGAGATTTTCCAATGCATAGACTCCTCGGTGCGGACCCCTTTGAGTCTTGAAACCCCGATAAGGTTGATGGAGGTTAACTCCTCCCCCTTTCCCAATTCACGTGGCCACACATCGGTGACCAAAAACTTCACTACAAGCGCGTCTGGTTCCTCTAAGTCCTGATTGCTGAAATCGTGATGGCATGAGTTCTACGACTCAGATCTCTCCTTGGTTGATGACTACGATTATTTCAGCGTTTCACTTTTTGTGAATTCACACCCTACGAAGTCTGTTCGCTTCTACTCATGGTTTTCTATATGCTGAAAAAATCCCCGTTGCAGATCGATGACTCTAAGCCTCTGAAGATCCAACGGTCTGGATTCTTTCAGGATTTTGTGGGTCAAGATTCCCGACTCTTACCCTTTGTATCCCCGGTCACTAAAATAATGAAAAGGAACCAAGGATCCAGATCTATTGGGGTTAGATGGTTTCTATTCCTCCTGGGGTTCAAGCATTGAGAGGTCTCTCCACTAACATGTTCGCAAGTCCTCTCAATCCAACAACTCACGGAATTTTGTGTCCCTCCCTGAAATCTCTCCATCGTTTGTTCAGGTCCTCGTGGGTCTTTCCTCCTGGGCATACACAATGTTGAAATTTGTGTGCCTTCCTCACATCAGACAACCATTGACTCTCACCACGATCTGACGGTCAATAATGCTCCTCCTCCTGATCTTTTTAATCTTTCAGACTTAGAAGGATTTTCTAAGTCCTCGAAGGTTTTGACCTTCACTCCTCCTGGGGAATGGGTTTTGGGATCTTCAATAACACTTCCTGAAGTATTATTCCTCCTAATCTTTGCCTGGTAAAAACTCTGATTTCCCACGCACTCCTTGTGTTTAGGGGATCTCGATAACTCATATCCAAGGGATTTGTCACAGAGAAATTCCTCCCGACCTCCTAGCATGCTATTCTTGATCAATGCACACCTTGCAGAGCTTAAATGAAGAGAAACAATTGAAACTGGAAACTAATAGTCATAGTTCCCTCCTCTCCTATAGAGGTTCATTCACTTGCTCCCAAACAAAAAAATAACAGAGATTTCAAACACAGTTCACGCACCATAGATTTGGATCATTTTTTCCTCCGTTATATTCCCAAGTGCCAAAATGGCTACAAAACATATTTTAATTACAAAATGGCTTTGAAAGCTTGAGGCTTCTATTAACTTGCTGTCCCCTTACACTATTCTCCCCTACAATGCAACTAACCCCCTCTGGGCATACAAACTTCTACTTAACTCAAAAAGATTTCTAGGGTTTCCCCTAGCTACTTGCCTACTCTAAAATTCATCCTATGCTATCTTAGTCCAGTCGCACTTCAGAGCCGTAGTGGAAAATCCTGCTCCGCTTGCAAATTTTAAAACGTGCCTCAAAGGGTAAAATTCGACACTAGTTCAAGTGTGCCTCCAAAGGTAAATTATGGCGTTGAGTTAAGGCATATTTCAAAATCAGTTGCAGCTGCTAACGTTGAAGTTCTGGAAGAACTCCCACGTGCTGAGTGGTCCTGCCTCTGCGTGCTTTCCAACGATGCTCCTACATCATACTCCCCTTGAAAAAATTTCATGGACTCCTGTCCATGAGCTCCTCTACTGATTTTCTCTACTTCTGGATAGCAGCTTCGTTTTCCCAACTGGCATCTTCGATTGGGTGTCCCTTCCATTTGACTAGATACTCAAAATAGGTTTTCCTTCTGGTCTTCTTGCCAATCCTCTGATCAACAATTTTCTCCATCTGTGGATTTTCTGCCACAGGCATTTGTTTCTTCCACTGAATCTTTCCTTGGGATTCTAACCCTTTTGTTTCATCTTTCCTGTAAGGATACAGGTCTAAAACATTGAATATGGGAGAAATTCCCACACCATCTAGCAGCTCAATCTCATAGGCGTTTGCATCAAACTTCCTCAAGATCTTACAGGGTCCTATCCTTTTCATCTTCAACTTGTTGTATGTTCCCCTAGGGAAACTTTCCTTCCTGATATGTGCTAAAAAATGATCTCCTACTTCAAAATGAAGTTCCCTGCGATGTTGATCAACTATGTTCTTATATTTCTGTTTATAACTCTCCAACTGTCCTTTGATCTGGCTATGGAGTTTCTCCATCTCTGCAGCAAAATCCTCTACTCCAACGCTCCTCATCTCACCCTGTTCCAAGTCTCTCAACTCATATACTCCCCTTGGTTGCATTGCATATAGTATTTGGAATGGGATCCTTCTAGTGCTCCTATTTGGTGAATCGTTGTATGCAAATTCTTCTTGTGGAAGAATATGATCCCACTGGTTATGATGTTCAATAACTAGACTCCTTAATAAATTCCCCAAACTTCTATTTACCACTTCAGTCTGTCCATCTGTCTGAGGGTGATAAGATGAGATGAAGGACAAATCCATCCCCATATTCTTCCACAATGTCCTCCAAAAGTGACCAACAAATTTTGTGTCTCTATCTAAGACAATTCTCCTTGTAGGCCATGAAGTCTCACAAGTTCTTTGAAAAATAGATTTGCAACATACATTGCATCACTGGTCTGCTGGCATGGGATGAAATGTGCCATCTTTGAAAATCTATCCACCACCAAAAATATGGAATCGAATCCTCTCTGTGTTATTGGCAATCCCAACACAAAATCCATGCTTATTGCATCCCAAGGCCTCTCTGGTATTGGCAATGGTTGATACAACCCAGTGTTCTGTTTTTTCCCCTTTGCATGTTGGCAGATTCTACATCTGTTCACAAACTTTATCACCTATGTTCTCATACCTGGCCAATAGTATGAGTAGCTCGGCTGTGAAAATGTTTTATCATGGCTGAAATGTCCATCCAATCCTCCACAGTTCTTTTCCTTCAGAAGATTATCCCTTATTGAGCATTTTGGTATGCACAATTGATTTCCTCTGAACAACAGTCCATCCTGAATTATGTATTATGTCCACTGACTTCTATCTCTCAACAAATGATTAGCACATGCTTCATATGCCTCCTTGAAATTTGCATCATCATGATACATGTCCTTAAGGTGTTCAAACCCCAAGGTCTTCACCTAGAATTCCCGCATGATCAAACATTTCCTTCTTAATGCATCAACAACCTTGTTAGCATTCCCAATGATATGTTTTATGACAAAAGTAAATTTTTTCATAAATTCAACCCATTTTGCACGCCTCTGATTCAGTTTTTCCTGTCTAGTTATGAATTGTAAACCTTCATTATCGTTATACAAGACAAACTCTTGAGGGACATGATAATGCCTCCATTTCTTCAATGCTTGAATTATGGTGTAGAACTCCTTGTCATATGTCAAGTATTTCTTCTTAGTCTCATTCAGCTTCTCACTGAAATAGGCAACAGGTCTATTATCCTAACTCAAAATTGCTCTTATTGCAACTCCACTTGCATCACATCTTACCTGAAATGTCTTCTCAAAATTCGGCAAGATCAGAATTGGTCATTCTGTTATCTTCTCCTTCAATATATTGAATCTCCTTTCGGCCTCCTATGTCTATTTATAGGACTTGAGCCACTTCTTCACTGTATCCATCATTGGCACACAAATTCCACTGAAGTCTCTAATGAACTTCCTATAGAATCTTGCTAATCCATGGAAGCTTACCTTGAACATGCTTCTTGGTGACAACCATTTTCTGATCACTTTCACCTTCTCTGGATCCATCTTTAGTTCATTCGAAGAGATCACGAAAGCCAAATAAATGGGTTATGTCTTCATAAAATATGACTTCTTCAAATTGATCAGCAACTTCTCCTGTTGTAGCCTCCTCATTACTAGTGTTAGGTGCCTAAAATGCTCCTCTTTAGTTCTGCTAAAGATCAATATATCGTCCAGATATATAGTTTCAAACTTGCCAAGGAAATCTTTCATAATTTCATTCATTAAACTCATAAAAGTACTCAGGGCATTTGTTAAGACAAATGGAATAACCAACCACTCATATAGACCTTCGTTTGTCTTAAAGGTTGTTTTCCATTCATCACCTTCTCTCATCCTGATCTGGTGATATCCACTTTTCAGATCTATCTTAGAAAATAAATTTGCTCCACTTAAGAAATTCATTCTTGGTAAAGGAAATTTGTACCTGATGGTGATCTTGTTGATGGCTCTTGATTCTGTGCACATTTTCCATCCTCCATATTTCTTTGGGATCAACACAGTTGGTACTGCGCATGGGCTCAAACTTTCTCATACCAAACCTTTGTCTAGCAATTCTTGGACTTGGTTCTTCACCTCCTCATTCCCTCAAGGTGTTAATCTGTATGCTGATTTTTTTGACAGACTTTCTCTTGGTATCAATTCAATATGATGACTGATACTCCTGATGGGAAACAATGAGTTTGGAAGCTCATCCACCACTATATCAACAAAATTATCCAGAAGCTCCTGAACTTCTTCAGGCAAATCATCCATTGATGTACTTGTAAGGATGACTCTAGGATTCCTCACCACTGTGAACTGCATATCCTGTGTTTCCTTGACTTCTTTGAGGATATCCTTCCCACTCATGAGAAGTATTCTTGTGCTAGATTCCTCTTTTTCTTTCTTCTCCTCCATTGGCAGCAACATATGCGTCCTACCATTCTTCTCTAATGTATATGTGTTTTTCCTCCCATCATGAATGACATTTCTGTCAAATTTCCATGGTCTTCCCAATAGAATATGGCATACGTCCATGGAGATTACATCACACAGGATTTCATCTTTATAACCTCCTATCTTCATTTCAACCAGGCATTGTTTAGTAATCGTTACATGGTGTCCTTTTTGCAACCATGAGACCTTGTATGGTTTTGGATGTGCAGTTGTCTTCAGCTCCAATTTCTCCACCATCTCTATGGATACTAGGTTTGCAGTGCTCCCATTGTCAATGATCACCTTGCATACTTTTTCCCTAGTCTTACAAGTTGTCCTGAAGAGACTGTTTCTCTACAATGGATTTTCAATTTCTGCCTCTGGTTTCAAGAGAACTTTTCTCAACATTAGGGATGCTCCATCCTCTGCTCCCTTTGCATCAACATTTCTTCACTGGGATTATGAGATGTGAGCGTCTCCTCCTTCCTTCTTCTTCTCAGGACATTCCCAAGACATGTGCCCTATCTTTCCCTAGGCATAACATCTTACTCATCCTTTGCCTCTTCCTCTAGAAGAGCTTCTTCCACCACCCTGTATTTCTCGTAAACTTCCTCGTTCCGAATGATTCTGTGTTTTCCCAGCCTCTTCCTTAGACTGATGTGTTCTGTTGTGGTTAAACCCCTTGATTTTGCTTGGGACTGAGATTTTACCTCTTCCTCACTAACTTTGTTTTCTGGTCAGCCTCTCCTCTACCTTCAGCACAAACTGATAATCATCCTCCACGGTTCTAACTAGCATCATGCTGAGCTCATCCTGGATCTCATATCTCAAGCCATTTATATATCTGGCGACTTTCTCCTCATATCTCTCTCGTTGTCCAGTCCTAATGTTCAGCCGATAGAACTCCTCGATGTACTCCTTAATTGTCATCCCTTTCTGTCTCAGGTTCTGCATCTTCCTGAATAGATTTATCTGATAATTTTTGGGCATGAACTTAGCCTTCAGCTTGGCTACCATTCTGTCCCAACTCTTTATCCTCTGTTTTCCTTTGCTTCTTCTCTCAGCATGTATTTCATCCCACCACAAAGCTGCATGTCCTTTTAACCTGGTGACTTCCCGCTTCACCTTCTTCTCCTCATCGACATCTTCATAATCGAAGTGTCTGTCCATGGATCTTATCCAATCCAATAGTTCTTCAACATCTAGGTTTCCCTCATACATGGGAACCTTTATCTTAGCTCTGCCTCCCAGTCTGTCAACTGCTTTTAACAAACGTTCCTCTACAACGTCTTCTCCTGCAGCTTATTCAACTTCAACCTCTTCACTTTCTGCTTCACTGATGTCTCCAACATCAGGTGCTCTTCTCTACACTGCTTCCATTGTTTCCAATCTGGCGCGAAGTTCTCACATCTCCCTCTCTACAACATGGTTGGCTAAAGGTGCCTCTCATCTCCTTGGTGGCATTGTGTTGACTACTTGTCGCACACAAAGTACAACTCTAAGTTCTCTATCTCTTCCTCTTTCTCTTCCACCTGAAGTCTATAGACGAAGGACAATCAACTTTGATACCACTTGATGCAAAACCCCCACCTTTGAAGGGTCTACAACCTCCCAGTCTCTGGATCACTCTATTTCTTGAGCCAAAATGGCTCTTCGGGCTCCTCCTGGAACCCTTTGAATGAATTCACAGGCCCCTCTCTCTGGTTTTCCCGCACAACCAAGCACTAGGCTCATGCTCCCTCCACTCCTCGTGACCATAGGCATGACCATGTGTTTAGCCCACAAGGTGCGTCGCATTTCGTGATACCGGGGATACCGGTACTGAATGCCTCATTCCTCTAAATCATGAAACCTTGAAAAGGGATAATGTTCCTTGGCTCGTTGTTTGGCCTTCTTCCACATGACCCTTTCCAATGACCATTCACTAACACCAAGAGGTGCTACTAGGTTTCATGTTTCAGGATTTTCCAATACATAGAATCCTTAGCGCAGACCCCTCTGAGTCTCAAAACCCCGATAAGGCTGACGGAGGTTAGCCCCTCCCCCTTTCCCAATTCACGTGACCACACACCGGTGACCATGAACTTCACCGCAATCATGTCTGGTTCCTCCAAGTCTCGATCACCGAAATCGCGATGGCACGAGTTCTACGACTCAGATCTCTCCTTAGCCGATGACTACGATTATTTTGGCATTTTGCGTTTCGTGACTTCGCACCCTACGAAGTCTTTTCACTTCTCCTCTTGGTTGTCGATATGCCGAAAAACTCCTCTTCACAGATTGATGACTCTAAGCCTCTGAAGATATGACGGTCTAGATCCTTTCGGGATTTTGTGGGTCAAGAGTCCCGGCTCTTACCCTTTGTATCCCCAGTCGCTGAAATCATGAAAAGGAACCAACGGTCCATATCTATTGGGGTCAGATGGTTTCTATTCCTCCTTGGGTTCAAGCGTTGAAAGCTCTCTCCACTAACATATTCACAAGTCCTCTCAATCCAACGGTTCACGAGATTTCGCATCCCTCCCCGAAAGTTATTCACCATCTCTTCAGGTCCTCATGGGTCTTTCCTCCTGGGCATACACAATGTTCAAATTTGCATGCCTGCTTCACATTAGACAACCATTGACTCTCACCGCGATCTGATGGTCAACAGTGCTCCTCCTCCTAAGATTTTTAATCTTTTAGACTTAGAACGATTTTCTAAGTCCCCAAAGGTTTCGACCTTCGCTCCTCCTGGGGAATGGGTTTTGGGATCTTCGATAACACTTCCTGAAGTGTTATTCCTCCTGAGCTTTTCCTGGTGAAAATTCTGATTTCTCACACACTCCTTGCATCTAGGGGATCTTGATAACTCAGATCCAAGGGATTTCTCATAGAGAAATTCCTCCCGACCTCTTGGCGTTCTCTTCTTGCACGATGCACACCTTCTGGAGATTTAATGAAGAGAAACAATTGAAACTGGAAACTAATAGTCACATTTTTATCCTCTCCTATAGAGGTTCATTCACTTGATCCCAAACAAAAAAATAATAGAGATTTCAAACACAGTTCACGCACCATGCATTTGGATCAGTTTTTCCTTCGTTATATTCCTAAGTGCCAAAATGGCTACAAAACATATTCTCACTACAAAATGAATTTGAAAGCTTGAGGCTTCTGCTAATTTGTAGTCCCCTTACACTATTATCCCCTACCTTGCAGCTAACCCCCTCTGGGCATACAAAATTCTACTTAACTCAAAAAGATTTCTAGGGTTTCCCCTGGCTACTTGACTACTCTAAAATTCATCCTATGTTGTCTTAGTCCAGTCGCACTTCAGAGCTGTAGTGGAAACTCTCGCTCCACTTGTGATTTTCAAAACTTGCCTCAAAGGGTAAAATTCGGCACTAGTTCAAGCGTGCCTCCAAAGGTAAATTCTGGCGCCGAGTTAAGGCAGATTTCAAAATCGACTGCAGCTGCGAACGTTGAAGTTCTGGAAGAAATCCCACGTGATGAGTGGTCATGCCTCTGTGTGCTTGGCAGTGATTCTCCTGCATCATTTGATTATGCACTTTTATGATTTATGCACTGATGTTAATTTCTCAATGCTTTAAAAAAAACATTTTACCTATTGTTCTTTGTTTTTCCTAGTCGTAATAGATGAGGCATTACAAAATTCAACACCCTCCTTTGATAGTCGGTCTTTACTTCGTTGTAGTGGTTTGGTAATTGAATCGTTCGAATAATGAATGGAGAGTTGTAAGGTTTGATCACCATCGTTCAACTAACATAGGTGTTATTCATATCTACCGAAAAACGTTGGAGGGTTATTCTTTCCAAAAACCAAAATGTGTGAGTTGCTGACCCATTTCCTACTCTTCGCGTTATCTCTATAGCAGAGCCTACCTCTTGGTGCAAAGGAACTACTCCAAGTGGCCTTCTCCACTGTAAATTTTACCTTGCACATTTTATTAAATTGAGGGATTGTTTCCCTCGAACCCATTTCTCTTGGTGTTTTCACTAACATAGTACTTCCCTTCAGGAATGCTCGACTTCGTTACAAAGGGTGTTTCATTTTAGTTTTCAATCTAGCTCTGTTCTTCCAAAGGTGGATTATTCTCTTGCTAGACTCGTTCATCATCATAGGTTTGAGACCATGAGGTTTGTGCTGGCTTCCTCTACTCTTGGTAAGATTTTTTAGTTTTAAAAATATTTACCTATCATAAGTTTCAATGTTTTTAACTCTAAATTACACAAATATTTTACGTTTACTAGTTGAACATAACCATTTCTTCCTTGAGTTTTTAAACCAAACTGTGATGAGTTAATTTCATTGGGTGGACTTGTCCTAATAGGCGTTCAGGGAAAAAGAGTTGCTCCCTAGTGAGTGTCAAAATATCTTACTGTTATTTGTAAATATTCTTACCATCAATTAGCTTAATATATTAGCTTTTATTGTTTTCTTGACATGTACTCTCGATTAAAATGATACCTTACTCTTTCTCAACATCGTGGATTGGTTTCTTCTTGCCCATGTACGCATACCATATTATCTACTATGTTTTTAACATGGGTTTTATGGTTGGTTTGAAAACTGATATTCCCTTTAGGTATTTCAAAGTCTTTGTATGAAACAAGGGTTGGATTTCATGCCAAGATGAATTCTGATTCCTATCACAAATATTTTCAGACGGACATCCCTTTTGTAATAGAGTCTATAGACTCTTTAAAATTGGACATTCTTGTAAAGTTTAAATTATTAATGTGCAAGTTTTAAATAGGAATTTATTCTTTGGTTTATATGTATAAATATAGTGTCGTCTCATCTATTCAATTCTTTTGCAAAAAATGTACTGTTATACATTATCAATTTCTTTTTCATAAAATATACTCATATACCATAACGATTTATGGTGTATTAAATGGAGAAAATCCCCACTAGATTTATTCTTCCTTTCAGATATACATATATATAAATATACACAGTTTATCTCTTTCGATTTTATTATTGTTTGCTTGTTGTAAATTCCTCTTTTCATATATAAATATATAGAGTTTAGAGTCTCCTTGTCATAAATTGTTGATTTATTGGGTTGGTTTTCATTGATGTCAACCCTTGTAGAAATTCCAGTAGTGAATTCTAGTAGACACAACACTATGATTAAGGGAATTATGTTTGATTGAGGTATAATGGTATGAAGTTTAACATATTTTAAGATAAGACTATTTAAGATGGATAGTACATGTCATGCCATTTCCGGTGATATGCGGAACTCCACATAACTCCTCATGGATAGAGAGTTATGGCCTGGTGAAGTGGAGAACTCTCGTGCGTTATCTAGAAGGTCAAAGAAGTCAAATTAATTCTAGAAGCCCCAAAAAGAAGTTGACTATTCAAGTGGGTGAAACTAGTAGTTAGTCATGGGTTAATTTGTTGCAATAAGAAAATAATTAAAAATAATTTAGTTGCAACTAGAAGTGGATAATTTACTATTTGTAGAAAAGTAAGTTAGAAGTGGACAAGTGGTTAGAAGTGGGTTAGCCCTAAAAGAAAGAATGTGGGTTAAGTTGGTTATAAGGTAACCCCTTGAGGAAGCTACATGGAAGTTTAAATAAGAGAGAAAGGCTCTCCCATTAGCACCTATTGAATATCATTGAATATCTATTTTTTTAAATGTTATTTGGGCAAGTATTATTGATAGAGAAAAGTGCAGCAGAAAAATCGTGGCAAGAAAAGTGTCACAGAAAAAGTGCGGCAAAAAAATCGCGGCAGAAAAGTGCGGAAAACAAATCACGACAGAAAAATCACGGCAGAAAAGGTGAGGTAGAAAAATCACTGTAGAAAAATCGCAATAGAAAAAGTATGGCAGAAAAATCGTGGCAGCAGATTCACAACATCAAAACCACGGTAGTAGAATGCTACAAGAAGACAAAAAGTATGGTTTTCATATCTGTAGTGTTGAATTTATGAATCTGGTTGAGGGTTTTCCTTGTAAATCTATTGAATGGAAACTTGGAAGTTTAGGGCTTGTTGTAGAGTTGATATGAGGGAGATCTACTGAAGTTTAGTATTGGTTCATGTTTGAGGGATTTTGGTTGAGGTATGTTGCTAAAGTTATTTGTACATATAGAGGTTATATAACACTGAGTTTCTAGCACATGGTTTGAGGTACAAACTTGTGGTATAGTGTTTGAGGTATATATGATCAAATCAGATTGGTTTATGAGTATACAGTGATAGGTTTCTTGAGTAAATATTTGAAAGAAGAGGTTTTTGTAGTGACATATTCAGTTTATACATTTGGCACTTATATTTCATGGCAGTTGGATGGGGCAAGGACATGTGGTTGTAGCCACTTTCTGGTTTTAGCTGGAGAACATAGGGGTTTGTAGCCATAGAATTGGGGAGTTGGAGAATCCCTTAGGTTGTAGCCTGAAAATAGGGGGTCAGAGCCTCCTTCCACTTGCAGTTGGAAAACAAAGGAATTTGGTGCTTCCAATGAAAGTAATTGTTAAAGACAAATAAGAAAAAACATTAAGTGGTTTTCTCCAACATTGGGTTTCCATGTAAAAAATACTTGTGTATTGTGTATGTGTATAATTGTTCATTTGTTGATGGCTTATTTACTCTACACTTATTGGATGATAATGCTATATTGATCATAAAATAAATAACACTTTCATACTCTAGTTAAAAGGATTAAAAATATCTATTGTTGATTCACCCCCCTCTCAATAATTCAACAATTGTTATCAAGGGAGGTTCCTTCAGAAATCAGTTTAACCACTAAAAGGTAGATCATGGAGAGAAACAATATGTATAAATTGGAATACCACATTTTGATGGATAAAAGAATGGATTCTAGAGCATAAGGATGAAAACATATGTACAAGAAAAGGGATTTGAAGTTTGGAAATCAATTGTAGATGGATACAAAGAACCAACAGTTCCACCAACAAATGACAAGGGAAACAAAATCAGTCTAAATAATTCAAAATACACAAATTCACTTATGAATGGTCTTTGTGATTCGGTGTATACCAAAGTTATACATTGTAGTACCGCTAAAGAGATTTGAGACAAAATTCAAAATATTTATGAAGGAGTTTCAAAAGTCAAAGAAACAAAGATTCAAACTTCTTGAGGTCAATTCAAATAGATAAAGATGAAGGAATATGAGAATATTGCAACTTACTTCTTATGATTTGATGAAATAGTGAATGCAATCATCAGATTGGAAGAAGAAATTGAAGAATCTGTATTTTTTCAAAAGGTACTAAGATCTCTTCCAATGAGATTTGATCCTAAGATATCAATACTAGAAGAAAGAGCATATCTAGACTCAACAAGCATGAATGAACTACATGGAATCTTGATAGCCTATGAAATGAGAACTCTACAAGAAAATCCATTTATAAAAGAAGGAGCATTCAAAGCATCCAAAAGGTCAAAGAAAAAGGGAAAGCAAAATGAAAAATAATATAGCAACAACAGTGACATCTCAGAAGATGATGAATAAGTGGCCAACTTTGTCATAACATTGAAAAAGGGAACCGATGGTAGATATAAAGGTAAGATTCCATTGATTTGTTTTAATTATGATGGTATTGGTCATTTTTATAACAAAAGTCCTCATAAGAAAAATAAAAGAAATGATGAAGATGATTAAAATAACAAACAAACATATAAAGGCAAAAGAACCAAACATACAGTCTTCAAGAAAAGTTTATGTACCAAAGAAGATTGTTCCTCATCAGATGAAGATGAAGTTAGTGAAAGTGAGATAGAAAAAGTTATATTCATGGAAATAGAATATTCTTATAAACAAGACACCAAATAAGAATATGAAGAGGCAGAAGTTGGATATCGAGAAGAATTGTTTAATGTTATAGAATTTATAAAAAGTGAAAAGAAGAAAAACAAGAAGCTCCAACCAGAACTAGACAAGAAAGAAGACACTCAAGAAATAGAGCAGATGATCACATAATTTAAGGTTCAAATATAAGAAGAAAAAATAATTGAAGAAGCACTCAAAGAACAATTAGAAGAAAGAGACAGGATCATTGGAAATTTGGAAGGAGAGATTGTCACATTGAGAAAGGATATTCAAAAGAAAAATATGCAGAACAATTCAAAAGTTTTGGATGACATTATCAGTAGTCAAAGCCCTAATAATGACAAGTTCGGACTTGGATACAATCAGACAGAAAAGGAATCAAACTCCAAAATGATATATCAAGAAACATATCCAAAATTCTATGCAAAAATAGTCAGAGGGGATAGAAAGTTCCACAAGGAATATCAAAAGGACACTCCACCGAGAAGATTCAGATTTCAAAATTAACAATAGTCAGAAAAAAAACATGCCTCAAGAAGAAGAAGTATTCAATAGAGTAAATACTTTCATAATATCTTCAACTCTCATGTATCAAACTATATTTTATGGTTTATGTTATGCATGCAATAATTTTTGACATAAAGTTGTAAATTGCAAAGCTAATAGCAGGAACAAAAACAACTTTGAAAGTCATACACAAAATGGTTATCCAAGAAGGCCTAGTGAAACAAAGAGGGGAAGCTACAACAGGTTTGAATCATTGAGCAATAAAGTGTAATGATACAAGTGCAATAATTTTGTACACGTGGCCAAAGATTGTAGAATGACAGTCCCTCCTAGAGAATCACAACATAATAATAATAGTCACATACATGAACCTTAGAAGATATCATGGATAAGATAGAAGAATAAATATAGCAATGAAGAATGAATAATCGCTCTACAAGATAAGCATAAGAAACATGGTTGGTCTGTTGACAATGGTTTCTCAAAGAACATGACAGGTGATGAAGAAAAGTTTCTAACATTGAGAAAGGAAAGATATGGATCAGTCTCCTTTGGAAATGACGACTCAACTAGAATCATTGGAAAAGGCACAGTCAAAATTGGAAACAAGGATACCAAGGAAAAACATGTTCTACTAGTGGAAGATATGAAACATAAAATTCTAAGTATAATTCAAATCTGTGAACAAGGTCACAAGCTTATGTTCAATTCACAAAAATGCGAGATAAGAAAAGAAGGTTCAGGAAAATTGGTTGCAACAACTGTAAGAACTTCAAGCAACATATATGTATGAAGTGAAATTGGAAATGAAAAGTGTTTTCTAGGGAAGGAAGATGAGGTTTGGATATGGAACATAAGAATGGGTCACATAAACTTTGATAACCCCATCAAAGTTATAAAAAAGGAAGTAGTCATAGAAATGCCTCAGATCACCAATCCAACCAACACATTTTGCAAGCATTGTCAACGAGGAAAGAAAACAAAGACCAACTTCAAATCAAAGGAATACTCAATGACAAGAACAATTTAATTTGTGCATATTGATCTAGTTGGACCAACTATAACAAAGGATTTAAAAGGTGATAAATACTTTATGTTATTGGTTTATGATTGTACAAGAATGACTGCAATTTGTTTTCTCAGGAATAAGTTAGAAGCATTTGAAAACTTCAAGGTATACAAGCAAATGGTTGAAAATGAAATGGATTCAAAAATAAAATGCTTGAGATATGATAATGGAGGAGAGTTTACTTCAAAGGAATTCATGGATTTCTACATCAATAATGGTATAAAAAGGTAATTCTTCATTGTTAGAACACATCAATAGAATAGGGTCTTCGAAAGAAAGAACATGACAGTATAGGAAATGGTTCAAACAATGTTAATGGATTCCAAGTTGACATATGTTTTTTGGACACATGTAGTGCATACGGGAGTTCACATTCAAAATACAGTAATTCTTAGGAACAACGGTGACAAAACACCTTACGAGCTATCACAAGGAAGACTAGCAAATGTGAATCACTTTAGAGTCTTTGGAAGGAAATGCTATATCAAAACAAAAGATGGAAGAATGGAAAAGTTTGATTCTCATGTAGACAAAGGCATAATTGTTGGTTACTCAAGTACAAGGAAAGCATATAAATGTTACAATCTAAGGATTAACAAATTTTTGGAAAGATTCAATGTAACAATTGATGAGACAAGTGGATGAAAATTAAAGGAAGAAGAAAAAGAGGCTCTGGAACAGGTTTATGAAGAAGAAGCAAAGAATGAAGAAAAAAAATTGGGAAGATAAAGAAGATGAAATAGAAGTAGAAGAGAAAGAAAAAAAAGTACGTCTAAAGACACCTAGCAAACCAATATAGAAGAATCATGCGTCTGATCACATTATCAGGAATAAAGATGCAGGAGTTGAAACTAGAAGAAGAATGTGTTCACCAAAACAACTACACCTAACACTCTTATCTTCGATTGAACCAAACAGTTTTGAAGAAGCCATTAAGGATGAATTTTGGATAATGATCATGGATGAAGAATTGGATCAGATAGAGAATAATGAAACTTGGGAATTGGTTCCAATACCAATGTACAAGAATGTGATCAACACAAAATGTGTCTTCAGAAATAAATTGAATGAAGATGGATATGTTACCAATAACAAAGCTAGATTAGTATGTAAAAGATATAAATAGGTTGAAGGTATCGACTTTGAAGACACATTTTCCACAGTTGTCAAAATGGAAGCAATTAGATTGATATGAGCTTATGCATGTTCAAAGAATATTAAAGTGTATGAGATGGATGTGAAATCAACTTTTCTGAATGGAGAACTAGAAGAAGAAGTCTGCATTGAGCAACCAGAAGGATTTCAGTTATCAAAAAATGTAGATTGTGTTTGCAGATTAAATAAGGCCTTGTATCTTCTTAAACAACCCCCCAAAGCATGGTATTCCAGACTATACAGATACTTAGAGTAGAAAGGGTTTAAGAAAGGAAATGAAAACAACAATCTCTATATGAAGGTTACTCAAGATAGTATTTTATTGATTGAAGTTTATGTTGATGATATTAATTTTGGAAGTGATGATGACAAGTTGAGCCAGAAATTTGAAAAGGATAAGCATAATGATTTTGAAATGTCATTACTTGGAAAACTATCCTTTATTTTGGTTCTTTAGATATATCAAAACAACCATGAAATTTTTATTTCTCAAACCAAGTATATCATAGAAATTCTAAAGAGGTTCGGAATGGAAGATTGCAAACCAATCTATACTCCTATGCAAACAAGTTGAAAGTTACATAAATATGATGATTCAAAGTCTACATATCAGAGGCATTACAAGTAAGGGATTGGAAACTTACTTTATGTGACAACATCTAGACCAGATGTAATGCAGGAAGTTGGACAGGTGGCAGGATTTCAAGTAGCACCAAAGGAATCACATGTTCTAGAAGTAAAGAGGATATTCATATATATAAAGGGTACATAAGAGTTTGGATTATGGTATCTAAAAGGAAAGGATTTATCACTTATTGCATACATAGCTGTAGATTGGGTAGGTTGGATTGATGACCCAAGAAGGACCAGTGGGGAAATGTTCTAATTGGGTGAGTGTTTGGTATCTTTCCTATGTAATAAACAATCATTAATATCATTCTCTATAGCCAAAGCATAGTATATTTCATAAACAACATGTTGTACACATGTTTTACGGATGAAACAAACTCCTAGATATATACAGGTTGAGCATGATGATCTCTTTCCAATCTATTATGGTAATACAAACACTATCATTATACCAAAGAACTTGGTGTTGCATTCCAAGACAAAGAACATTCCAATAAAGTATCACTTTCTATAGGAACATGCTGCAGTGAAGAACATCGAAGTTGAATATGTGGGAACAACAGAACAAGTGGCAGATATATCTAAAAAAATCCTTCCGAGGGAATCCTTTGAATATCATCTCTAGAGAATTAGAGTAATTTATACTCCAAAATGAATACTTTTGAATTCTTATCTTATATGTCTTAGATTTACACGAGTAAGCACCATAAAGAGGACATTTCAGGTTGGGGGAGAATCCTGAAGGATAGTTCAATTAGGGGTAGTAGCCCCAGATAGGAAGTTGCCTTTGCCATTGATGTCAAAGGGGGAGATATTTATCAGATGCAGGATAGAGAGTTAGATTCTTGGAGAGAGAGAACAGAGGCATGGTTCCATGGGGAGCGATGGTCACAGGGGGAGAATGAGCAATATGACTTCAATATTCATCAAAGTGTTTCCATCAATGCCAATGAGGAAGACTGTTTATTAATTGGGTTGGTTTTCATTGATGTAAACCCCTGAAGAAAGTCTGGTAGAAAATTCTGGTAGCCCCAACAATATGATTAAGGGACTTCAGTTTGATTAATTTATAATGGTATGAAGTTTAATATATTTGTAGGTAAGGCTATTTTATATGGAGAGTACATGTCATGCCATTTCCGATGATATGAGGAATGTCACATAACTCCTCACGGTTAGAGAGTTATGGCCTGGTGAAGTGGAGAACCCTCATGAGTTATCTAGAAGGTCAAAGAAGTCAAATTAATTCTAGAAGCTCCTATAAGAAGTTGACTAGTCAAGTGGGTGAAACTAAGAGTTAGTCATGGGTTAAGTTGTTGCAATAAGAAATTAATTAACTATAATTTAGTTTCAACTAGAAGTGGACAATTTACTATTTGTAGCAAAGTAAGTTAGAAGTGGATAAGTGGTTAGAAGTGGGTTAGCCATAAAAGAAGGAAAGTGGGTTAAGTTGTTTATAAGGTAACCCCTTGAGCAAGCTACATTGAAGTATAAATAAGAGAGAAGGGATATCCCATTAGAACCTATTGAATATCATTGAATATCTATTTTGTGAAAGGTTGTTTGGGTAGGTATTATTGATAGAGAAAACTGTGGAAGAAAAAGTGTGGTAATAAAAGTGCGGAAGAAAATGTGTGGCAGGAGAATTATGGTAGGAAAACTATGGAAGAAAAAGTGAGAAAGAAAAATAACGACAAGAAAAGTGTGGTAGAAAAAGTGTGGCAGAAAAATCGCGGCAGGAAAATTGCAGCAGAAAAATCGTGGCAGAAAAATCACGGCAGAAAATGTACAATAGAAAAATCACAGAAAAAAACTCGCGGCAGCAGATTCACGTGAGCAAAATCACAGTAGCATAATGCTATAAGAATAAAAAATGTATGTTTTTCATATGTGTAGTGTTGAATTTATGAATCTGGTTGAGGGGTTTACTTGTAAATCTATTGGATGCCCTCTTAGAAGTTTAGGGCTTGTTGTAGAGGTGATATGAGACAGAGCCATTGAACTCTATTATTGTTTCATGTTTGAGGGATTTTGGTTGAGGTATGTGTTATTGGATAAATCCGTAAGTGCGGACACAAACCGATCTCCCTAGATCCACCTAGATCTAGAACAAAACAAGACAGAATGATACTCTTTCCCTAGATTTAACTATTGAATATACTAAGAGGCACGATTAAAGAACATACCTTGTAATTGCTTCCTTTGGTCTTTGTTGTTCCTGCTTCACTCCAGTGCTCTCGTACAGTCAATATCAAGACAATACAAACCAATCGAAGTGAAGAAAGATCAATCTATCCAACAATTAATCTATGTATACGATCAAGGAGTTATACAATAAAGTGCAATTAACTTTATGGGAAAGGGACACATTACTGTATTATATTGATTGAAAGAAAAGATTACAACCTGAACCTTGATGTTGCAAACCTCCTTTCGATGACCCTTATCTCTGACACACACACTTTCTCACTTGCATGAAGAAGATCAACCACCTTTGATAAACTTGCTAGAGTTCTCTAACTGTTGTAGCTTCAGTCCTTCACACAATCTTTCACTAATTCTCCAATGTCACTCTTGCTTGTTTGTTTCTAACTTTTTCCATGAGAATTCACTCAATATATAGGAGAGAATGAATTGGTTACCTGGATAAGAATGATCCCAAAATATCAGGAAATCCAGTACTTAGATAACCATTCGAATGCCATCTCATCCTTCTAGAAGATTCCCTTCTAGAAGCTTCGAGAATTCATCTTTTTCCCTTCTTTAGAAAGTGTTCGCACCCTAGCAGTTATACACAGTGTGAACTTCTCGCACCCTGGCTTAAGGCAGCCTGCGAGAATCATACATTCTCGCAGGAAAATGTATTGGTAGCCTGCGAACCTTCCTCAAAAATGATATTTCTGGAAAGAGAAGAAAGTAACTTTTCTCAGGAGAAAGTTCTAATGAAGAGCCTGAGTACACCATAATCAATACATCATCATGACGACCAAAATCATGGGTAACAGTATGTTGCTAAAGTTATTCGTATAGATAGAGGTTGTATAATAGTGAGGTTCTAGCACATGGATTTAGGTAGAGACTTGTGGTATAGTGTTTGAGGTATATGTGATCAGATCAGACTGGTTTATGAGTATACATTGACAAATTTGACAGAACAAGTTGTGACAGTCACATATTCAATTTCTACAATTGACACTTATATTTTAGGGCGGTTGAATGATCCAAGGATAGGTGGTTGTAGCCACTTTCCAATTGTCATCGAAGAACATAGGGGGTTGTATCCTCCTTCTGGATGTAGCTAGAGAATTGGGGAGTTGGAGCTTCCCTCAATTTGTAGCCTTGAAATAGGGGGTCAGAGCCTCCTTCGAGTTGTAGTTGGAAAACAAAGGAAGTTGGTGCTTCTAATGAATGTAATTCTTAAATACAAATAAGAAAAATCATTCTATGGTTTTCGTATATGATTGTTCATTTGTTCATGGTTTATTTACTATGAACTTATTGGATGATAATGCTATATTGATCATAAAGATAAATAACACTTGCATATTGTGGTTAAAAGGATTAAAAATATATATTACAGATTCACCCCCCTTCTCAGTAATCAAACATTAATAATTTAAAAACCCATGATATTACACAATCCACCCACTACAAATTTGGGTGGGACCTCTTACAGGGTGGAAGATGAAGTGGATTTTAGAGGTCATTTTACTATTCCATTTGGTGGTGAACATGATCCCATTCCTAGAGGACATATACAATTTCAACCCAAAATGATTGAAGTACATAAAAGGTTTTGAGAAAAGATAGATAACCTCTCCATTTAGCAAACGTCCCATGTTTTTCAAGAATAATATCCTGGAATCCAAGTTTTGAGGGGGGACAAAGGACCTATTTTTAAAAGGTGTAAGCAGGAGAGAGGTTCCCATCATTTCTCTCGTTGGAATCACATGGATCCTAGTGAGCATCCTAATGTTCTAAGAGTTCTTACCCAAGTTAAATATATTCTCATAGCACGTGTAAATACTATAATTGAACCTACCCATGCTTGTGGTGGCTAATATAAAGATAGTGGACACACAATTAACTTTCCACAAGATATTCTATGATTGTTAGAAATCTTACAAGACATGTTGAATATATTGACTTCCTAATTATAAGGAGACATGATTCCCAATCTAAATATTATGAATGCTATGTCAAGTGATCACAGGAAATCAATGCATTGTTATAAAAAATTCAAATGGATAAGTTTTATCAAGATGTGCAAATTGACATGGAATTTGTTGTTTCTCTCTGTAAGAACCCAACATATGTGTCACCTAGGATTAAATTGTTTATTGTGATATTGAAGAAACATATAACATTTTTTTTGACATTCAAGGGTTTCCCTATGACCATTTGTACAATCATCCTTCACATTTTGTTTCTTTCTTACCCAATAAACATAGAGAAGTGGAAGAAATAAGAAGATTTACTGAAACTGTTGAATCTTCACCTATTCAACCAATCAATTGGCCAAATATTTGGCTCATCTCCAGTCAATGAATATAATATAGAAGGTTATTAGACATAGAATTCCCTACATTATTCCCCATTAGTGAGGCTGATAGGTTTCATCCACGCATTTGTAACATTAAACTTCATGAATATGGATTGCATATGCTCAGATACTTTGATAAGATATTTGGAAGTCATCCTCGCTTTTGATATTTTTTATTGAACATGATAATGCAATATCGAAGCCAAACAACTGCTACAATTCTTGTAAAGAAAAATATACATGATGACTCTTGAACAACAATCCTATACTTATGTCAACAACTCTTAGATTTACTTGATAATAAGATAATTGAGAATATTATGTGTTTTGGTTCTTCACTTAGAGGTACAAGGGCCTATTGGAAAAAGTGTTGTACTGAACTTACTGACATTATTACTCAATTGGGTTGTCCAACTTTGTTTTTTTCTTTGAGTGCAACAGACACAAAATATCCAGACTTGCATAACCTCATGCCAAAAAATGAAAATTATCATGGTTCAAATCAACATCGTATAAAAGTAGAAAGGTTATCAAGTACCCCCATATTTTTTCCATATTTATGCATCATAGATTCAATAAATTTCTATAAGAAGTCATCCAAAAATATCTTGGAGCTAAATACTTTTGGTACAAGTTTGTGTTGTCCTATTTATGCTAACAAATTTTAGTCTTTGTTGTTTTTGTTCTTTTTATGCTATATATATTTAGTATATCTTAGTTTTATTTAGATATGGGTGGAAACATAGAGGATCATCTCAAACCCATGGCTTCTTATGGTTGTAATATGCTCCAAACATGGAAATATTAGATTGGTATAATCATTCATATGTGCATGCTGCAAAACCATATTTTCATAGATATGTAACCGCATGGAATCTGCATGACATTCATCACTGAAAAATAATGGTTCCTCGAAGCATCAATGATGATCCATGCCTATTGAATACTGATCAAATATTTTCTTCCAATCCTCATGATGATTATGAACATTTCTTGAACCATGTTCAAAGACATACAAAGTGCAGCGTAGATTATTGCTTACAAAAGAAAGGTGCTATTCTCACTTGCTGCTACAATGCCCCATGGTAAGTTTGAGATGAATCACAACAATTCGTAGAAGAAAAGGGGAGAAACAAATATAAGCCAACAAGAAATGATGATAGGCTAAATGCCCATAATGTAGATCTACTTGCAATGTGGCATGCAAATGTTGACTGTCAACCAATGGTTTATCAACATGTTATATTGAAATATATTGCTAAGTATGGTTCCAAAGTGGAAAAGAGGTCAGAAGGTTATCAAGATATGTTAACTAGAATTACAAGTTCTGCTGCCTCGAAAGATCCTATTTTGTCTGCATATAAAATATTCCTTGCTCAAACACTTGTTTATTGTGACATTGGAGGCCAAGAAATTTTCCATATGTTTATAAAGCTACATCTTGTACTTTGTAGATGAAAATTTGTTTCCTTAAATCAAGGAAGAAAGGTTTTAAAAAAATTATCGAAAGACCCCCATGAAATTTCATCTACTGACAATTTTGTTGAAAATTATCATCAAAGACCTTCTTTTATTGAACATTTGTGTTTGATAGAAACAAAAATGTCTTAGAAATTTTATGCCAAACGTAAGAAAGAAAAACTGAAACATAGAGATGTTCATGCCATTGTTAGGGTTTGGCCATTGTTTTATTCTATTACCAATGAGGATTCATAAGATTTCCAAACTTTGTGTTGGACTAAATTTCTTTTGTAAAAACCATTTAGGAACATTACCATAGATATAGGCCTTTCATATGAAACAATGATTGAAAATTGGAGAAATTATCGATATTGATCATGGCATGTTGATCAATATCTTGTCTCATCAAAAAATGTTGAAGATTATGAGGAATCCCAAGAACAACAAACCCATATCGAATAAGATTTTGAAGAATTACAGGTTTGTCTCACTTGGTTCCTCCTAATAATGTAAACGTATTTTACCTTGAAACTCTTGTTCGATGTGATTTTGATATATGTTTTGATTAGGAGAAAAAAACACCTTCAAATGATGTTATAGAATAAGAAATTCCAAATCAAGGGTTGTTATTGTTGAAAATCCTCATCCCACATCTACATCTTCATCTTCCTTGGTAGTGTTTTGAGATCATTTTAAAACATTAAATTGAATATGAAAGTCATGAACCTCTTCTTATGATTATTCAAGGAATTGCAAGCACTGGAGAGTCTTTCCTTATTCATGTTTTTAACGCTCTGTAAACTTCATTCGACTGAGAAACGAATGACAGAGGCAACCTAAAAACCAACTTTGAGACCTGAAACTAGCCTTTCAGACCTGGAGAGGGCTCTCTCGGGAGACGTTGTCTTAGTACAGGATATGTCTTTAAGTTGTCAGCTAGATTTAACACCTCTAAATAATAAGTTTTGGTTCCATTGGAGAAAGAGAGTAAGACCTCAGACTATGGATTCAATTTAAGAAAACCATAGAAACAAATGACTTGGTGACTGAAATTGAGAGGATGAAGGCTAAGTGAGAAACAATTTTCATTTTAAAATCATTGTGTGTGGCGAGGGGGGAAAATGCATGAAGAAACTCAGAGCACCGTTGAGGATGAATTCAGAGTTAACTTAGAGGAAATATGGTTTTTCTAAATGGCACAAATACCAGGGCCTTGCGCAATGAATCCCAGGTTCAAAATTACATTCCTATTTAGACAGAAATATATATGAATGAAGAATACAGGAAGTACATATGCAAAGAAAGGAAACAATACATCCAACTTCTACAATTAGAATATTTTCATCAAAGATTTAGGACTTTTGCATTAAATTTCGATCGATCTCAAAGTACATTCAATAGTCACTATCTACACTAGTTTTTCCAACCAACCAGACTTACATTGAAAAAATAAAATATATAGGTAAGGGCACCATTTGCGCTACCCTGCTCTCTAGCTACCATCCCTAAAATTTAGGAAACTATCTGTTCTACGTTAAATGGATTTTTGCATGACGCCTTTCCAAAAATAGAAAGAAATTGCACCCAACTGCATCGTAACTTCTTATCATATCCATGGGGATTCAAATATCAGCAAGTTCTTGTCATGATGAGAGTGATGTGTTGAATCCTTCCTTTGAATATCAGGCTCCCGCCATTCACTATAATGGTCTTGATTTCTATTGCGCACTCATTTGTTAGGGTGCGTACGTGGCGAGTGACTGTTGAATGTCATAGTCATTATCAAAATGAAGAAAAAATCTAAGGGCAATGTCTCCTTCAAAACTGTCAAGATCCGCACCATGTTTGAGAATACAGGAATGAACTCATTTAATCATGTTTCTTTTGCGCACAGGAAAAGGCTGCGTGAACCTTTTCCTCGATCGCCTCACATTCTATGAAGTGATTCACATTCCTTTCTTCCGACATCCTCTATGTCTCACGCAGATGTACGATTGTATCTTGTGCCTGTCTGAGATGTCTCTTGAGCCATGTCATTTTTCCTTCGCAACCTTATGATGATGACACTTCAATGGTTTTCGCTGCTAACTGTCATGGCCTTATTTCCTTGTTTTCCTAGTACAACTCGGTGATGGCAAGTTTCACTTGCTTCAGCTACTGAGATGACTCTTGAACATCTATGTCTCCAACATATGTCCTCCTCGTCCTGCTCAAGATCCCTCAACTTGTTCCTTCGATCGGTTCCAACTGGATAGCCCACATAAGTAATTCCTCGGAAACCGACCTTGCCCACAGTTCGCTCGGGACTCAGTTTTCCACGACTTCCTTGTTCTTATTTGGCCTACCCCTCTTCTGGGGTATTTTTTGTTGGGAGGACGGGGCCTCCGACATATTTTCTTCCTGTGCAAATCCTTTTATTCTAGCCTCCACGCGGTTTTCGCAGATAGCAAGAAATCTCCTTTTGGATCCTTGGGGATGCCCACTATGAGCAATAACGAATCCCATTTGTTTCCTGACTGCCTTAATTCCTCAACTAATAGCAATTTAATCAATGAGACATGAGAGAGCCTCCTTTTTTATTTATCCACTTCAGCCTGTGTGCTTTTTTCCATCTCTCAGAGTTTCTAGTGTAAGCAAAAGGGTATATTTAATGGTCTCCTTCTTGTGAAGTGAATCAACAATCTAATGTGATGCGAGTGTATCTTGTCGAACCTCCCTTTGCAAGTGAAATATTTCCTGATTACTCCAAGTAGTTTCCGAAAATGTTCCTGCAAATATCTACTCGGAATTCCCTTCTCGACTTTCCCACCTAGAAAGTCTTGCTTGACGAAATCCTCATAGCACCGTGCATCCAAGGGCATGAATTTAAACCACCTTTCTCCGCACAATGGGATCTTTGTTGTGGTTGAAAGAGTTCCTCGGTTACCTGGAAAGTAACACCAGAGATAACTGCACATAATCTATCAAAATTGAGTGTGAACTTCTTGGCTAGTCTCATATTGAATCCTTGAATGTTCCTGCAAAAGTCCATGCACTCGAAATGTTCATAATATGATCTGACCTATGGATCTTCATTGATCGTCATCAAGTTTTGGGGATCAAGACCAACGTTTGTTCCACTTCGTAGACCCTTCCTTATGTTTTGGGAGGTTTCCATGGCATAAAACATATTTTCCCTGTGCATGGTGGGTTAGGCATGATCCTAAGGTAGTAGTCCTGATCAACCTGGGCTTGCGAGAGAAAACCAAAAGCAATGTATAAGCTTGACTGGTGAACATGTTGCATGCAGACCATCCAAAATTTATAATAGAGTGAGCGGGAGGTGGAAATGTGTGAGGGAACACTGAATTCATGGTGACTAGTTTTTTTGAAGAAAAATGAATATTTTCCATAGCACATCCGCGCGACGAGTACACATCGGGGCGTGTAAAGTACCAAAGGTACAAAAACATGATAGTAACCGTAATGTAGTTACTGAACTGCCCCAATAGAGGGGAAAACAGTTCAGCTAGCCGGGTGAGTATAGCATTGATAGTCTAACAGTCTTATAGAACCGAAATAAGCTGTCTAGAATGCAACTAAAAGAAGAAACTATTAAAAGTAAAGAACCCCTGTGGGGTCAAACACTTGGTCAGTAACCTGGCCAGGTGGCAAGAACGGCCTCGTGCCAAGGCTCCTCTTCGATGAGTGTCCCTTTTCTCTCTAGCTTCATGTCAGCATCCACGTTGCTCTCGTCCCTGTTGGCAACTGGCGAGGTGTCCTGTAGCACATGTTGTCCTGTAACCTTCTCCACTTCCGCGTTCTCATGCTCGACCTGCTCCACAATGATCTCTACTGAACGCTGCGTCTAAGCATTTCCTTCGCTATTCTCTGCATGGGGTTCTTCCGCTGAAGCCTCGCCTACTGGGTTGGAGGAGCAAGCATCTTGGAAGGAGGAAAGAATCTGAAGGAGGGTCGAAATCTTTCGATCTGTGATCTGCAAACGGAATTGAAGGTCCTCCATCCCCTGACAGAGTTCGAATACCAGACCATAGATAATGGTAAATCTTTCTTTCAGCTTTGAGTCAAGGATGGAGTTGGAAGACAAGTTTGGGTTGTTTCGGTCCCTTCGAACAGGAGGTGGCGCCCCCATGGGAGGCCTTGAGGAGCCAGCTACTGGTGCATGGGGAGGCTCGAGGGTTCTGGAATTCAGTGGGATGGCCAGGTATTGTGAGGAAGAGCCCGACGAACTGTCAATAATAGATAATCATTCAAACTGAGAGGCAGGCGAGGTGGAGGAGGCGAGAGGTGCTAGCTTGGATTGCAGAGGCGGCGAGGAAATCGTGGAGAGAGAACCAGGGGGAGAGACAAAGGCCCGGAGCCAGGGAGGATGCCATGGAAATCCTCTACGCAACCACCTTCTTTGATGCGGCATAAGTTTCGTCCTTTGAAGGCAGACAAAGATTGAGTGCACCAGGCAAATGCAGAGAGCTTTGAGGTGGGCAAGGGTTGTGAGCACCATGAGTGTCTAGTCTAAACCAGGCCTGGGCAGCGCACGAGTGTGGGAGGTAGTCCGCGAGCGAGGATGAGAAGCAAATACAGTCAGAGAAGCCATAGAGAAGTTAGTAATGGGGCGGGTGCACCAGGATTAAATTTGCTACAATGACATAAAGTCGATTTAATGCAGGGTCAAGGCGGCGGGTGTTGGCACGAGCTCATCACATGGATCCCTGCCTCGTTGGCCTACCCGCATTCCATCCGTGCACCGTTTGGCTTGCACTAACACCCCATCCGAGGGTATGTCCATTTCCACAACTTTACAGATACATTGCTGGAGAATGGGGTGGTCAGGATTGAGGGACATTTTGCAAAGGAGTTCCGGTCCATTCCAGTTGGTCCCCATATTAGCCAGTTCATCTGCCACTTGATTCACCTTTCTGCTAATGTGAGCAGGTATAATGGTCTGATTGGGTTGCAACAAGTCTGTGATAGTCTTTAGCCCATGTGAGAGTCTCCAACTGGGTGATACTCTTTCCGAGTTCGCTCCATCTAGAATTCTACGTAAGAGATTGATGATTATTTGAGAATCTCCCTCTACAATCAGCCTGGTGAAATTGTGCTCAATGGATAATTGCAGTCCTCTAATGAGCCCCCAAAGTTCCACTGCATTGTTCATGGTGTGACCAAGGGAGCCTGCATTTATGAGAATGATGTGTCCATGGTGGTTGCGAAAAACTACTCCATAGCCCGCTGCTCCTGGATTGCCTTTAGAGGCTCCGTCAAAGTTGAGCTTGATGAAGTTGACTCAGGGGGTGGACCAAAAGGAGGAGATACTGGAAAGGGGGGGAGAAGAGGAGGGGGAAAGTGGGTGATGAAAAGGGGAAGGTTTCCAGTACTGAAGGATTAGGAGTTCTGAGGGGTTGTTGGTCAAGTCTTTTTCAGTCCATAGCTGAAGGTTGAGAGTTTCCAGAATATTGAGGCGGCATTGGTTCCAACAGTGTTGCCACGGCAGGGAGACATTTCTGAAAATCCTTCTATTTCTTTCCATCCATACCTGCCAAAGAATGAGGCCTGGAAGTAATTTCCATATACGATTTAGGAGGGCAGATTGGAAGACTTGGTCCCTCTAGTCCTCAATTGTATCAATGATATTATCTCTTTCGCGATCTGAGGTACACATGATAAGCGCAGCTTGATCCCATATTTGAGCAGTATAAGAGTAGGAATTGAGGAGATGATTCATGGTTTCATTTGCCTCTCCACAAAGCATACATATAGAAGGCTCAACAAAACCTCTTTTTGAGAGGTTATCCCAGGTTAGAATGCTCGAGTGGGATACGAGCCAAAGGAAGAGAGTAATTTTAGGCCAGTGTTTAAGATTCCATATTTTGCTCCATATTTTCCTTGTAGGTGGAGGGTCTAATTGAGTTTTGACTTGATAGGCTTCTTGTGTGCTATAGGTGCCCCATGGAAAGTATCCCCATCGGAGGATATCCTCTCCTGCGAGCTTGGGGATTTTCCTTTTGGACATTTCATTCTGCCAGGGTCCTAGATCCACGTGTGCTTCCAGGTTCATGTGTTCCCTGATAAGGTGCCAACACTGCCAAGTGTCTTCAGGGGGATTGTCCCGCTAGTAATCAACTACTTTTGTCAGGCCCACAAGTGTAGCTTGGGTACTGAGATGCCCAACCCAATCCTCGTGGTCCAGAATTGGCCATTGCTTCCAGGAATCTTTCCAGAAAAGGGTTTTTTTCCCATTTCTAATTTCCCAGAAAGCATGTTGAGTAACTAGCTATCTGTTCTTCTTAGCCGCTTCCCAGATTAAGGATCCTGGGTTGTCCCCATTCCATCGTATTAAGTACTTTTCCTCTACATCTTGTACATATTTCTTCCTCCAGAGTCGTGCCCAGAGATCCTTGGGATTTTTTAGCTAGCGCCACCATATTTTGGTGCTTAGAACTTTGTTCATGATAAAGGAGTCCCGTAATCTAAGGCCTCCTTATGCTTTGGGTTGGCAGAGTTTATCCTAGCTGATCAGCGCTATTTTCTTCCCTGTGTTGAGGCCTTGCCAGATGAAATTCCTTTGTAAGATTTTAATGGTTGTGAGGACAAACTTTGGAGCAGCAAGTGCCGAGAAGGTGTATATGGGAAGGGCCTGAAGAATAGATCGGAGGAGAATGAGATGACTAGGAAGGTTTAGAACTTTGAGGGTCCAGGAAGAAATCCTCTTGGTAGGAGAGGATAGGAGATGTTCCCAAGAGGAGTTCATGAGGGCATTATCAATCGGGGGGATGCCAAGGTATTTGGATGGAAGGGAGATTTTGTTGAATCCTAAGATATCGGAGATATGGCGTTGAATTGGAGGGAGCATATTGAAGAAAAAGATTTGGGATTTATCTTTGTTACAGTCCAGACCCGAGGCTTCAGAGAAAGTTTAGAGGATTGAGAGGAGGGAGTTTTCTTTGCAGGCAGTTGGGGTACCCATCAAAAGTGTGTCGTCCACAAATTGACTATGCGAGATAGGGGGGGATATGCCATGCAAAGGGAGGCCTGTCAGTAGGTTGCTTGCAACAACTGAGTGAATAGATTGGCTAAGTCCTTCGGCCATAATGATGAAGAGGAATGGGGAGAGGGGGTCTCCCTGTCTAATTCCTCTAGAAGGGGAGAAGGGTCAAGAGGGAACACCATTGATAAGAATGGAAAAAAAATCCGAGGAGGTTAGATTCAGGATCCACGTCACCCATAGCTTATCAAAGCCAAAGGCAAGGAGCATTTCCCTCATGTAGTCCCAACTTATCTTATCAAAGGCTTTGGAGAGGTCTAGTTTAAGGAGCATACCTGGCGCTTTGGTCTTCTGCAAGGAGTGGATCACTTCATCAGCTAGGATGACACTGTCCAGGATTTGTCTGCCTTCAACATAGCCTGGTTGCTCCAGAGATATGATTGTTGGTAGGATGGGATTGAGTCTTTGAGTGATCACTTTTGTTAGAAGTTTATAGATGATGTTGCAGAGGGATATGGGTCTGAACTGCTTAGGATGGTGAGCCTGCCCCTCTTTGGGAATGAGGGTGAGGAAAGACTCCTTGAGAGACTGAAGGACTTTTCCTGTGGATTGGGAATATTCCATAATTTCCCATACCTCTACCCTGATCAACGACCAGCAATGGTGGAAAACATCGCTAGTGAAGCCTTGGGTCCAAGTGCCTTGCATTTGGGGGTGTCCTGAAGCGCTTGATATACCTCCTCAACTGTAATGGGCCAGAGCAGGGCTGGGTTTTTCTCTGGGGTGACAAGGGAGGGCACGTGCTGCGTGACCTTAGCTATGGCCTCAGATCTGTCCGGGAATGGTTCTATGAGGAGATCCTTGTAATAGTCGATCAACGTCATCTCCAGGTCTTCATGGGAATGAATGGGCTCCCCATTGGCAAAGGTTAAGTGCGTAATTCTATTAGTATGATGTTTGTGGATGACAGTTCTGTGAAAGAATTTGGTATTTTGGTCCCCCTCCTTGAGCCATTGGATGCGTGATTTCTGTTTCCATAAAATATCTTCTTTTCCTTTTCTGGCCTCCATCTATTGATTTAGTTTTGCTTCCTAGGCCTTAAGCTCATTCATTAACCCTTGCATCCGGATCTGATTTTGAATCTCACCCATTTTTTCTGATAGCTACTTTTGGGAGTCGAAGATGTTGCCAAAGGTTTGCTTATTCCAAAGTTTGAGAATTTGTTTGAGGTTCTTTAACTTTTGCTGAAATCTGTACATCCTAGATCTTTGTTTGGAAATCTAGATGGTTGAGCCAAAACAGTTCAAACCTGAAGGGTTTCTTCCCTGGAGTGGCTGGCACATCCAACCATAGCTGGATAGGCCAGTGATCCGAGCTAGGGATATTCAAAATACTATCTTCCAGAGCTGTTCCTTCCAACATAAGGGAGTCAGAGATGAGGAATCGATCTAGTTTGCAGGCTATTTGATGTGATCCGGTTCTTCTATTTGTCCAAGTATAATTTCCATTGATGTCTTCCAGGTCGATAAGGTTGAGGTTGTCTATGAGGCTATTGAAGTCACTGGAATCCTGATCCAGGCGTCTTGATCCCCCTTTTTTCTCCTCCAGACTACGTATGAGATTAAAATATCCACCCACAATCCATCTGTTATGCCTAGTTAGATTGGATAGGTATTCCAAGTTCTTGAGAAAGGCTTTCTTATCCCTTGGGTTGGCTGGGCCATAGACATTGGTCAGGTGTCCTGGCTTGTTAGAACCAATAAGCCTATAATCCGCAGTGATGGACCACTTGGTAGTCACACAATTTTCCAGTAGCAAAGAGTTGGTGTTCCAGAGGATGGCTAGTCCTCTAGCTGTGCCTATGGCTATGATTGAGGTTGCTTCCCCTTGCTTCCAATAGTAGGGGAGTAGCCTATCAATGTCTTTGGTTGTACACTTTGTTTCCTGTAATAATACTATGTCTGGTTTTTCGCAAAGATTAGATCTCGTAGCATTTTTTGCTTGCTACGTCCATTGAGGCCTCTGATATTCCATGAGATAATCTTCATGATGATGGGGGGGGTGGGGAGAGGAGGAAAGTTGTCCGAGATAAGGTGGATTTTCCCTGAGTTTACCATGAAGTTGCCTATTTCTTGTATAAGCTTGTTGGTGGACTTCCTACCTCTTTTCTTTTCATCTTTCTGAGTTTTTCTCTGAGTTTCCTATATTCCCAGGCCCTTGCTAGATTGAGCTGTGGATCTAGTGGAGGAGTTAAGAAAGACCTTGTGCACCTTTCGTAATTGATCTCTAGGTATGGTGTATAGTTTATGATGCCTGTAGGCGTGTTCAAGGTGCTCCAGATCCACCCCAGCTAGTTCTTAATCTTCTAGGTCCATTTCAGCATCACCGTCCTCTGTCTCCAAAAAGTCTTGCTAGTCCACCGCAGTGTCTAGGGGTGGGTGAGTTGATTCCTTCCCCTGGGATGATCGTTCTTCTTCTTGGATCATAGATTGGGGAGGATTATCCGCATGGGGCTCATTGGGATTTATGAGGGTTGAGGGGTTCTCTGGTTGATCTTGAAGTATTGCATATTTATTACTAGTGGAAGGATCCTTACTTACTTGGGCTGGTTGCTTTCGTCCTCCTTGTCTTCTTTTTCCTGCTGGTTGAGAAAAGTTGTCCTTGTCTTTGCCTCTTTCTAGGTTCTCTTCTTTGTGAGAAGCATTGAGGGGGAATTATTTGAAAAGATGACCATGTTCGTGGCATTTCCTGCATCTGAACGGAATGTGTTCGTAGTTGATGGTTTGGGTCCAATCCTCGTCATGATATTCAAGAATGATGGAACCTGGTAGCGGCTTGGCTATGTTCAGGTGCATGCAGATGCGTGCATAAGAGGTGTAATGCCTCTTCTTGGTGGCTTCTAAGGACTTGAAATATATTCCGATGGTATTACCTATGCCTGCCAAGACCTCTTCCAACCAGAATTCCTGGGGGAGAGAGTACAGTCTAATCCATACCGGTACATGGGAAAAATCTTCCTTTTCAGGGCTGAACTTCTCGGTCCAGAATCTTAAGAAGAGTCCTGTTGAGTTATAGAAGTAAGGACCTCCATCAAAGATGTGATTGCGGTCCTTGAGGTTGTGCAATATGATTGTGAAGAAGCCCTTGGAACCCAGTTGTATTTCATAGTGACCTTTTGGCTTCCACCAATATTGTATCCATTTGATCATATCACGCTCTGAAGGCCAAAGCCCTAGGAATTTTCCTACTAGGGCGTAGTCTCTCATGTATTTCTTTTTCTCTTCTATGCGTGGTGAGCTAATGATGTATTTCGGGGCTTGTGGCGCTTGTGGGATGCATTTTCCTGGGATCCATGGAGTTGACGCTGTAGCCGGGATAGTCGCGTTCTCTAGATCAATATCCATCTGCAGATCCTTGAAGGTTCCTTCCGCTAGAAGTTTTGAGCGCAGATCTGGTGGGGGTTCAAAGGCCGGCCGTTTTAAGCCTTCTCCAGAGCTTTCATTCGCGGTGGCCTGGCTATAAGAGGCGTCGATTGGCCCTCCTTCCTTCTGAGACATGAGCCCCAGGGAGGCAAGAGTTGTGGCAATGCGGTGCAGTGCGGCTGAAAAACCCTAAACCCTATACCCAGTTGCAGTATGAGTTATATGTACAACTTCATAAAATTATTATTGTCCATATGTTTTTACTTTTAAATTATCACTATGTCACATATTTTTATGTTTAACTTATCGAAATATTACTATTCAAAGCTTTGTTTAAGAAATAACATTAACATCTAGTTATAAACAAAGTTTTCTTTTATATATATTAGTCTTTAAATACTGAAATCTACCAGTCAATACAACTTAATCACTTTATTACTTTATATTTTTATAATTTTATTCATATGAAATTATTATTTTTTCTATACATGTAAACGATATATTAATTTAAATATTAATATTCAAAGCTCTTTTTAAACAATAACATTAGCATCCAAATGTAAAATAAAATTTATTTTATATGTTGCGATATGATATTTTCTTTAACTTATCCTCTTTAAATTGTGACAAAATAAAAGACTATTAGTTTTCAAATGTTTAAATATGTCATTCAATACTACTTAAATCACTTTATAACTTTAAATGTTTCATAATATTATTTATATGAAAATTCTTTTTCTTTTATACCAATCAATCATACATTATTTGTCTATATGGTATGCTTTTTTTTTTATAAATATTGCAATATTATTCTTCAAATGTGAAATATGTCATTTAATATAACTTAATCACTTTATTAATTTATTTTCATAATATTATTCATATTAAATTCATTTTTATTTTATACATATCAATAACACATTAGTCAACAACACATTATTTGCTCATCATGTTATATTTTCTGTCTACATATGTTTCGATGTTTCATGTTATCCAAACCTTCATTTGTGTAAAAAAATGATCTCAACCTTATAGGATTATTATTTTCCATATGATTTAACTTTTAAATTATCACTATATTATATCACATGGTATGATTTAACTTTTAAATTATCACTATATCACATGGTTTTATGTTTAACCTATTGAAATATTACTATTCAAGGCTAGTTTAGAAAATAACATTACAATCTAGTTGTACAATAAACATTCTTTTATATATATTAGTCTTCGAATATTAAAATATATCACTCAATACAATTTAATCACTTTATTATTTTAAATTTTCATAATTTTATTCATATGAATTTATTTTTCTTTTATACATATCAAAAATAAATTACTTTGAATATTATTATTCAAGAATCTTTTTAAACAATAACATTAGCATCCAATTGTAAAATAAATTTTCATTTATATGTTGTGACATAATATTTTCTTTAACTTATCCTCTTCTTTTCTTCCTCTTCAAATTGCGACAATGTTCTATACGATTTCTCTTTATCTAAACATAAAAAATTTCATTATGAAATATAACCCTTAAAAAAAGACATAAATTTTATATAAACCTTAAGTAAAAAAAAATATACAACCCTTTATTTTGATGTTGCATTGTCATTAAACTTGGAATTTCTTTCCATGAAAATCACAATTTCATCAAACTTTCTTTTCTATGTAACAAGAGATAACATAACAATGTTATATATGAATATATCCTCACATCAGATTTTTAGAAACATTCAAAAATGTCGTTATGTGACAAACATAACCCTTTCTCACCAAGAAACATTGTCACAAACATTTCAAAACATCGCAATGTGAATAACATAACATGTTTTCATGGTGTCACGTATAGAAACATACTGTCATGATGTCATAAATATTGTTTATGATTGTGATGACACAAACATTTCCTAACATCAATAATAAATAAATATTATTTTAATAATTTATTCTACACCATTTCTCTTTCCAAATCATAAATTTTTTCATTACACAATATAACCCTTACAAAAAGACATAAATTTATGTAAACTTTAAGAAAAAATAAATATGCAACCCTTCATGTAATGTTGTAGTGTGATTAAACCTATGATTTCCTTCCATGCACATCACAATGTCATAAACATTTCAAAATGTCACAATGTGACAAACATAACTCTTTCTCGCGAAGTAACATTGTCGCAAACATTTAAAAATTTCGCAATGTGACAAACACTGTCTAACAATGGCAAGCCACAAACATTTACCAACGTCAATAATACTAAATAATAATTTATTGATACAAAAAATTATACAACCTTCATGTAATGTTGCAATGTCACTAAACCTAGAATTTTCTTCCATGCACATCACGATACCATATCCTTTCTTGGCTATGTATCAAGCCATAATAGAATTATTTTATATATGCATATATCATCATGTCACATTTTCATGAACATTACAAATCGTCGCAATGTGACCCTTACAAAAAGACATAAATTTATATAAAATTTAAGTAAATGTGCATTTTACTCCATGCACATTGCAATGTCATAAATCTTTCTTCGCTATGTAACAAGCCATAAAAAAACAACATTATATATGAATATATCCCTACATCACATTTTGAGAAACATTTCAAAATGTCACAATGTGACAAACATAACTTTTTCTGGTAAAGCAACATTGTCACAAACATTTCAAATTTAGCAATGTGAATAACATAACCCATTTTCATGATGTCATGTATAGAAACATACAATATTATCTATGAATATATCTTCACGTCACATTTTGAAAAATATTTTAAAATGTCACTATGTCACAAACATAACCTTTTCTCGCCAACTAATATTATCACAAACATTTCAAAATATAACAATATAAATAAAATAACCCATTTTCATAATATCATGTATAGAAACAAGTAATAATAAAATGATTTTATATTACAATAAATTAATTCATTGCAATAAAACTCTTACAAAACATAAGTGGAGAAAACATATTCTATTTTTTAATTTTAAGCTGTATTTTTATAATTTAAGTTGTATTATTATAATTTTTTCAAATTAAAATTATAAATTAATTTAATTCATATGAATATAATTATATCTAAATTTCTTTTTAAATTTAATTTTCTCTTTATAATTATAAATTATTTTCCATTAAAATTATAAAAGATTTTTAATCAAAAATTTTCAAAATTATAAAATATTTTTAGTTATAATTTTAGTGACTATTAAAAAGTGAGAATATCCGGATATAATTAGTTTTAAAAATAAACTTAACTATTTAACATATTGCTTTAAATAATGATGCTTGATATTTTTATTATTTAATTATAACTAAGTATTAATACTTATTAATATTTAATTATTAATAAATTATTAAGTATTAACTTTTTATTAATTATTAATTAGTAAATAATGATTAATTATAATTAAAAAATAAGTTATAATTAATTAATTAATATTAAGTAAATATTTTTTTTGTTGGTTAGTTTATCTGTGACCTGATGGACTAGCTTGTGGGTGAGAAATTGCGACTCGGCGGCATCTAAGCTGCCAAAATCACCCGGAGATCGTACCCGGCCTAAACCATACCAACCCTTAACGTGGCTGGATATTTTGTCCTTGCAGATTTTGAAGAGTGACTTAACATCACGAAATGCTTTAACAACACACTCCTACACCTCGAAGACAATATTAAGTAAATATTAATACTTATTAATAATTATAATTAATTAATAATATGTAAGTATTAATACTTAATAATAATTATTTATTAAATAGTAAGTTATGATTAATTATTATTTGAAATAAACTTAGCCATTCAACATATTACTTTAAATAATGTTGCTCATTATTGTTATTAATTAATAATAAGTAAGTATTAATACTTATTAATAATTAATTATTAATAAATTATAAAGTATTAATTAATTAATAATTAATTATAATCCAATTAATTAAATAATTAATTAATATTAAGTAAGTATTGATACTTAATACTCATATAAATATTTAATACATAAATTAAAATTAATTATTTTTTGTAATTAATTTAATTAATTATAAGTATTACTAATTAATAATAATTACTTATTATAATAACATTTAATTAATTATTAATTATTGTTAATTAAATGTTAATTAATTAAAAATTAATTAATTAATATATAATTAGTAATTAACTAATTATATATGAAATAATACTTCTCTTTGTTTTTTACTTTATTTTAGCAGAATAATCTCTATTGCTTCTCTTTGTGTCTCGTTGAGGGGAACATCTATGTGGTTTTCAGATGCTCTCTATAACTGATCAGGGGATCAAATTTTGCTCAAAAATTCAAAGTGCTCAGAATCTCTTCAAATCGAATGAGAACGTAGGCCTCGTCATTGCGAACCCAACGCAACTCGTTTCGTCTCAAACGGACGTCGGGAGCAAGAGATATTGCGATCTGTTCAAATCGTCAAACAAGCAAAAAAAAGGACGCTCACTGTACAATCCGTACAGGCTGACGTGGCCGTACGACCATATGATGATGTGGCATGTGATGATGTGGCAGTATTTGGTTGGTAGCTGAGGGCGAATGGTATTCTGACACGTGGGATCGTTTGGACAAGTGTTTGGGTGCCACGTGGCCCAGTCATGGGCTGCCACGTGGCACCCCGATATTGGTTGTTGGTTGTGTTTAAAATTGTATGGGGTCTGTGGGGGTCGAACCCCGGACCTCCCCTTTCTCTCCGCGTCTTGGTAGAGTGTGGGCTACCACTAGCCCACACGTTATTTTTTATTTATTATATGTAATGTAATGTATTTGAAATCAAATTATGTAACGATCGGCGGGGGGTCGGGCTGGGGCTTAGCCCCAGCCCCCGGTCACACTCTTATTGCATATGCCCATACCCACCAACTGCGCGCGTGGGGTTTTAACTATAGCCTGTGGTCCTTTGTATTGTGCCATATGACCACAACCGGAGGGCAGGGGGGGGGAGGGGTGTTTGAAACAGTTGTAACGGTTAGCACTTTTTGCCATAACGCGAGGTCATATGACCGCATGTGCCTGAGAGCTAGGCAGTTAGGGGCTAGCGTGCCCATAACTGTCCTACAGTTCGCACCGTTGGCACGGTTGTGCCTGGTGCCAGGTTTTCACGCTTTAAATAAGCGTGTATTCTAGGTTCATGGAGGAAGGGTGCATTTTGTAGATGCAGAGACATCAAGCTTGAAGGAGGGACTTCCAAGAAGCATAACTTCTTTGTTTTTTGGCCGATTGAGGTGCCGAAAGAGCCCAGCTAGGGGTTTTGGGATGCTCTGAAGCCATTGGAGCAGTCTGTTGGTCAGTTTGAGCATTGTAAGGCATGTTTTTGAGCACTTTGAGCAATTAATAATAATGATCCATTGGAAGTTGGACCAGCAGATGTAGCCCAAGAGAGGGGTGAACTCCTTTATCAATTGCAGTGTTTATGTGCTTATGTTCATTGATTATGCTGCTGTTTATTTGTATCTTGCATGAGTAATCCTTTTTATAATGTGTTGCAAAGTTGATCCATTTGCTTTTAACACATAAACTTTACTTGCAAATATTTTCAAGTTTACAAGTCTTCTTCATTTTTAGATCAAGTTGGTATCAGAGCACTGGTTTTTGAAGACTTGATTATTTTGCAAGTGTTTTGTTTCTGATTCTCACAAGGTTGAAACTCACAAGAGGAGAAGGTCAACTTGTGGGGCCAAATTCTCATCCTTCAAGGAGGAAGCATATACAATCACCGCAAGTTTCAAGGAGGCATTCACCAAGTATGGCTCATGAAGAAAGTCATGAACGTGTTCCTGTAGAAGATGAAGATCTCAGAAAGGCTATCATGGAGATGAGAGAGATGATGAAGATCTTGATGGAAAGGAATGCATTGTTGCAAGGTGAAGGCTCCAATCCTTCCAAGCATAAGGGAAGCAGTGGTGACAAAACTCCAAATGGAAATGGAGGGAATGGTGCTTCTCCACAACCCTCTCCTCCATCTTCTTCTTCTTCTTCTTCTACCAATTCAAGACCTCTTCTGAATTCTCCAAAGGGACATGGTAAAACTCCTTCGCAAATTCCTTCATTAAATCTTGATATAAAATTTGAATTGCCAATATACAATGGAGAAGTTAATGCTGA
>ML779528.1:923101-934462 GCA_009831015.1 Picea engelmannii
TATATATATATATATATATATATATATATATATATATATAATTGTTGTTGTACATAATTGTTTCATAACTACTTCTACATATAACTACTCATACAATAAGATTATTAGTTCTTGGACACATGGGAAATGGAGTAAATCTTTCATTATTATGATTATGCTAATTGTATGAAATTGTACAGTTTAGTTATTCCACCAAACAAAGTCCTTTGTTGGATATACAATAACATGGGACCAAAGGCTCATTAAATTAAAATACATAAATTATGTTCCATCTCCCAGAATCAGACCAGCAAGTTAGATAAGTAACCAAACTCTGTAACTCTATGATTCATAACTATGAAACAATAAGATCTTATAAAAAAGGGGGGGTTTCCCTTCCTATTCATTCTATAATAGTTATAGAGATAAATAATCAACCATCTGTATGAGCCTGAACGAATTCCTCCACAATGATATCATTCTAGAACATAATCGTATGATTTCCTTAGAAACCTAGAGTACACTCTTAAGAGAATTAAAATGAAACCCGAATACCTTTTCTTGCGCATGGCGCGACCCTGAATTTGGAGATTTTTAAGGTCGAAGTTCTTGCAAGGAAAGCATAAATTCATAATTAGCAATTGTCCAACAAAATTTAAACGAGTATATAACATAATTACTAGAGTGATTTACGAAATGAAATTATTACAGATGTTCACTTAACTTGCGAATTGGAAAACTGATGTCCGTCTTCCATTCGCATTTTTGTTGAGAAAACGTCCCCAGACCGAAGGGGGAAGTGGACCAAAGACTTCCTGATGGGTACCCTCGCAACAACAAGGGTCCCATCATTGGATTGGTAATCAAATTTTCTTAATCAAACCTTTCAGGGAATAAATAAATAAACAATAATAACACATCAAGAACTGCAAATCCGAATTGCCAGGGTTCGTGTAGTGTGTGTATGTCGAATGCATTAATCAAGTTTGAATATCGATTTAAATACTACATAGAATGCATTGCTCAAATATTTAAACACAGAGTTAAATATTATATGCCAAATAATACGCATCAAACGAATTTTTCCACATACAAACAACGATATCAATAGAATGAAAGACGTTAACTTCAGTTTAATTACAGACTTAAATATTGCATACTAGAGGGTGCTTCTTAAAAAAAAAAATCAGTACACAGACCCCACTTGATATATGTATGCGTCGAAAGGAAAATGCAACAATATTTTAAAAATAAATTACAGTCATAGGAGCCAACTAGTGGTTTGAAAGAATCTAGAGAATGGTGGACTCCCAAGAAAACTCAGTATAACAATACCCAGTAGAGACAAAGAAATGTTATAACATCTTATCGAAATGAAATTGACTTTCCCAAACATAATGGAACATGCAACACACACTATGGGATTTCAAAATGTAGACTAAGAAAAATGTATACACTCACGATTTCCAAATAGCCATCGATTTTAGGGAAGAGTATCAACTTGTAAGTCACGAAAGAACTTCAAACTAGGGTAAGGACCATCAGCTAGCTTGTAGTGAGGATTTAATCCAGCCAACGGAAGAAAATGTGTAAACTTCAGTAAGTCCTTCCCATACCCTGCTAAGCCAACACTACGAACTAGAGCACTCACATAGTTCACAGAGACTCAACACTAGGTCACAATTCATAAAGATAGGGGAAACCCATAAAAGAGAATGGAGGGATGACGACAAACCCTATGAATAAAATATATACATTAACCCTTATATAATTCCTATGCAATATTGAGGAAATTGGAAATAAGAAGGCGATTAATGTCTAGTATACTACATGAACATCGAGATCGCAGAAAGGCCTTAGAAAAATACAACAGAGAAGCATCCTTACCTAGTTTGAGGTGGTGAACACCTAGCATTCAGCTATCTATTCTTCTTCCACCCAAGACGAATCTTCTCCATGACCTAGGGCTTATACACCGAACCGACTCTCCACAGGTATCACTGGAGAAGTTTCGCAGAGGGACAGAGCCGAAAGGAGGGAAACAAAACCTAAGATACCTTTTTGGAAAGAGTTAGTTAATGAACCGGTACCTTACCATGTGACTAATGAGAGGTGGCCTAGTCTACGTTGGACACGAAGGGAAGATGATAGGCCTTAGAAGGGACCCTGCGCAGTCCACCATTAAGTGAATAACGGAGGATTCAATGCAACCTTGACACTTACACTTACGTTTTCATGTGGAGTTAATGAAAAGGAGGGTGATGCTCTAAGACATTACATTCACAACTATCGAGGCTAAGTTCTTGTTGCAGTTATGGTGTAACTATCGGTCGGTTATCATTACACAAACTTGTTAAGGAAGAAGGTTATATTTGGGCCCCAACGATGTTCGACCAACTCCAATAATGCTAATATGGACCAGGAACTAAACTCGTCTGAATCCTCACATAGTTGGCCAAACTAAGACTAAACCTAAAGTCACATCTATAGTAAAGACAATGTCTTGTCTAGCGAAAAATATATGCATGTTGGGACCCTTTATTTAATTTGACCTAGTATTTTTATACACATTAATACTATCCAGGAAGTAACGCGAAATTTTTCAAGACCTTGGGGAAATACCCAACTGAAATACTCATACCCTAGAAATGAGAATTATGAAAGGCCTTAATAGTATAAATTGTAATATATATATATATATATATATATATAAAGGGATTTAATATATTAGAAGGTTATATATATATATATATATATATATATATATATATATATATATATATATATATATATATATTTGTATTTGTATTTGGAACAAGTAAGGATATTTTTGGAACACTGTTAACACTTTCCACTTATGTTAGTAAGGTCAAAGAATTCGAGAGGCTAGGTTATGGCAAGGCTATCCTTCGATATATATATGACTACTATATAGTATGAGTGACACTCGAAATATAAACCCTGCGAGAGTTGAATAGAAACGACATCTGCCCTTTAGCTTGTCCTTACATCTTTTGAATCTGTTACTCGAAAGGGAAGAGAGTTAATGTCCCTAATATTTTTTTTTTATTGGTAAATTTGGGGAACATTACACTATGACTAGATACCTAATGTATAAGAACAAGTTAAACAACATGGAAGACAAGAGGCCACCTAAAATTGTTTCAAAATAGAGTCATAACCACCGTCGACTCAAGAGAGGATGGCATAAATATGCCCGGTCTTGGCTAAACTATTGGGGAATCATGGAAGACACCATTTTGCAGAATAAAGATATTATTAAAAAAATTGTCAAAAAAAATGTAAGGAGAAAATGTGGTGTGATAAAGAGCTAGAGGAAAAAAGAAAATTAAGGTATTATAAGGATGTAATCAAACCTAACCTAGAATATCAAAATTATATATCTATGTTTCCAAGTGTAAAGAGAAAAATAAGCATTTCTAAGATAAAAACAAATTCTCATGAGCTCCATAGTGAAACTGGGCGTTGGTCAATTCCTAAAACGCCATGGGATGAAAGAGTGTGTCACCTTTGTCACACTAATAAGGTTGAAGATGAAAATAACTTTTTCTTAGATTTTCCATCCTATACCCATATTAGATCTCATTTTAAAAATATTTGTCACACTACCATCCTTCCTAACCTATTAACTAAATAAAATTATGTTGATCTTGGAAAGCTTCTCTTAATGATTTTTTAGAACATAAACGTGGGATGTCACATAGGGTTCACATCAAGAAGTTGTTATAATCATGTGCACATAAGGAGGGGGATATATTTAATCATGGGGTCACCTCCCTCTATCCACCACAGGCTCAAGATCAACCATTAGGGAATCCCATCTATCGTTTCCTTGCTTGGTCTCTTCAGGTTTCTCTGGTTCATAGATTTCCAAAGGGATGGTTGGAAACTTGTACAATTGGGAGACTTTTAGGGATTGGGGTGGAAGCTACCTCCTTTTATTTTCCCGATAATCATGAAAAACTCAAATTATGTTATGTTGATGTCAATGGACACTACAATATTTAGGGAGAGATAATCTGTTGATAAGGGATCTTTTGGTGGAACTATGCTCATGGTAAGGATGCACAAAAGCACCACTTCCAACTCTACTTTGTGTAATATGGGCATGGAATAATTTGTGTGGTTTTTTTTACACTTGAATCCATTAGGACCCAAATGGAAACCTCACAAGGATGTAAATCCCCATGCGTTTTTATAGAGGTGGTATTCCTCTTTATATTTTCATGGAAATTTTAGATATTCACGATGTGGGACTTGACAAAAGTCCATCGTAATGATTCAAAGAAATATAAATGTTGCAAGAAAATAAAATGAATTTTTTTTGTTTTATTTTAAAGGAAATTTCTTCAGAAAGGACCAAGAACCAAACACATTCATGCATTTAAAGAAAATAAGAAAAATTTCCTCACATCCATCATAGTTTGACTAAATATTTATGATCACATAAAAATAAAATAAGGGAAGATCAAATAGAGATAATGATAGATCAACCTAAAATAATTTATATTAAGAACTATGGGTTACAAAGTACAATAGATATTGTTCCCTAAATAACTCTCTTGAAATTTCTAAAAAATATGCAGTCTCATACATATTCTTTGAAATTTAAAACGTGTTTGTCTTAAACACTATAATTGGGGCTCCCAGGGACCATAAAGCATATATATAGAAGAATTTAATCCTGTAGAAGGAATAGAAAGTCCTGGTAAGAAGAAAAGAGGAGTTATGAGTCTTATGCTAAACCTTTCTAGTGAAAGAGGTGGAATAACTGGATGAAGGACTTGATAAAGAAAAGAAGGATGTGATCAACATAAACTTACTATGATCGTCTATCACATCTTCACTTGCTTTCTGGTGTCCTTTTATTGTCTTCATTGATGGTTACAAGAACCGTCTCAACTTCTTATTTCCCCTCGATGGTTAGTTTGTCGATAGATTTCTTAAACCATTGTTCAATATAACTTTTCATTGGTGCCATGTTGATTTCATTTATGATTTTGATGTTGAACAACTCACCCTCCAAGTCTCTCGTATCAAGGGAAATTCCATGTAATGCTTCTTCAATGTCCGGATTTTTTACGCACTAATCCACTAGCTAGTTGTCTGTGGCTTCCTCATCATATTCAAGTATACCATATAAATTTTCAATTGACAATCCTTTAAAAATCTCAACATGCTCACAAAACTATTGTTTTGTTAGGAACAATGAGTTGAGGTTCAATTTTAGATCTTGGACTTCATTAGTGCTTCCAGATAGGTCCACCTCCATGCTATCTTTAAACAATTATCCCCTCCTTAATATATCTTGGCTACATGCTTGAACAATTTTATTCATGTTTTTTATCTTTTCTTTCTAGCATGTGTTCAACTGTTTGATCTAACTTGGATAGGGAATATCCTCCTCTCTTCTCCTTAGTTTTTTCATGTTGGAAACTTTAATACAAAAGGGTACCAAAACATCAAGGAAAAAACCCTATTCATTCTTTAGGTTGGCTTGTAAATACTCGTGGAATGCATGCACCGTTCAGCCAAAAGAAACCATGTTTTTCAGAATTTCCCAAGACTTTATGATCAATTCCATTCTTTTCTTGATATTACTCTCCACATAGCTCCTGGATGATGTAAGTATGCTTGAGGATCCTTTTAATTTACAAGTGAGTGTGGTTGGTCCAATAATTTCCAAAGGGATATAAAGAAGTGGAAGAGGCATTAAGGTCTCTTCTAGTTCCTTAATCTTTTCCTTTAACTTTGTATTTTCCACTTTGATACCACCAATGGAGTCATCCAATGCATCATCGATTTCTCTATGAATTCTAGAAATTAGGGAAGGTCACATATCTCTTAGGTCAACCTATGAACAATATTTTCCTTTCTTATTCTTTACATCACTTTTCTCAATAATCATTTTTTTGGATTCCGTGTAAAAAAAAGACACTCCGAAAAACAAATGACTCTTCTTTTTCAAAGGTCTCATTATCAATTATTTCCAAAGATGGATTCTGGTGGGATGTGTTCCCTATCTGATCCATTTGGGGAAATTTGTTCTCAATGTCTGCCTCGAGCTCCATATATTCAAGGGAGAATGTATTGATGTCACTCTTTATATGTTGGTCTTCTTCCTCTTGCATGACGTTCTTCCTCTTTTTTCTTAGAGGAAGCTTATGCGAGCTCTCAATTTTTCCAGGAGGGGTATTCTTGTTGCCTCCACGGCCTGATCCAATATTGGTCACTTTTCTAGATGTGTGGGCTGCTAGAGCATTGCTTCAAGATGTTTTATTATTAGAAGTAACAATTGGGGACTATGCACTCTTCTTGTTGGGACCCTTACCTTTATGCTTATAAAATTCATTGGTACTGAGTATTGTTTCTAAGTCACCAACATTGTGAGTAGGAGTTCCCAAGTGAATATCTTCTTCTTCATTTAGAACAGTATGGATGAATGAATTACTAAATCCCACTGCTCGCATATGCTCCAAAAAAATTTCATTAGGGTCAAACCCTTTTATCGTTTCAGCATACTTGAGATTTAGATTGTGGAAGTGGTTTGCAAATTCATCGATTTTTTTTTATATTTCTGAATATAAACTCCCCAATTTTCCAAGGAAAGGGTATGAATTTCCTTTTTCGTTTCTCATGAAAAACGTGCATCCATAAATTATGTTTGCATGCAACTTATGTAATACAAATTCTATCAGAAATATGGCACGGGAGAAAGGAGATATTTGCCTTTGAACCGAAAATCCTGATAGCATTGTAATTTTCCATTTGCTCCAATGTAGCCTTTTTATGCATGAATTTACTTTCCTAGTTGGATATTCTAGGGATATCATTTCGAAATAAAAATCCTTTAAAAACATAGAAAAAATCATTGAAAACTTCATATAAATGCAAAGAAGCTTTGTGTCACAATAATGCTTGGTACCATAAGGTAACTGGGTCAAATCATAGTTCACCCTCTTGTAGATAGACAATTTAGGAAATTGAGAGCAGTATGATATCGTAAATACCAAATAAGAGGCCATAAAGAATTTAATATATTTTTTGTACTGTAATAATTGGGAAGAGATTAGAATGGAAATCAGTTTTGCCCAATAAAAAATGGCTTTCTCTTTGACAATAAAATATAGGATATAAAGAATCATATGGGAAATATTGGCGGTACTTTATTGGCTTGTAACCATGGTGAATAACCAAGCAATTTCCTGAAAGGGGTTTTTGAATGAATTGACCTACAACCTGGTAATATCTTCAAGGATGGTCATGGTATTCTCTAGGAATTCAGGAAAGAGGTCCAGGCCTTTGTCATTCTTTTCAATAAATCCCTGCAATGTTCACCTTTGAAAGTGATTGTTGGCTCTGGGAGCTTCAACATTTTACGAAACACTTGAGGTGAAAGAGATATGGGAGAATGGTATTGGAGTCGAATAATCCACTGACTTGGTATATATTTTTTGACACACCATGCAACAAGTTCCTTGTAGTCAAAAACCTTAGGGACACACCCTGCATGAGAAATTTCGAACGTCTAATTCACTTCCTTCTGAGCAGAAGGGGATGAATAGTAAGAATATGCTCTAGACAATTGAAAGTTATGGTCCTCTCGTCCAAAAATATTCAAAGTATCTTCGAAGAATTATTATCGATATGCTACTTCTATAATTTTATGATAGTTCTCCTTTAATCTAGATAATATTTGCAATAAGTGATTGAGAGGGATAACCATAATATAATCTTCGTCAAATCATGCTTTAATGTGGTTTTAATGAGAAATCTTCTTGATCCCTTCACTTATTAATGAATATATTTATGGAACATGCAATATGAGTTAGTATAATTAAACCATTCTTAAATGTGTATTGGGAAAAGCACGAGGATGGCGGGGATAGATGAGAGCAACTAGGATTTGGGAATTTTTTTGAACCCACGAACGTGGGAACCTACGAATTTGCATTTTCAAAAGGTTGAAAGTTGGATAAGTGTTGTAATGTGGTTTATAGGAATAAATATAAGAGATATGAGGTACGTAGGAGCTCATGGAGTCGGATGGTAAAAATATATATCACGTATCTCTTGGGTGAAAAATGTATATTATGGAATGAGGGATATGAAAGTTTGAACCCACGAACCTGGGAACCCACGACTTCAGAAATGGTTAAGTATAGGATGATATGATGGTTGCTCAGAATCATGATATGGGAATATGAATGGAATTTAGAACCCATGATTCCAACAACCTGTGAACCCGTCATTCTAAAAAAGAAAAAACAACTAAGTATAGTAACTATAAAGGGAGAAAATAAGGGAGAAAAGAAAAGGGGAATTCGGGTAAGTATAGAAGGGGGAAAAGAAATGAAACAAATAAGTTGGGAGGATAGAGAGGGGAAGGAAACTTCGGAAGCAGTAAATGGTCTCAACAAATGGCTCAACATGTGGGATGATAACCCCCTGTGGGTTGTCAAGAACCTAACATCTTTATGACCAGGTGCTTCTGTCCATTGGGCTATGGAGTCAAAGTAAGAATACACAAACTAAAAAGTAAAATTATGTACAATGAGAATGAGAAAGTATTAGGAGAAGAAACCTTTCAAATGTTTCCTATTGACAAGTTTTATAGAAAGATTTCTCTCACCCTATGCAATCTTTCAGAAAGGGCCTTTTTCCATTTCCCTGTGTAGACTTGAAGTCCCTTTTTACAATTTTTAGAGATAAAAAAATTAATTTTTTCACATATAAGTGCCCTGCTTATATTACAGCATGTGTATACTCAGGTTTCACCACTATAACCCATGTACTTTGGGAAATGTGCCCAAAATTAAAAATGGTGTTGGGTTTCCTTGTCATGTCACGAGATCAATGATCCTTGGCCTTCCATATACTGGAAATGTTATGAATCAACTCTTTAGTTCCACTTGAAGGCTATAAATGGGCCAAATACAAGCTATGCAAAAGAGGATAAGAAATTCAACTTTGAGAGAAAAGTTAATCTGGAGAAATTATTCCCTTCACATCGAGTCTTCATCCCTCTATTCTTTACGTATGAACACATAGTTCATCCCCCAATCTCTTCCTGTATTGATTGAGAAATTCATTATCTCTCTTATATAAGATTGCCTTTGGTGGAGGATTCAAGTGGTGGAGGCCCAGCTAGAAGGAACTTAGTTTATCCATTTCGATACATGCCAACACGAAAGTTTGTAACTCAATCACTTATGATGATTATATCTTAGTAGCAATACTATTTTCTCATCCAATTAATATCTCACAAATATTTGAATTATTATTCCATGGGAATATTTGTTATGAATGTTGATGGATTATGCTATTGAATGTGCTAACAATATATATTATCACCATATGCTTTTGTTTCTTGGTTGTTGAGGACTAGTTGCAAGTATATTGCTTTGGTTCAAGTGCTCAACGGTGGAATTCATTGAAAATCTAGAGGTAGGCCTCTTATATTGTCTTGTTATCATATTTTTTTATATATAATACTTGAGGTTATAGTTGACTTCTGTAGTCATTTCCATATGTTGTGGTTTACCCCTATCCATAAAGAGTTTTTCCTTGTAACAGAATTGCTAACCATACTGGGGAAAGAATCTTTGTTTTCGAGGTTTAGAGTGTTTTTCTCCTTATATTTCTCTTCTTCATATTGATTTTATTTCCGTATGATTTATTGACAGCCTCTGCTCACTCTGAGTCTGAGTTTCTTAGCCTTCTCCTTAGCCTATCTTTGTTTTGACACATATACACTGGTTTTTTCTTGACAGTCACATACATAAGTGTGTTGTATTTCTGCAAGTTACGTACATATGCACTTTTCCCTTGAACATACATGTGCATCAACCTTTGTTGCTTGAGTGTTGGGTTTGGTGGTTGATGGGTAGGTTTTGATGATTGTTGAGTCTTCTTGGGTCTCTGTGGTGACTGTTAAGTGTCTTTGGAATGATAGGAAAACTATCTTTGGTTGAATTTTTGGGCGGTTTCTTTCTCATCATATTTTCATTTTGATTTTCCTTGCACCTTGAGCTGGGTGTTTGTCTCCTCAATATCCTACTTGGGTTGTCTCATCCTATACATAGTAGAGTCTTTATATCAAGTTGTTGTTCAGTCGTTGCATTTTCATTCTCTTATATTGAAAATACAAAAATATTAGGCATTTCACATTGATTGGCATTTTGATCTCTTGATTCTTTGTCATTTATCTTAGTGCATGTAAAGAAAGATTGCATTTGATATAGAATTGTAGAATTGAATTGAAAATTGCATTTTTGAAAAGCATATCATTTATTGGACATTGAAGTTAGGCCTCTGCATTGTATTCATATTCATTTATTTTACTTGTTGAGTCATAACATCAATAGTTTCACGACCACACCTTTTGAGTAAGAAAGGCCATTAAAATTAATTCTATAATTTAAAATTGATTAGTAACGATTTTATTTTCTAGGGTGAACAAACTAGCTTAAGATTTAGAGCCTTGGAATAGAATTTTGTGAGTAAAATTCTCCAAGGCTATTAAATCAACATATGTGTCTGACTAAGGGAGTGGATAAATCATTGTATAATCGGTAATATCAGGAGGCTCCACTTACACCGTAGTTAAGCACGAGGTCGCGTGAGGTTGGTTGAAGGGATATTCCCCCCGATACCTTCTTAGTGTCAGATATGTTTCTCGGGATCTATTCGTATATGGGGATATTTATAGTTCCCTTACTTCCATTAGAGGTAGTGCTTTCAAGGTTTCAGGATTTTCTACCCTACCCATATGGTGGACCTGACTTACGAATGTTTTCATGTGCATCAGTTATACCATGGTTGCTTATTTTTTTGACTTAAGTACCACATTGGTTACTTGCAGGGGTTATTTTGCATGTACCCTGGGTCAGATAAGGGTCGGACAACACACAAACTTTATAGAGGATTACCTCTCTAGGGGAATCTAACCGACTGATTGTTAAGCCCACGAGGGCCCTTATAATTGATTATGTTTCCTCCAATCTTTAGCAGTGAAGTCTCAATCCCCTCTTAGGCAAGGCATACCTACTTTACAGAGGGAGGTCCCTTTCAACCACTTTTGTTGGAAGATTGATTGTTGTCATTGATGTCAACCCTAGTCATGGGTTTTGGACTGCAATATTGATAAAGGTATTTGGACATGAAGGAAAATTCACATGCATATACAACACCCATGAATGGATAGTATACATCATGATGTTTCCGGTGGTATGTGGCACGTCACATGGATCCTCATGGTTGAGGAGAAATAAATTTTTGAAGATGACAAAGTGAATTGAAAAAGGAAGTACATGTAGGCCCTGAAAATAATTAAAGAAAATAATTACAAAATAAGAAAGT
>ML779528.1:936591-965968 GCA_009831015.1 Picea engelmannii
GATCATGATGATAGGGGAAGAATGAGTGTTTCCATCAATGACAAAGGGGGAGATTGTTGGAAGATTGATTGTTGTCATTGATGTCAACCCTAGTCATGGGTTTTGGACCGAAAGATTGATAAAGGTATTTGGACATGAAGGAAAATGAACATGCATATACAACACCCATGAATGGATAGTATACATCATGATGTTTCCGGTGGTATGTGGCATGTCACATGGATCCTCATGGTTGAGGAGAAATGAATTTTTGAAGATGACAAAGTGAATTGAAAAAGGAAGTACATGTAGGCCCTGAAAATAATTAAAGAAAATAATTACAAAATAAGAAAGTGTCAGGTCAGCCCTAATGTTAAAAGGAAGTGACATAAATGGTATAAATAAATATCATTATACATTCATTTGATACAAGTCAAATTTCAGAGGGAAGAAGAAGTAAAAGAAGGCCAGATTTCAAGGGAGGATGAAGTCTTTTAGTGATGTGTTCTAAGTATCAACAACTTTATCATGTTTGTGTGCATACTGGTCATTTGATTATTTTTTGGTGTGCTATTTGATTACTAGTTGGCCTTAGGATTTGATTTTTATATCTTGAATCTTGAGTCATCATGGAGCTAGACCAGCTTCCCCGTAGGTATCACCTCTTGTTATAGTTACCACCACATTTTGAGTCTTTTCCTTCTAAAAGGTGTAGAGTTATTAAACATGGTACACACACCTTCACTTATTATACTTGTGACTCTACAAGGATGAGTACTGAACTGATTCATCAAGATACTGGGAGCCCTTCGACTCCCACACCTACTATAGTTAATGGTACCCCTTCGAATCCTTCAACCAAAATGGTTGTAGTGTCAGGGGCACCTATCATCACCATTTCCCTTCCTATAGTTAATACTCAACCTATTTCCATGAATCCGTTTGGGTCTCTTCGTCATTCATCAGGCTATAATTTTTAGTCCATCCCTATGACCTCTATTCCCTTTTCCGTTGGTATGCCGAATTTTACTTTGCAGTTTTCAAACTCCATCCCAGTCGTTGGCCCTAATGCTATCATTAGACTTGGGGGAACAAATCCTCTTTATAATCCATTCCTATTTGGTGGCACTAATGTCCCTCAAACGACTCCTATCGTGGGAGTCTTTCCTCCTTTTAATCCTTGTTATAATCCTATTGCTTCTCGATGGAGTAACCAACCTGACGGACAATATTATTCTCAAGTTCTGTCCTTTACACTCACCTCCTTAGTGTCGATTTCAACCAACGCATTTTCCATGATGAATCCACCTTTATCCTCCGGATTCACACCCGAAGGAGGTCAATTTCACACTTTGGGAAACCCCCAACCCCAGTCCACTCCGGCTGGGGGAAGTTTTTATAACCCCCATTAGAACATTCCTACTGGAATGATGTCAAACCAACCCCTTATGAATCAGTCTGGAGGAGGGTATTATAATCCCAGAGGCCAAGGTTCTTACCAGAACCCTGGATGGGCTATAATTCCTGAACCACAATATTTCCAAGGAGCTTGGGGCCAGATGTCGCAACCCCATCTCCATTTTTTGGTCACGCTCAATCTGCCAGACTTGTCTAAGTTGATGAATGACCCTATGTGTGATGATCCTACATGGCCCCTCGTTCCCACCAAGCTTCCTTCAGATATTTCAAAATTTGAAGGCAAGATTGGCGAGGATCTTAGTGATCACGTTACCACCTTTCACCTATGGTGCTCTTCGAATTCCCTTAACGACGATTCCATTCGGTTAAGATTGTTTCAATGCACTCTCATGGGGTTTTTTGTGAAATGGTATATGGATATAGCTAGGGGGGAATACGGGACCTTTAGTCAGATGGTTCTAGTCTTCCTTAACCACTTCCAATTGTCTATTCATTAAGATGTTTTCCTAGAACTTATATCGACCTTATGCTAGGAAAAAGCCACTCATACCTCATATCACATCTAGGAGTGGCATAGAAAAAAGAGGTTGATCAAAACCTATGTACCCCCAGAATTCCTGGTTCCTTAAATCTCAAAAGCCTCCTATTTTGCAGGATGTTGCTACATCTGGAGTTACATCTGAGGAAGAAATGATTTTCAAATCCAAGAAGTTACATATTATATATGCTCAGTCTGGGATTTTATATGATATTCTTCTTGATGCACTGAGGTCAAACTATGACCCTAGACAAAATCCCAAACCTCGTGTCGATGGCATTGTAGGCTCCACCAATGTGAAATCCACAGACTCGGTGAAAAGCCATTTGAAAGAGTTGTATCTAAACCAGTCTACAGGAGGGCCATCTTCGTTTGTGTCTTCCAATCCCATTCATTCGGTGGATGTACATTCTTTTCAATCATTGACCGACCCAAATGCTAACCAACAACTTGGTGGGAGTAAGAAGAAAGGACAAATAATAATCGTAAGGGTGGGAAGAATAATAAACCCCGGGACAATGGTAATAATGAAAATATGAATAATAATGCTGGTGAGGGCAAGAAGGAAAGGCGTAAGGTGAATTTTCCCTGTAAAATTTGTATTGATGATCACCTTACTCATTTATGCCCCAAACTTGTGGAAGATACGAGGCTCTTATCTCTACCGCTCATCATGTTGAGGAATCCTTTTCCACATAAACAAAACATGGCCTCGAGCTCCTCAAATTTTGGAAATGTGACAAGTGGGATTCAAAACCCACTGACACAATACGATGAACTTTTATGCATCAATATGGTTAAATCTGAGGTTAATATAGCCATCTGATCCCACCATTACAATTCTCCAAAAATTGTACCTAGTCTAGAGTCTCCTCCTCCTCTGGAGATTCCCTTACGGATTGAAAAACCAGAGCCAACACCTTGTATTCTGAAAGGAGTACTAGAGCACTCTACCCACAATCCTAATGCTAGAGCCAACCGAAATTACCTTATTTTTTAGGACCTAGGTCAAACCCTTAGTGTGATGTCAACTCTGGAGGTACTCTAGACGTGTCCTTCACAGAGGAATGCCTTTCTCTCTTCGTTGGGAGCTCAATATCCCAGTGGCTCGAAATATATCGAGTTTTATGTAAAATATGTGAATCCTCTCATTCCTTACCATTTGGAATTCCAAATCCATTTGGGTTACTCGAAGTATACCATCAAGCGTATAGTTTTTTATGAAGGCGCTGCAACATGTGTGATGTCCCTGGTCTGTTGGAAATCCCTCGGCTCTCTGAATCTCTCTCAATCTCCAACCATGTTGACTTCTTTTGAGGTTCGTTCCTTCTGCCCTCACATTATTCATCCTTCCTTTCCAGTCCATTTAGGTGGGAAGATGGTAGAGGTATGTGTCAAGGTGGTTGTTGCACCCCTAGATTATAACTTGTTACTAGGACACAATTTGACTTACGCTATGACTGCCATCATATCGTCTGTATTCTGTACTCTTTGTTTTCCTCATGATGGGAAGATTGTGATGATCGATCAGTTGTCCTTTGCATATGCTAGCCCCAGTGAATTTGTTGGACCGTCGATCCCTGTGGTCGACAATTATCAGCTGACAACTAAGAATATCAGTGTCGGAGTGTATTCATCCCTTATGGGTACCTTGGAATTCATGGCACCAGTTCACCATATTTACACCATGTACAGTAGGCACATTTCATTAGAAAGGTTTTCTCCTTTCCACACTTCCTATTTCAACAATCCTTGGACCCTAGCTTCCTTGACTGTATCTTGTGAAGGTCAGTCGCATACTAGAATGGCCATGCCACTATCAGAAGAAACGATAGTGTATCAAGTTGTTATTGACTCTTTTGTCGATCACGATCCTACTACCTCACAGGGGAATAAGGAGGATCTTACTCTTGATCCCTTGTGGGCCACTTCATCATCTTGTTCACATGACTTCCTCGATGAGACTTTCCCCTCGGATGAAGCTATCATTGAGTCCATGAATGGTTTAGACAAACCTTGGGATGATATGCATCATCTCTCTTATTTCCTCCCAGAGCTTGCTAGAATCGAACAAGATGAATTTAGATCTACTCTAAATGAGATAGTCGATCAAACCATAGTTCTAATTGATATGAATGAAATTTATGCTAAAGGAAATATGGCGAGTATCTCCCCTACCGTCGCGATCAATATCTCTCATACCCCTAACAAGATTGAAAATGTACACATCGGTGTCAATTGTTCGCCAGATGAAATCCTGATCTACACTGAACTCTTCAAGGAATTGAGAGATGTATTCACTTGGTCATATGAAGAGATGCTAGGAATTGACCATCGAATTGTTGAACATGAGATTAGAACTTTCTCGGATGCTAATCTTGTTCGACAACGTCTTAGAGCTATCAATCCCCGGAAGGCACCTACTATTAAGGCAGAGGTAGAGAAACGGGTTAATGTTGTCTTCATATACCTGGTTCCCTTGACTAAATGCATATCCAATCTCGTTCTTGTGAATAAGAAGCAAGGAACCATCGGTGTATGCATGGATTTTCATGACCTGAACAAACCTTGTCCTAAGGACAACTTCTCGACACCTTTCAATGATCAGATCCTCAACGAGTGCATGAGAAGTGAAGTTTTTTCTTTGATGGATGGATTTTTAGGGTATAGCCGAATTCAAATTAAACCCAAGGATCAACATAAGACAACATTTATTTTTCCTTGGGGTACTTTCGCATACCAGAAGATGACTTTTTTCCTTAAAAACACTAGATAAACCTTCCAATGTGCTATGAACTTCACATTCCATGATCTTAAGCATATAGTTGAAGTTTATATTAACAATCTTATTTCTCACTCTTGTAAGAGAGTGGATCACCCTAAGCACCTTCGGCTAGTTTTTGAAAGATGTCATCATTATCGCATCCGATTGAACCCTCATAAATGAATCTTTTGCGTTAGGTCTAGACATCTTCTAGGATTTTTTGTTGCTAAGACTGGGATCATGGTAGATACTCTAAAGGTTGAGGAAATACTTTGATTGCCTCCCCCACGCACTATTCGACAACTTCAAGGTTTACAGAGGAAATCTAACATTTTACGTTGGTTAATAGTGAACTATGTCAATATTTCTAAGGGTTTCATGCATCTCTTGAAGAAGGAAACCCCTTTTATCTTGGCTGAGCAAGCTGAGGTATCCTTCGATGCTTTAAAGAAAGCCTTAGTATCGACGCCTCTGTTAAAGTATCCTGACTATAGTAGAAATTACTCGCTTTATGTCATCATGTCTGAAGAGACGATTGGTATCGTATTGGTTCAAGAGGATTATGAACTCCACGATCACATCATTTACTATCTTAGTCAAAACTTAGTTGGTCCTGAGCTCAAATACTGTCACGTTGAGAAGCTAGCTTTAGTTGTCGTTCATGCAGTCCAACGATTATGCCATTTTATATTTCTTTGAAAAACTACTATGGTTTTCGATGTCAATCCATTTCAATATGTCCTTACGAGGTGTATCATAGGGGGAAAATACAATAAATGCATTGTCATTTTCCAAGAATTCCATCTCGATTTCACTTCTGTGAAATCCAAGAAATAACTAGTCTTTGCAGAGTTAATATCCAAATTCCCATGATTGGACGAGGATGTTATTCATGTTGATTCATTTGCGAATGAACACATTTTCCTTGTCTCGTCGTCTGACCCCTAGTATGGAGACATTGTTCTGTATCTTCAAACTTTAAATTTCCCTCAACATCTCTCGCGAGATGACCAACGACGTATACGATACCAAGATAAGAATTATCTTATCATCATTGACACTCTATATTTTTGAGGAATATACAATATATTGCGTCATTGTTTAAATCAAGAATAACTCGAGTCAATTCTAAACGATTTCCACATTGGGGCTTGTGGTGGTCATCTATGTGGGCTTGCGAGAGACTAGAAAATTTTACGAGCTGGTTATTTTTGGCCTTCTATATTTAAATATTGCGTTTAAGCAATTAATAAGTGTCACTTCTTCCAGGTGTTCACCCAGAAAATACACTCGCATCCAACTTCTCTCCATATAGTCATTATCGTCGGTCCCTTTACCAAGTGGGGGGTGGACTTTGTGGATTGCAACCCAACTTCGATTGTGGGGCATCAACACATTATGATGGTCATAGACTACTTTACTAAGTGGGTCAAGGCCATGCCTATAGTTAAATCCGATAGGAAGACGATTGTATTCTTTGTATTTGATAAAATTATCGTTATCTTTAGGATCTCGAGTGATATTTTCACTGATCATGGAAGTCACTTTCAGAATGAAATGATGGAAGAACTAGAAGCTAAGTTGGGGTTTAAGCTTGGTCATTATTTCCCTTACTACCCCCAGGAAACTGGACAAGTAGAGGCCATAAACATGTCTCTCAAGACCATTTTGTAGAAAATTGTTAGCTAGAGCAAATCTCATTGGCATATCATGCTATATCCCGTACTTTGGGCATACTGAACATTGGTCAAGACTGCCACCAGTTTTTCTCCTTTCTAGTTAGTACACAGTGTGGAGTCGATCTTACCTACTAAATGCGAAATCCCTTCTCTTAGATTGGAAGTTCCTCTCCTACCTAACACTTTCGATCTCAAACAATGCCTCATGCACCTAGAGAACCTTTATGAGTAGCGTCGAGACGCCTCTACGGCAATCGAAGTGAATAAAATATGTGTCAAGGTCCAATATGATAAGTCTTTTTGTCCTTAGCTATACACTGAGGGTGACTTGGTCCTTTTATATGATCAAGACAAAGAACTACTGGGGGAAGGAAAATTGAAACCCATGTGGCATGGTCCCTATATCGTGCGACGTGTCTTAGAAAAAAAAGATTATGAATTAGAATATTATGAAGGGAACATGTTGGCTAAGCCCAGGAATGGGCTCTACTTGAAAATACATTATGCTTTATCCCCAAATATTGGGCGTAACTATTAGTATACTAATGTAATTTAGTGTATATATATTTTCCCTTTAATTTTTGTCTTCATCTTGCTTATCCCATTTTCCGTTGGTTGGCAGATGTCAACAGAGTCTTCGGTCTACTTAGGATTCGCAGATGGAGCCAATATTCATACATGGAACATGGATTCCACCACTTGGTTTATTTACTCACCCGAGGGTCTATTGGTGTCTTCAGGTGGCGTATGCCTAGGGCCATCCGCAAATAATGTGGTCGAATATAGCATCATTATAGAAACTTTGCACGATGTCATTTCACATGGCATTAGCTCTTTGGAGGTTCTCCTAGATTCCTAGTTGCTAGTATGTTAGTTGAACAATAGTTATTGTATGTGTGACCCTACATTACTCTAATGATTCCTACGGGTACACCTTTTAGAACGACAATTTGAGTTTATTACTTATCATCGCATACCTAGGAGTTCTAATTATGTATCCGATGCATATGCTAATTCGTTTTAGATTGGCATTTGTCACATAACTAAAGAAAAGAACACATTCTCATCAATGTACACATTCTAACATAAGTAAAGTCGAAGAACCATGTTTTTATATATATTTCAAAAAATATGATGTTTATAGTACAAAATTGGGGCTAACACCATCAATACACATATGCAGTCGATAATACAAGAGTCATCAAATCTATGCTTGTGGCACCGGATGAGTGTCATGATAGAAAACTACAACATTTGTGAGATTCCAAAAGAGTCGCACCCAATATCTAGGCATGCCTACCACATGGAGCTGCATAGCCTCTGACATATCCTCCACCTGAACCATCGAAATCCTTTGTGTCAAACGAGATAGGTTTCCTTGCAAGTTTTAAAGGACTTTCTCTGCTTCTCCTCCTGGTGCCTCATCTCCCCGATGCCTTAGACGATGTCATGTAATCCTGTCCATTTTTCGTGTACCTACGTATGCATCACATACATGTCCAATTAGTACTTAAACATCATCCAATTTTTTTTTTGTTTTCCTATACAAAAATACAAAAAAATGAAATATTTAAAAAACTTTGACATACCTATGTCCCCGTAGGTGGTCCTCCATGGTAATTGCATGTCAGGGTCCCCTTTGAGGTTGATCCCTGCATAGGGGTAGTCATCCAGAGAAATGACCTTTCATCTCCACCAGTAAAAGAAATCATCATTGTAGGGTGTGGGCACACTACCTCCCCCCTGTCGTCTCATCACCTCACTCCATCGTGTCATGGATGGATCACAAGTTCCTCACGAAAGGATTTCAACTCTAGGTCCCAAACCTGGAACAGGCTCAAAGAAAAATTTACAAAATATAGAAGTGAACTCGAATTTCATCTTAATATCCTGTTTGCATTTTGTCAATTGGCTCTTCATGTTATCCAGTAGTGAGGTGCACCAGTCGTACACCGTGGGTCTCAAGCACTCTCCGGAGTAGAACATAAGCAACCTGGATTCCTAGTGCAATGAGGATGATCCTATGATCCGTGTCAAAATGAGGACAACAATATTGAGTCTTAAATTGTTTATCGCTCAGATGGGGAGTTGAATCCCGACCTTCTCGGTCCCTGCAATGCAGTGAGAAGCTATGTATTGTTCTATAATCATACCGCTCCCAGCTCCTCAGGATTTGAGGTTGACCACCTCACCCTGACACGACAACCCCGTCAAGAAATAAATATACTTGACTTCAATACTTAATGGTTTCCCATCAAGGTTGAATCTCTCACAGTCTGGATCCCAGTAATCCACAAGCAACTATAGTAATCTCACTTGGGCCCTCATCCCTTTGAGAGCCCAAAACTTATACAACCCACATATTTTCAAGTCCATTTTTGCCCCCATATATCTTTCCATAACAGCATCTACCTCCTCATGTTCGCTTTCCTTCCACTCTAGCACCATCCTGCAAGAGAAAAATCATTTTGTGACTTCGCATTCACTAAAAAACATTGTTAAGGACATATACGTGGGCTGCAGTGTTCGCAGTCACGTATATTGTTGAGCATACACTGGTTTTATTTTAGAAAATTGCATATAATCACGTCTATATGGGACCTAATGAATGGTAGCCTACGTACACATAAACTTCTAATTTGCACCCTAAATAACTTAAAAATTGAGACATAAATACAAAATTTAATCCTTTAAAAGTAAAGAGGGGAAGAGGAATTACCTTCTCTAGAGGGTCACTGATTCCATCACTTGTAGCTCCCACAATTACCAGTTGAATATCGGAGGTAATTTGGTCCAAAATCCACTATTTGGGTAAAAACGTATAATGGTATAGCAAATTTGTTTTTTTTACTATTTATAGCAATTTTTATTTTTTTTGTTATTTATAGCAATTTTTTACCCACTTTGCATAGTTTCAGATACTATTTCCACCTAATGGACTAATACAATAGTGGATTGAGTTGTTTTTTGTAGTTTTGTGCACGGATTCTTGCGGTTTTCAATGTTATGTCGACCATTTGTAACTTCAGACAGGTCATTTTGCTACCCAACATATAGGATAGGTATCCATTCTATCATGCACACTTGCATTGTCCTATAACTATCACTCACATGCCTTAGGTATGAACCCATTTTTTAGCGACACGAAACTTTATATCTACTACTAGAAGTGTTGTTATCAAATGGTAGACACTTACTGAACATGGGTGCCCTAGTTAGTTCCTCTGCTTCATTTGGTTCCCATGTAGAGACTTTTCTGAAGGAATGGGAGTCCCTTATAGCTAATACATGAATTTATGTTGAATCTCATTTCTCACTCATAAACATGCTGACCTATACCTAGAGGACTCCCAAGCAATTTTGATTTAAGATATTTTCTGACTTGTTTTCAAAAAGAAAGATGATTGCTGAGTGAACTTGTCTCTTTCACACTCATAAATTGGATTTGAAAGGATGTTTATTTGGTATAAGTTTATCCCTTTTTCAAACCAGGTAGACTAAGATTATGAAAAAGGAATTATTTTGGCATTAAGTTGTGATTGCATCTCATGCCCTTTCTTGTAGTATTGAGCCTATTGTCGGTTCTCTCTTTGCGTTATAAACTTTTATCCTCAACAGTTTTGCATCCTCAACCAAGAAGAGCCTTGTTTATACCCTTCACAACTTGACACCCTATAACCAGAAGGGAACATTCCCTTGAGTGTCCATCTCCCACATGCACCTCCTTGCATTGAGAATAGGTATGTTCCACTGTTGGAACAATTTTTTTTTACTTGTAACACTCGTTCCCTCCTCTGTATCATAGCATTCATTTGACTATGAAAAAACAAAAAAATATGGGTGGGAAAGGAGTATTATCTTATATTGGCAGCAATCGTGTTGGCTTTGAATAGAGATTTTTTTTTTTGAGTCCACTTGTGATCATAATTTTGGTTTTAGCATGACCTTAGGAAGTTGATTTGGTTACAAAGAGTTTACTCCCCTGAATGGATACTTTTCCAGTCCCCATGGAGAATTTGATTGATGCCTCCTGCATCTCACAGTTTCATCATTGATTCTATGCTTCTAGAGTCTTCCATATGTTTCATGTTCTTTCTCAAAGGATGTCTATCAACCCGTGTCATCCATTCCTCAGAAATCTTGACTTTTCATGTTGTCCATACCCTCAGTTTGTCTCAGAATCACATGAAGTTGTAGTCCTATTTCACACCCTAGTCCTACTTTCCTCATTGGTAGGTAACCTTGAACCCAACAATCGACATTTCATCATCGGTTGTTGATTGGGTGGTTTCCCTTATGTTCCATAGCAAGACATCGATTCACACATTGGGATTCATGTAGTTTCTTGGATTCCATTAGCCTTATTGGTGGTTTCCTCATCTTTGTCAGCAGTTTTCTTCATTCGTTGATATTCATAGGGTCCTTTTCATGTACCGCTTGCACCTCGCACACGCGAAATATGCACAAGGTTGTTGGTTCGTGAACATGTTCTTCATATGATTTCATCCAAATCATTAAGCTCTTGCTTTGTACCTCATGCTAAATGATGAGAGATGCCTTAATTCTCTCCTTTCAGCGGTTCTCCTTCCATCAACTTTAGCTCATATATTCTGGAGACAAGACCTAGAGTCCTATGATTAACTAGAGGCTTGCAGTCATTAGTGGCATGTTCTCTTGCCATGGACAGTTGGGAATACATAAATGTCTCTTGATCGATGGATTATTCAAGTGTTCGACCCTGACTCCTTTATTCACACCTATAATAATGTGTGTGGTTCCTTGATACCTACTTTAATCATCGGTATGTTGTCTCGCACTTGTTAACGGTAAACCTCAATGATCGGTAATCAAACAAAGTCTCATTGTGTTTGACCTCGACTCCTTTATTCACATGATATAGACTTGCACCTTTGGTGGATTGTGTAGAACACTTGAAGACATCAACTTATAGTCTCAACTTTCCTGAGCTGTTACTACCTTTTCATTAGACTAGTACCTGTCTAGATTCAGTGATCATGGGTAATCAGATTGTAATCCATTGTAAACATATATCTTCATATTTATTTTGAGACTGGTTTTAATGGGCCTTGTTCATGACTATGAAAGCCTTTGGCATGTAACCAAATTTTTATTTTCCTATTCATGGCCATGGAAAGTTGTTTGGTATATTTTCACATGGATCTGTAGTATAGTTCAAAATGGTATCCATGTCTGAAAAGTCAGTATAGATTGTAATGATAAACTAGTTATTCCAGTTGGGTCCCCATTACTCCACTTATGTGTCTTATAATGTATTTCTTCCATCGCAGATACTCCTCTGACCTCACACATTAGGGAGCATCTGTTATAGCACAATTTTCCTCACCCTATTGAATCTTGCACAGAGGGCCTTTTTCCATTTCCCTATGCAGACTTGAAGTCCCTTTTTGTAAATACCATAGATAAAAACATAATTTTTCCATATATACATTCCCTGCCTATATTACATCATGTGTATACATAGGTTGGACCACTGCAGCTTGCATACATCCGAAAATGTGACCAAAATAAAAAAATGGTGTTGGGTTTCCATGTCACATCATGAGATCAATGATCCTTGACCTTCCATATACTAGAAACGTTCCGACTCGGCCCTTCAGTTCCACTTGAAGGCTATAAATGGGCCAAATACAAGCTATGGAAAAGAGGAGAAAGAATTCAACTTTGAGAGGAAAGTTACTCTGGAGAAATTATTCAGTTCACATTGAGTCTGCATCCCTTTGTCCTTTAAGTTTGAACACATTGTTCATCTCCCAAGCTCTTCCCTTATTGATTGAGAACTTAATTGTCTCTCTTATATGATCTTGCCTTTGGTGGAGGACTAAAGTGGTGGAGGCCCAACTAGAAGGAACTTAGTTTCTCTGTTTTGGACCGTCTCGACACAAAAGTTTGTAACTTATTCACTTTTGTTGATTATATCTTAATAGAAATACTCTTTTCTCGTCCAATTAATATCTCACAAATATTTGAATTATTATTCCATGGGCATATTTTTTATGAATGTTGATGGATTATGCTATTGAATATGGTAACAATATATATTATCACCATATGCTTGCGTTTCTTGGTTATTGAGGACTGGTTGCAGGTATATTTCTTTGGGTCAAAAGCTCAATGGTGGACTTCATCGAATGTTTGGACGAGGTATGCCTCTTATCTTGTCTTGTTAGAATATTTATTTATATAGCATACTTGAGGTTAGAGTTGATTTATGTAGTCATTTCTGTCTGTTGTGGTTTACCCCTAGCCATAGAGAGATTTTCCTCGTAACAACATGAAACATTAATATTATACCCTTCATGTCTTGGAGCATATAGGAGTTAAAACCCAAGATATTTTAAACAATGTATGGTCCAATCCAGAGAACTTAAATTTTTTTATGCATCGATGGTTTCTCCTTGGCCTTGTTCCAAAGTAACACTAATTCTCCCTTCTAAAAATACTTTACAATTTTTCTTTGATCAAAATAACTTTTGAAACTTTGTTTCCTCTGATAAGTACGATGCAGGGCTTTGATTCAATCTTCTTACAACTTCAACAAGTGGTTGATTATCCTTTGGATGGGTGAACTGTCTTCAGTATCTTCTGTATTAACCAAGAAATTCAAGGAATTGAGTTCAACGATAATTGGAATTTTTTCTTATTTCCCATAAACCAATGTATTTGAGAACATACAAGTGTTATCCTTTGGATTCGTTCTTCTTATCCACAACACGTCAGTTATCTTTTGATGCCAATTCCTTTGGTTTTTGTCAATGGTTTTCTTTAGTATTTAAATTTTTTTATTTTTTTTTTTGATCTAGCTAGACCATTGACTTGTGGATAATTATTTGACGATTGACCCATTATAATTCTATATTCTCCACAAAACTCTGTATAATTTGACCTAATGAAAATCAAAACATTATCAATGATAAATTTATCTGGGACACCAAATATTGAAAAAATACTTTCTTTGAGGAACTTAATTAGCTCTTCAGAATCAACTTTCTTTAACCCCACTGCTTCTGGCAATTTTATGAAATAATATGTAGAAGTGAGAATATACATATGTTCCTTGCTAGACATCAAATTAATTGGCCCGACAACATCAAGACCCCATTGGGAGAATGGTTGTTCTACAATTATGGTTTGTAAAGGAATCGCATATATCTTCATTTTTCCTAAAAATTGTTGGCATGATACACACTTCCTTATTGTGTCATATGAGTCTATGAAAATTAATGGACAATAGAACCCAACTCTTATTATCTTATGGGCGGTGGAGATAGGTTCAAAGTGTCCACCATATAGGTCCAAAGTGTGCGCCATATATTCCTTCATGGAATTCTCTCATTGGTTCTTGGGATTGGCTTTCATCAACGCATATCAATAGTATACTATAATAATTCATTCTGAACAGTATATCAACAATCAACACATATTGATTTTCCTTCATCTTCAATGTTCTTTGCTCCTTAGGATTCATGGTAACAAGAAATTTCCCGAATATCGAGTAGAATACAATGTCTCCATACCATTCTTAATCAACCAATGGTTCTCCTACCGAAATTGAAATCATTCCATCCACATAATCGTTATTCACTATGAGCTTCCATAAACCTTGTCCTTTGACAACCTTTAAAGGTTTAATTTCAATATCATACTCTTGTATCTTTGCAAGCCAGTTAGCCCATTTCCCTTCTCTAAATTGTTTATTCAGACCCATCTTCACTGGTGATGAGGGAACATAAACAATAACATGGGAGTTCAATATGTACGTTTGAAAGCGTGCCACCACTTTTACAAGGGCCAAGGCTTGCTTTTATAGATCTGAATACCTCAATTCATAGTTATGTAGGGTTTTGGTCAAGAAACTTATCAGGAGTTCTTCACCTTTGGTATTGTAATGTACCCCAAAATTAGCTACAATCTTTTTTTATGGAAGGGAAACAACTATGAGTCTTGTTGTCAACTGCATTATAAGTCTATCCATTGTTTTCAATCATTCACTACTTGACTTTTTTCAATCATTTATTGCTTGATTGTTTTCAATCGTTCCTTCTTGACTATTTTCAACCATTCATTACTTGACACAAATCCTCATTTAAACTTAAAAACTTTGTTTAAACTATGAACCAAAGATAATAATTTACTACTCTCACTATAATGGCACCCTTTCACAACATTCCTACCTTATTCCTGTGGTACCATGATGATTTTCTCCATAATAGTTTTTTTTAGCACCAGGAGTCACTCCTAGATTGTAGCAGGAGTAAGCTCGATACCCATCAGTTTATATGTCACAGATTGTTTATAAAGGGTGACCGAATGGAAGTAAACTCAGAACAATATCGTTTTAACTCAGAAAACTAGGCTGGAAATACAGAGCTAGGTGACATATTGATCTAACAGTAAGTTGCATAGTGGTGAGTAGGTGGAGAAAGAAAGAGAGAGGAATGAAAGCCTGCTCTAGACATTCAGTATTCCAGTAGCCTTTGGAGGAAAAGTCTCAGATATGAGATCCTCTCAGATATAAGAACTTCAATAAACTTAAAATGTTGCAAAAATTGAATAATCAAACCTACATTATACAGTCATAACAACATCCGATTGGATCATCCATGCCCAGGCTTTAAGAGTCAAAAGAAAAGAGTAAGGAAGAGGCTAGATTCCATTAAACAAGAAGTCTCAAATATCATTCTATAAACAGAGAACCAGAGACCTCACTAAAACTTTACCATTGGGAGATTAGCTCTACCATCAATACTAACAAAAATGGGAAAAATGCCTAGATATACTTAGAACTGGGTCTGCTATCTGAAACGCGATCATGTCATGCATTCAAGGCTTTACATTGATGAGCTTCTCTATCAGGCTGCGCATGTAGACATGGGTCAGACTGTCTATGCAGTCTTCTATCAGATGCGATCTCTGTCAGACTAGACTGACAGTCTGCCCTTGGAAGTTTTCCCTCTCTGGTCTTCTATTTAAGGAAGGAGATGATATATCACCCACCCTCCTTAATTGCATTAACTTATGCATCGGGATTAGAGAGGCCCAAGTCAACTCTACCTATGAACAATGTGGTGGTCTCTCCATGTTTGACTGCTGCTTTGGTGGAACCTTACAGAGGGAACCGAATGGCAGACGTGGATAAGACTCTTGGGGGGGACGATGGTGCCAACGTCATGGAGGTGAGACGAGGGGAGCCCATGTGGTCAGGTGAGACATATGGAAGGTGACATGGAAGGTGCAGATGGTGGAAGGTGTGTACATTGTGTTGGGACTGGTCAGATGTGGAATGGCATGGGCCGATGATGTGGGGGTAGATGAGAGGCTGCGACAACAGACAGGATGGGACCATCTGCCAGGGAGGACATGAGCGGTAGGACACTTAGCCAGAGATGGTAGGAGGGGGTGATAAGGGGTTATGGCCCAACAGTGAGTGGAGGACAGATGTAGCATAAAGATATGGTGAGTGGGGGTGGATGATGTGATGGGCGTAGGTGAGAGAGGGAGTGGGAGACAGATGTCAGCAAGAGGTGGGACCGGTAAGTGGAGGAGCTAAGTGGTATATCGGAGGGGGGGGGGTCCAGAATTGAACTTGTGTCATAGATCTGAGCACGCAGGTTTTGGCCACCCAGATCTGCTTGCTGCTTAGTACAACATGCTCTTGTGCCTCGAACTTAGGATAAGTGGGGTTTTGACCCACTTCTTGCCAACTTTTCACCAAAGGGGGTCACTTCTTAGGAAAACACCCCCGTACTAATTTATTTCTTAACATTAGGCTCCATGCGAGATAGAGACCTCCCTGCAAGGCTCTATGAACCTCTCTGCAACTTCAGTGCCTTACTATTGGGCTCCGGATTCACCTATGAACTGAAAATAGAAACAAAAGATAAATGATATTTATAATACATGAGAGCCACATGTGGCTCAAGTAAAATATTTCTTCAGAAAATGCTCGTTCACAAGGCCATTAAAAACTTATTTTACCTTCAAGTCCTGCAACCCGTAAGTATTGTTTGAAAATACTTCAGAAATTGTGAAAGGCCCAATCCACAGGTCTTTGAACTTGTTGTGATTTCCTCGATATTGCCTAGGTGCATCCCATTTAATCACTAGATCTCCCAGCTAGAAATCTCCTTTTCTTGCCTTTCTGTCAAAGGCTTTCTTGATCCTTTGCTGACGTTCATGAGCTCTATCCATAACCTACTCTCTGGTCTGTTGCACTTCCACCAGTTCATGAATCCTTCTGATCATATCATCAGGCTCTCTCTGATAATCCTGAAAGAATTTTTCTACAGGTAGAGCCAAATGGATTTTTCTACAGGTAGAGTGAATTAATGAAATCCCAAACTGCTCACAAAACTTGATCAAAGGCCCGGACTTGAAATATGCATCATTGTTAGTAATGATTATGTCTAGACAACCAAACCTTGCTATGATATCCTCCAGGAAGATAATGATTACCTTGTGTGAAGCACTCCTGGTAGGGATGGCTTCTATCCATTTGGTGAAATAATATGTTGTAGTTAATATCAATTTGTGTTGACCACTTGAAGAAGGATGAATATCCCCAATGAAGTCCAACCCCCATTGCTAAAAGGGTGTTGAAGCTATTACAGGCTTCAGTGGCAAGGATTTGAGTTGTTTCTTTCCTGAATTTTTACATTTGATGAAGGATCTGATATCTCTGTAGACATTGGTGAATAAAGTGGGCCAGTAGTACCTATCCCTGAGAATTTTTTAGGCTATGGTATTCCAAAAATGATGTCCTCCACATAGGCTACTATGAAAATTAAACATAATTCTTTGGGACTCTTGTGGGTTTAGACATCTCAGAAGCACTCTTTGAGGGTCCTTCCAATATAAGAGTTTTTCAATGAGGAAATATATGATTGATTTGATCTTTAAATATCTTGTCTTTCTCTTCCCCATTCCATCAGGAGGCTTTAGTTCTTGCAAAAAATATAATATGTCTCCATACCAGGTGCATTCTACTAGTGGTAATCTATCCTGAGAGATTTTGTTAGACAACTCTGTCTGTTGATTCTTTAAGAGAGAATTGACGAAGTTAAACCCCGGGGATTTATAGTTATATTCATCCAACATCTTGGTTAAACCTTTCCCTTTGACTAGCTTGGTGGGCTTTATTTCCAGCTCAAACTTGAGGATTCTGGCAATTGATCTGAAAATGATAAAGACTTGTATTATTGAAAATATTTGCAAGTTTTAATTCAAGTGTTCTTATGCAAATGGATCAATTTTGCAAACACAACTTTTATAGAAATAACACATTCAATATGCATATAAACAACAACAAATAATAGTGAACAGAAAACACATAACACAACAAATGATAAAGTAGTTCACCCCTCTCTTGGGCTACATCTCCTGGTCTAGCTTCCATTGGATCTTTTGTATTATTTTCTCAAGGTGATATAATATGTTCTTTACAATTCTAAAAATTCCAAATAGATGGCTCCAATGGCTTCAAAACGTCCAAAAACCCCTAGCTGGACTTTTTCGGCACCTCGTTTGGTCAAAAATTGAAGAAGATAGGCTTCCTGAAAGTTCCCCTTCAAACTTGTTGTCTCTGGATCTCCAAAATGCACCTCTGCCTCCTCAACCTAGCCTCGACGTGTATATGTGTGTTAAAACCCAACACCGGGGGAAACTGCAAAACGGTGCGAACTGTAGGACAGTTAGGGCACGCCCAACCCCCAACCGCCAAGTCCGTGGGCATATGAGTCATGAGACCACGCGCTCATATAGAAAGGGGATACATTTTAAAACATATGGTAAATGGTTTGGAAGGTGCACTGCGCCAATGGTTACATTGCAAACATATATGACTGGGGTTCAGGGCTAAGCCCTGGCCTGGACCACGCCCCCAATACAAAACTATTGCAATTCAAATAATTTGTTTAACACATATATATTAAGAAACATATGTGGGTGCACTGGTTGGGCTACCGTCCCCAAGGCTCTTCCCCTGCCCAGAGGTTGCGGGGTTGAGTCCTGCCAACTATCAAAATTTTCGACCGCCATCCAGGTGACATGTGGCGGCCATTGATTGGGCCACGTGTTGCCATCCCATTCGCCATAAACAAACCACGTGTCATATGCCAACTCATCCACACGTCTACCAACCAAAACCTACCATGTTTTGTATGACCCTACCATGTGTCGTACAACTCTACCACGTGTCATATGGCCCTGCCACGTCACCATCCATATGGACTGTACGGACTGTAGAGTCAGCACATTTTTTTTGCCTGTTTGTCGATTTGAACCAAATGCAATATCTCTCTCATACGATTTCTGTTTGAACCCAAAGAAGTTGCATTGGGTTCATGACAACGAGGCCTATGCACCCATTCGATTTGAAGCAATTCTGAGCACTTTGAATTTTGAGCAAAATTTGATCCCTTGGATCACACCTCCCCATTGGAAAGCTTTTGGACCTCCAAAAGACTATTTTCAGTCTATCTAAAGATGAGGGTATAGTTCCCTCACCTTTCCAACCTCAATCCACTTGGATTTGCTTGGATTTGTGCCTTTAAGACCAATTCGAAGATATTCCACATTTCCTCATTTTGAAGTTCTCATTCTCCTATCAAGGATTGTGTCTTCATGCAGTTCTGTAAGATATTCTGGGGAGAAATCATCTATAGAAGGAATTTGAACATGTTCTCCTTGATCATCAATCAAAGGAGGCTCATACAATTTCAAATTCTCAACATTAACAACTGCATACATTTGCATATAAGGAGGAAAATATAAATGGATGGCATTATTACCAATCTTGTCAAGAATCTTGAAAGGACCATATTGAATTGGTTTCAGTTTTTTACCTTCTCCTTTAAGCCTCTCTTTACTATTGTAAAGACAAACTTCATCTCCAACTTGGAAACTGTGATCAACACGATGCTTGTCATGTCTGGTCTTGTACTTGGCTTGACTCTTTTCCAACTACTTTTGTACCATTTGATGTATCGACTGAATTTGTTCAATGAACTTTTCTTCCCTATCAATGTCATATTGACCATCAATAGCAATATCCTTCCCAAATATAATATCTAAAATGGATTTGGGCAAATAGCCAAAACATGCTTCAAATGGTTATGTTTGAGTTGAAGAGTGATTAGCTCGATTGTAATCATGCTAAATGTAGTTTAAATGCTCATCCTAAAGTTTAGGATGCTTGCTGCAATAACCAGGAAGAAGATGCACCACTGTTCTATTTACCACTTTTGTCTGACCATCGGTTTGCGGATGAAAAGCTATGCTCTTTTTCAGTTTGGTGTCCATGAGTGCCCATAAACTCGACCAAAATCTTCCAATAAATCGTGAATCTCGATCATAAATAATGGATTTAGGCAATCCAAAATGTACCCAAACATTTTAAAAGAACATTTGTGTCGTTTGTTTAGCTATAACCTGCTTCTTACAAGGCATCAAAATACACATTTTTCTAAATCGATCAACCAAAACATAAAGATAATCATGATTTCTTCTAGACATAGGTAGACTCCTACAAAGTCCATAAAAATACTTTCCCAAGGACGATAAGGAGCCAAAAGTGGAGTATACAAACCCAACTTTCGATTGCTAGGTTTGCTTGTGGCACATAATGAACATCCTCGAACATATCTTGAAACACTTTCATTCATTTTAGGCCTGTTATCGCTCAGTTTGTAGTTTAGGTTATAGACTAGAGGATAAGGGTCAAACTGGCGTAACAGGGACCTACCCCACCCAATTTCACCACAATGGGGAGGTCCTTTCTATTTAGGGTGGCTAAGCCCAAGGGAGACGTCCCTGGCAATCTAGGGTTCGAAAGGAAAAGGCTCAAAGGATTAAGGCAAGTTTCCTCTTCACATATTACAGCCAAGAAGATAGTCAAGTAAAGAATAACCACAGAAAAGGCACCTGCTTGCAAGACAAGACAACAATGAAACTAGTACATGCAATAGTCGTTAATGCTTCATAAGTCAATGACTATCAAATTTAATGTATATGAATATATACAGCAGTAATTATTGATGAAGTCAATGATTGCAATAATGACAATAGCTATATAATGTTAATTGTCAATAAACACAAGAATAATATGGCATCAAATGAAAATGATCAATTCTTGAATTAAATCAATGCATTAAATTTCATTAGTTTCTCATATACGAGAGGTTGCTGCATCAATATCCTAGATGTGACATCAACTTCTTTTAGGGTTAGTATAATAGACAAAGAAGGTCAACGTTTTGCTAATTAGTCAATGAATATTATCAATTTATCAATGTCTATCACAATATGACCAAGCCAACAGTATTTCCTATCAAAAATAGTTCAAATAAGGAATGACATCATCATTAATTGCTAGGTTAGAAGGGTTGTTGCGTCAAGTATGATGTCATCCCTAGTTAGAGACGTTAGGGTTAGTTAGGGTTTCAAATTTGAGAGTTTGAAAAATGATTTTGCACAACAAGCTCAACGTTCGAGAGAATACCAGTGCCTTATGGTAATATGGAGTCAAAAGTGAGGGCAAAATCTCAGGAGGATAAAAATTTAAAGACTAGAAGGTTAGGTTCTATGGTGCTGCAATGGCAGGGCCCTAGAATCAAAACCCTAAGGGAAGGAGTCTCATTCCGGTGTTGCTTAAGCAAGGCCTCATGCTCCTTCCTCTTTCTATAAATACTTCTTTGGCAAAACGGCTAGCTTCAAAGTACAAGTCTAAGGGAGAAAAGTGTTGTGGGAGCAAGGCTCTTCAAACCCTAAAAGGTTAAAACCCTAGGTGTAGAATTAACTAGGCCTAGGACGTCTCCTCTCTTCAACCTATACTTAAATGCTAACTCAGAAAAAGAGAGATAAGTGTAGCAACGACTAGGCTATATCTTCCTTAATCAATGGCCAAAACAAGTTTCTCAAGCATGGGGACATATAGAAGGACCTACTTGTGTGCTTGCTACCTAGGGTTTCAATATTAAGCAATATAAGAGCAATATAATAGTAAATATAAGAGATTGAACCTACAACCATTCATTTAAAAAGTTTTGTATGAAAAATTCACTTACAAATCATGAAGAATGCATCATCAAACCCTAGTTGTAAACCTTCCAATGAGAGAAACACCATACATGCCAAGAAGAATCCTCCAATAAGAGTTGCGCCTCACTTCCAAGACCAAAATTTCCAAGCAAAATACTAAAAGTTGATCTCTCACAAGAGAGTGAGTTATGCTATGTTTAAAATGAAGAGAAACGTCCTCTATTTATACCAATTCATGACCTTTGAATTAAAATTAAGGTCATTAAAACAACTGACAAGGATGACTATAAGATTTACACTATTTTTTACATTAACTGCTAGGAAAGGTCATAATATGATAAAAAAGAGGGACGTCAAGCCCCTTTGAGGGAGACGTTCGCCCTTTTTGGGCAAATACAACATCCAGAAACCATACGTTGGCCCTTCTAGGGCTCCTCCAAGCTGCCACACATGCCAAATGACCTCAGCACACTGGCACATGCTCTAGACAATTTCCAACTCTCCCAGGTGATGTCCTGTCCATCAAAGGAAAATGTTCCATCTGGAGTGGGTGATTCCCCCTAGGCCGGGCTCTACCAAAGTGTCCTGGGTAGAACGTCCTTCTTTCTTCTCGTGCAATGGATCATCATAACGTTGTCTTGTTTCTGCCATCCTAGCAACCATATGATGGGCTCTTCAGCCCCATGGAGGTCTGATCTAATCATATCCCCATGTGTACCGGTCCACTGGCACCTGTTCGTCGGGTATGGTCTTGCACATCAAAAACTATGCCCTCCATGGGCTCATCAGTCCTCGGGATCATAGCAATGTTAATCATGTTTCATCATTAAATTTATCAAATACATGCATAAAACCCCTAACATGTCCTCTAAGAGCTCAAAGACATTACACTGACCTACTATACAAAGTCAAAGTAATAGACAGAACAACCTATTGGGCCAGCATCCATAATAAAAGGAAAGTTTCCACAGAAGATCATTCAAGCCATGTCCATGAAGTGATGTGGTCTAGGGATGTCCAGTCATAGTGAAAACCAGGGGTAGGTCTTGTCCATGGGTGCCTTTGTAGGAGGTGAGTTGTACCCGTCATGGATGCACTTTTTCCAAGCCCCTTTTATTGCCTTTATTCTTTATTGATTTCTTTTTCTTTCTTTTTACTTCAAGGTCTGACTAGAGGACACTACCTTGGCGTGGTGACCAGAGCTGATAGTGTTACCCACTGGTATTTTCGCAGAAGTGATAAGGTTGGCTCGTGATGAGACCCCCTTTCCCTTGGCCATGCAACCAAAGGTCATTGCCCTGACGTGGTGACCAGATAATGGCAATGTCATACTGCTAGATACCTATTAACATAATGGGTCAGCTCATGATGAGACCTCCCATCCTCTTGGTTAGGTCTTGTTTTTTGTTATTTTCTTCGAGTCCCTTTCATTTCTTATCAAGAGTCCTTTTATTGCCTTCTCGGGGATCCCTGGGTGAAGCATCTCTAGGTTTTATTTCCTATGGATTTTATCTTTTACCAGCTTCTTTTACCCCCTGGGCCTTTAGCCCCTTCTTCCCACAGGACAAAGTGTAACCCTCAAAGGTCATCCTAATGTATGAACTAGGGGAGTGGGATGGATGTATGGGAGATAATATGTAAAGTGATAGAATGGTGGGAGTGGACGATGGCTCTACAAATCCCCCTTGGTGGCTAACCAAAACCCATGAATACAATCTTTCTAGGGCACCCCATTAATCCCCCCAACAATGGTCAAGTGGATTAGTGTAATATCTAAGCAATTATCAGAAATGTAGGGAACCTGATGCATATATCTGAAAGTTATAATGATCAAACATGACACATACCATGATACCTTGGACCAATTACCTCATGGAGAAAGAGTCTTCTCTGATGTAAGTACAAGCCGATGGTGATGGAAGCTATTGCTGCTAACAGGACAAGTCTGGCGAAGAAGAAGAAGGATGGGCTCTCCAGGGCCATGCTCAGGTCAATCCTGCTCTCGGTACTCCATGTCTAGGACCTGTGGGCCTCGAGACATGATCTCCTAGTTATCCCTAGAAAACGGGGATAACATCTGGCTCCAACTCGGGGACATGTGCTCACCATAGAGCACATGAGAACCTCAACATCTCTAGCATAAACCTCCATAACTGCTCATACTTGAAAAGGAAGCATCAACAACAAAAAGTGGGGTGGTATTTCCACCCCACAAAATATAACATGTATATGCAGTAATCATAAATGCGAACAGAAAGTGAAATACTTACCTTTACTTACTTGTTGGCTGGATGCTTGGTGTGGTCAAACAACCAATGAAACCAATCTAGTATTGTTCCTTGATACTTGCCTTTGTGCTTCATCATAAACCAGAACAATGATAAGTCAAGCACAAAAATGTCATGAGTTACAATGTATATCATATCATTGGAAAAGTCAGAATCTAACTCATGGAGGTGGGTGGGAGGGATAAAATCCTTCCAAGTCCATCTCTGAGGAAAGTACTCAATCCACTTCAAGAAAGGGTCATAAAAAATGCAAGGTTTAGAAAACTTACTCAAAGGACTTGTAAACTGGTTACCTCGAACATCTTCACACCCTGAAGTCAAAGAAGGGATCGACAAAGATCTTGCAGACGACTGGCAGACTAAAAAGGGAAAGTTGAAAAACTGACTGAAACAAACAGTACCCAACCAACCCTTGGAGTTCAGGGTTTGCCTAAAAGGAAACTCAACATTAAAAATATACTTCCCAAGCACACCTTTAATGGATAGGCACGGTAAAGTAACAATAGGTGGCTGGAGTGAAAAGCCATGAGAGACTTTCCTTAAGCAAACAATGTTCTCACTTGAATCAAAATCTGAGCAGATAAGCGATTGACAATCATCGTCACAAAATAAGTCCAAATGCTCAGAAGAACAGTCATCAAAGTCCTCAAGGTATGACTGAAAATCATCACGAAAATAAGGTACTAGGTCATCCTTGGTCCTTTGGAAGGTATGGGTAAAAACCTCGTCTCCTTGTTGCCACTAGTCAAAAGTAATTTGTTGTGGTAATTGCAAGGGAAACGTCCGAAGATGGCTTTTCATGTCATAGATGGGATCTGCATCATAACTAAATGCATCCCACCTACGTCTCCCAACATCTATGAACTCGTCGAAATCAGCTATGTCAGTGTTAGTATCATAACATGGAGGAGTCAAAACATCCAATACTTCTGTACTCTTTGTGTCATAAGGCAAAGAAACACTAAAAAATTGGAAGGGGGAATAATTTACCTCACTTAATCCTTCTTGTGCAAGAGCTTCAAGTATTTGGATAGCATCATTAGGTGGAAGATCTGCCTCTACATCTTCAGTCATGAGACATAGGGGATCTAGCTCATCCAAGGGTTCCACTCCTTCTTCATTCTCTGAGTCGTAGAACAAGGTATCATCAAAAGAATCAAAATGACTTACCTCATTCTCTTCATCTTGTGCAGGAGGGACATGATTTTGGAGAACTTGATCATACTGAGGAGCGATTACTGGTGCTTCATCCTCATAATTCACGTTTCTGGTTACATCTTCGTTGCATTCTATTGGATTATGGTAGAGGTCTTGCTCCTCTTCAAGGGGTTGACAATGGTCTTCATAAACCTCGTCTCTTATATCAGAGGATTCTTGGTATTGATTATGATAAGCTCTTCTGAGATCTTCTACAATCTCAGTGGTGAATCCTTTGTGGTGTAAGGTTACCATGAGGTTTTGAAGGACATATTCATATGTTTGGAAATCTAGCTTAGTAAGATCTATAAACCTACTGATGAGATGTATGAAAGATGATATACCCCTGTCCTTGCAACAACTCTTAAAACATTTTTGTAAGTAGGATGGCAGAGTGAGTAAGAACAACTTTATAAGAGCATCCTCTCTTCCCAACTTTATCTCGCTCAAATGCTCCAAAAAATTTACTATGTGAGGAGCTGGGAGCCCCAAAAATGTTGGAGATTTATCTAGCCATTTTGTATCAAAGTAATTTGGGTATCCATGAAAACTTCCAAAATCAATACTTGGATACATTTGTTCCCAGTGTGCCATGATCCCATCATTTGAAAATATCACAGAAGGTAATGTGGCATCCTAAGAAAAATCAGTGGAGTCGCCAGATAGTTTTCCTGAAACTACCAAAGAATAGGGGGAATAAGGTCTAGTGGAGTCGCCAGGTAAGCTTATAAAAGAAAGGTCTTTGAGGCAAGGATTACCAAAGGATTTTTCGTTGAGGATGATTGACTCAGTGTTCCCCGACAATGACGCCAAAATGTTATCGCTCAGTTTGTAGTTTAGGTTATAGACTAGAGGATAAGGGTCAAACTGGCGTAATAGGGACCTACCCCACCCAATGTCACTACAATGGGGAGGTCCTTTCTATTTAGGGTGGCTAAGACCAAGGGAGACGTCCCTGGCAATCTAGGGTTTGAAAGGAAAAGGCTCAAAGGATTAAGGCAAGTTTCCTCTTCACAAATTACTGCCTAAAAGATAGTCAAGTAAAGAATAACCATAGAAAAGGCACCTGCTTGCGAGACAAGACAACAATGAAACTAGTACATGCAATAGTGGTTAATGCTTCATAATTCAATGACTATCAAATTTAATGTATATGAATATATACAGCAGTAATTATTGACGAAGCCAATGATTGCAATAATGACAATAGCTATATAATGTTACTTGTCAATAAACACCAGAATAATATGGCATCAAATGAAAATGATCAATTCTTGAATTAAATCAATGCATTAAATGTCATTAGTTTCTCATATACAAGAGGTTGCTGTGTCAATATCCTAGAGGTGACGTCAGCTTCTTTTAGGGTTAGTATAATAGACAAAGAAGGTCAACGTTTTGCTAATTAGTCAATGAATATTATCAATTTATCAATGTCTATCACAAGATGACCAAGCCAACAATATTTCCTATCAACAATAGTTCAAATAAGGCATGAAATCATCATTAATTGCTAGGTTAGAAGGGTTGCTGCATCAAGTATGACATCAGCCCTAGTTAGAGACATTAGGGTTAGTCAGGGTTTCAAATTTGAGAGTTTGAAAAATGATTTTGCACAACAAGCTCAATGTTGGAGAGAATACCAGTGCCTTAGGGTAATATGGAGTCAAAAGTGAGGGAAAAATCTCAGGAGGATTAAAATTTAAAGACTAGAAGGTTAGGTTCTATGGTGCTGCAATGGCAGGGCCCTAGAATCAAAACCCTAAGGGAAGGAGTCTCATTCCGGTGTTGTTTAAGCAAGGCCTCATGCTCCTTCCTCTTTCTCTAAATACTTCTTTGGAAAAATATCTAGCTTCAAAGTACAAGTCTAAGGGAGAAAAGTGTTGCGGGAGCAAGGCTCTTCAAACCCTAAAAGGTTAAAACCCTAGGTGTAGAATTAACTAGGCCTAGGACGTCTCCTCTCTTCAACCTATACTTAAATGCTAACTCAGAAAAAGAGAGATAAGTGTAGCAACGACTGGGCTATATCTTCCTTAATCAATGGCTAAAACAAGTTTCTCAAGCATGGGGACATATAGCAAGGACCTACTTGTGTGCTTGCTACCTAGGGTTTCAAGATTAAGCAATATAATAGCAATATAATAGTAAATGTAAGAGATTGAACCTACAACCATTCATTTAAGAAGTTTTGTATGAAAAATTCACTTACAAATCATGAAGAATGCATCATCAAACCCTAGTTGTAAACCTTCCAATGAGAGAAACACCATACATGCCAAGAAGAATCCTCCAATAAGAGTTGCGCCTCACTTCCAAGACCAAAATTTCCAAGCAAAAGACTAAAAGTTGATCTCTCACAAGAGAGTGAGTTATGTTATGTTTAAAATGAGGAGAAACGTCCTCTATTTATACCAATTCATGACCTTTGAATTAAAATTAAGGTCATTAAAATAGCCGACAAGGCTGACTATAAGATTTACACTATTTTTTACATTAACTGCTAGAAAAGGTCATAATATGAGCAAAAAGAGGGACGTCAAGCCCCTTTGAGGGAGACGTTGTCCCTTTTTGGGCAAATACAACATCCAGAAACCAAACGTTGGCCCTTTTAGGGCTCCTCCAAGCTGCCACACATGCCAAATGACCATAGCACACTACCACATGCTCCAGACAACGTCTAGCTCTCCCAGGTGACGTCCTATCCATCAAAGGCAAACGTTCCATCTGTAGTGGGTGATTCCCCCTAGGCCGGGCTCTGCCAAAGTGTCCTGGATGGAATGTCCTTCCTTTTTCTCGTGCAATGGCTCATCATAACGTTTTCATGTTTCTTCCATCCCACAACCATCTGATGGGCTCTTCATCCCCATGGAGGTCCGAGCTAATCATATCCCCATGTGTACCGGTCCACTGGCACCTGTCTTTCGGGTATGGTCCTGCACATCAAAAACTACACCCTCCATGGGCTCATCAATCCTCAGGATCATAGCAATGTCAATCATGTTTCATCATTAAATTTATCAAATACATGCATAAAACCCCTAACATGTCCTCTAAGAGCTCAAAGACATTACACTGACCTACTATACAAACTCAAAGAAATAAACAGAACAACCTATTGGGCCAACATCCATAAGAAAAGGAAAGTTTCCACAGAAGATCATTCAAGCCATGTCCATGAAGTGATGTGGTCTAGGGATGTCCAGTCATAGTGAAAACTAGGGGTAGGTCTTGTCCGTGGGTGCCTTTGTAGGAGGTGAGTTGTACCCATCATGGATGTACTTTTTCCAAGCCCCTTTTATTGCCTTTATTATTTATTGATTGTTTTTTCTTTCTTTTTACTTCAAGGTCTGACCAGAGGACACTGCCTTGGTGTGGTGACCAGAGCTGACAGTGTTACCCACTGGTATTTTCGTAGAAGTGATAAGGTTGGATCGTGATGAGACCCCCTTTCCCTTGGCCATGCAACCAAAGGTCATTTCCCTAACGTGGTGACCAGATAATGGCAATGTCATACTGCTAGATACCTATGAACATAATGGGCTGGCTCGTGATGAGACCTCCCATCCTCTTGGTTAGTTCTTGTTTTTTGTTATTTTCTTCGGGTCCCTTTCGTTTCTTATCGGGAGGCCTTTTATTACCTTCTCGGGGATCCCTGGGTGAAGCATCTCTAGGTTTTATTTCCTATGGATTTTATCTTTTACCAGTTGCTTTTACCCCCTGGGCCTTTAGCCCCTTCTTCCCATAGGACAAAGTGTAACCCTCAAAGGGCATCCTAATGGCTGAACTAGGGGAGTGGGATGGATGTATGGGAGATAAGATGTAAAGTGATAGAATGGTGGGAGTGGACGATGGCTCTGTAAATCCCCCTTGGTGGCTAACCAAAACCCATGAATACAAGCTTGCTAGGGCACCCCGTTAATCCCCCCAACAATGGTCAAGTGGATTAGTGTAATATCCAAGCAGTTATCAGAAATGTAGGGAACCTGATGCATATATCTGAAAGTTATAATGATCAAACATGACACATACCATGATACCTTGGACCAATTACCTCATGGAGCAAGAGTCTCCTCTGATGCAAGTCCAAGCCGATGGTGATGGAAGCTGCTGCTGCTAACAGGACAAGTCTGGCTAAGAAGAAGAAGGATGGGCCCTCCAGGGCCATGCTCAGGTCAATCCTGCTCTCGGTACGCCATGTATAGGACCCGTGGGCCTCGAGACATGATCTACTAGTTATCCCTAGAAAACGGGGATAACATGGCCAATAGAAGTACCTTTGCAAATTAACCACCATTTTGCCTACACCAAAGTGACCAGCAATAAGAGAAGAATGGGCTTCTCTTATTATGTTTATTCTTTCACCCTGTGGAATACATAGCTTGCCAAGATGATACAAAAGATTATCATGCACATGGTAATCCAATTCCTCAACATGGTT
>ML779528.1:969175-983109 GCA_009831015.1 Picea engelmannii
GTGAGCATCAGAAAACAAAACACTTGCAAATAATCAAGTCTTCAAAAACCTAAGCTCTGATACCAACTTGATCTGAAAATGATAAAGACTTGTATTCTTGAAAATATTTGCAAGTTTTAATTCAAGTGTTATTATGCAAATGGGTCAATTTTACAAACACAAATTTTATAGAAATAACACATTCAAGATGCATATAAACAACAACAAATAACAATGAACAAAAAACACATAACACAACAAATGATAAAGGAGTTCACCCCTCTCTTGGGCTACATCTCCTGGTCCAGCTTCCAATGGATCTTTTGTATTATTTGCTCAAAGTGCTAAAATATGTTCTTTACAATGCTCAAAATTCCAAATAGATGTCTCCAATGGCTTCAGAACATCCAAAAACCCCTAGCTTGGCTTTTTCGGCACCTCGTTTGGCCAAAAATTAAAGAAGATAGGCTTCCTGGAAGTTCCCCTTCAAACTTGTTGTCTCTGAATCACCAAAATGCACCTCTGCCTCCTCAACCTAGCCCCGACGTGTATATAAGTGTTAAAACCCATCACTGGGTGCAACAGCAAAATGTTGCGAACTATTGGACGGTTAGGGTGCACCTAGCCCCTATCCGCCAAGTTCATGGGCATATGAGTCATGTGACCGCGCACTCATATGGAAAGGGGCTACATTTTAAAACATATGGTAAATGGTTTGGAATGCGTTCCATGCCGGTGGTTACATTGAAAACAGATACGACCAGGGGTTGGGGCTAAGCCCCAGCCCGGACCGCGCCCCCAATACAAAACTATTGCAATTCAAATAATTTTTTTAACACATATATATTAAGAAACATATGTGGGCGCGCCAGTTGGGCGGCCCTCCCCAAGGCTCTTCCCTTGCCAGAAGGTTGTGGGGTCGAGTCCTTCCGACTATCAAAATTTTAGACCACCGTCCAGGTGACACATGGCGGCCATTGATTGGGCCATGTGTCGCCATCCCATTCACCACAAACAAGCCACGTGTCATACGCCAACTCATCCACATGACTGCCAACCAACACCTGCCACGTGTTGTATAGCCCTGCCAAGTGTCATATAGCTTTTCCATGTGTCATATGGCCCTACCACGTCAGCATCTGTATGGATTGTACGGACTGTACAATCATCACATTTTTTTTGCCTGTTTGTTGATTTGAACAGAACATTATATCTCTCTCATCCGATGTCTGTTTGAACCCAAACGAGTTGTGTTGGGTTCATGATGACGAGGCCTACGCACTCGTTCAATTTGAGGCAATTATGAGAACTTTGAATTTTGAGCAAAATTTGATCCACTGGATCAACAATCCACTTGCTCCTCCTCCCATATATGTCCGAATGAATGAGAATGTCCTTCATAATAGCCGAAGGGATGTATGCAATAATCCTTGAATGAAGGACATAGATCCCAAAATCCTTGAGGGCTTTCACCAATGCATAAGCTTGTTTTTCCATTATGTCATACCCAATCTTAGCATCCCTCAATGCCCTGCTAAAAAAGGAGATAGGTTTCTCTAATCCCTCAGCATTCTTTTATAGTAAAACAAATGCCACTATATCAAATGAAGCAAAATATAAAATTAGAAAATCTTTAGAGTAATCAGGAATGATAAGCACATGCACTTCATTCAATGCTTTCTTGATCTGTTCAAAAGAATTTCTAGACTCGATAGTCCATTTTACTTCATTTCCCTTCCTAAGTATGGTTGTAATGAGTTTCACCATTTCAGAAAAATTGGAAACAAACCTCCTTAGAAAGTTAATCTTGCCCAGAAAATACTGGACTTCTTTCCTAGACCTTGGGAGTGATAAGGTTTGGATCGCCTCCACCCTGCTGAGATCAATCCTCACTCCCTCAAAAGATACTATATGCCCCAACAACTTTCAATCCTTCATGGAAAACATAGATTTTTTTATATTTAAGGAAATACCAAACCTTCTACATTTCAAGAAGACCTTCCTCATATGACAAAAATGTTCCTTATCATATCTAGAAAAGATAGTTATGTCATCCATATAGATCATCACAAACTGATATTTTTCCCCAATGAAGGCTATGTCCATGGCCCATTGAAATGTTGCCCCTACATTCATCAATTCAAAAGGCATTTTGGCATGCATGAATGTGCCCCAAGGAGTGGTGAAGGTTGTATTTGTTTTGTCCTCAGATAGGACTGATACATGATTGTATCCCGAAAAACCATCAATCATGGATATCCTTGATGCACCTGTTACCCTCTGCAATATGTGTTCCATCTTTGGCAAGGGGTAATTGTCATTCTTTGAGATCCTATTCAGATTTATGAAATCAACACAAAGTCTGATTTCTCCACTTTTCTTTCTCAAGGGGACCAGATTGGTGACCCATTCAGAATATCTCAAGGGGACAATGATCTAGGATTCCAATAGCTTCTTTACTTCTTTCTCCATGGCAGGCAACAACATAGGATTAATCTGTCTTAGCTTTTGTCTAAATGGCTTAGAATCTTCCTTCAATGGGATCTTTTGTTCCATAACACTGATGTCATATGTTTTGAGGTCTTCATAGGTCCAGGCAAACACATCATCAAATTGTTTTAATGGGTTAGTATACTCATCCCTCAGCTCCTTCGTCAAGTCCTTTGACAATTTGGAAAACTTGAGATCTTCCTCTGTGCCAATATTGCACTCAGCTACATCAACATCCTCATATGGTCTCTTAGCCTTCATTGCCACATCGTTACTGTAAAAAAACATTTCCAAAGGGACTAGTCCCTTTGGAATATGATTACTTGGTAACTGTACAATATGATGATTAGCAATCTTGTTCAGAAAAATGGCAACATAGGGTTCCATGTTAGAATCAAGATCTTGGTCAATGTGTAATTCTGAAAACTCATCAACAGTCTCCAGAAATATTTCGATTTCAAGATCATCCTCAAAAACCTTCCAATGTTTGACATTTTCAGGTATGGAGGGCCTGTATTTCACTTTTGTATCATACCTGAGCTTGGGTGGCAGAGGGACTCTGAAATTTCTTGCTGAACTAGCCAGGGAATCATCCACAGTGTTTTCTCCTCTTGGAATAATTGATATATTGAAGGCCAAGAAAAAACTATCAATGAGGTCCCAGGATTTGTTTCTGTAGCTCCTGAGCCGAGGGTGTTTGGCCTGATAAATATTTTTGAACTGTTGAATGATCAACTCAGCATCACCAAACACAGATATTTATTTAATCCCCATGTCCTTTGCAACCCTCAAGCCCAAAACCAGGGCTTCATATTCTGCCACATTATTGGTGGCTTCAAACTGTAACTTGTATGACATAGATATAGTCTCCTAAATAGGGGAAACCAAAACTACCCTAGTGCCAGCACCGTCTTTAGAATAATACCCATCAAAGAACATTTTCCATACAGAATTAAGTGGGGAAGAATATTCATGGGGGCTAATGGGTTTCTTTCTGAGTTGAAGAGGAGCCTCAGGGGTGTTGGTGAGCTGCAACAAATTGGATCCCAAATCAATATCAAGGGAAAATATGGTATGATTGGTGGGGTCTGCCTCATCACTAACAATGTATGCCAGCTGAGCTTCTCTGTATAGTCTTCTATGATCCCCTCCAAAGACTGAAATGGTATCATATGTGAGGCCCATATCCAATGTTCCTCCAAGCCTTTTTATCCAAGGTCTTGACAATACCATGCCAAACTTGGGAGGAACATCAACCACCACAATATCTATGACCACACTTCTCATGGGCTACTGAAACAAGGTTACCACCAGATCTTTGATGAGTCCAAGACATTGCACCCTCCTTGAATTGAAAGAGTACAAATCATGACAGGCCTTTTTTACTTCCAACCCGAGATCTCCCATGACTGTTTTAGGCATGGGGTTATGGGAGGCCTCTGAATCCATCAGGAAATTATGCAACACCTTATCATGTATGTTTAGGGATGTGTAGAAGGGAGGGGATGAATCATCTCTATCTTATACCATAGGGCCTAAGATGATTGTTGGTTTTTCATCTTGGAGATTCACTGAGTCTGAGGGAAGCTGAGGTGTATCAAACTGCATCAGGTTAGAGAGAGACAGTTACCCATCAAGCAAACTTGGTTCCATTACCCAAACTTGGGGTCTCCAACTTCTCATGGCCATAACTCTCTAACCATGAGGAATTATGTGACGTTCCACATACCACAAGAAATGACATGAAAAGAACTATCCATATAGGATATTTTCCCTGACAAATTCACTTTCCTTCATCTCATTATTCCACAATTAAGCATGGGTTCTCTTACTCCACAAAGCGTCCTCTCTTGAGGGATTTCACCATAAGGGGACCACTTTGGATTTCATCCATATTTACTTCTTATCAACCATGAAAAAACAATAATGAGTCATATTTACATCAAACAATATTCGATCCATTGCCCAAACCTTTGTGCTACGGGGCTTTCTTCAAGGGTTGACATCAATGACAACCAACCATAATCAACAAAAAGAATCCATGAAATAAGGAAAATGGGCAATAATTGCAAATCAAAAAGTTATTGTTAGGGATATATACCGAGAAGATAATAATGAATAGTGTTAGCATCGGAAGTCACTCCTAGATTGCTTGCAGGAGCAGAGCCCAATGCCCATCAGTTAATATCACGATTTGTGTATGAAAGGGGTGACTGAATGGAAGTAAACTCGGACGATATTGTTTCAATTCCGAAACTAGGCCAGGCATGCATGGGTAAGTGAGGTCTTAGACATACTCCAGACAGTGAGTTGTATTAAGGGTGAATAGGGGGAAGACTTGTATCAGGGAAATGCAAAGTTCTATTGTTGACATCAGGTTTCTAACAGACCGTAGGAGAAGGAACTTAAACGCAAGATCATCTTACATTCAAATGTAGAAAACCAGAGAATACAATGGTGCCACAATGAATCCTTTATCATAACACAACTACAATAATTCATGTGAATCAGTCAATCATGAACTCCCTCGGCATGAGATGAAAACTAGATGGAATAAGGAAACTGTCTTTCATAAAACAAGAGATCTTACATACAGATGCATAACCAGAGAACTAGAGTGTCTGCTAAAACATTACAATCGAGAGTTTTTCTCTACCATCGATGGATTACAAAATACAAATACTGAGTCTATATACTCAGAAAAATTTGTCTATCAGAGGCATGTTCAGTCATCCAAGGTGTGGTGTCCCTTTAGCCGAATTCGGATGGATAACTTTCGTCAGACGCCACCTTAACTACGCATGGCTCCTGCAGGGGAGATAGTTGCAATATTAAAGGCCAACACGGCATGCGTAGACTTTCTCTGGTCAGATGAGGACTAGCCATGACCCTTTGGAGAAAATCAGTGTATAGGATTGTCTCGGGCAGACTGTCTGCTGGAACCCCCATACCTTGCATTCAATAATTGAGCTGAGGTTTCAACTACCTCTGTTCAACTTCATTTAATTCTTTAGCGAGGACCAGGATTGAAGTCAAGCTGAACTGGTCTTGGAGGATGCGGTATTCCCTTCTGTGGAAAAACTCAATGCTTTGGCACCTTTGCATAACTCTCTTCCTTTCTCAAGTGACTGCGGGCTGTGACCCTGCATTTATTCTCGAAGTCACTTTCGGTGTTCGCAAATATGGAGGGGATGATCCTTGATTATCATAGTCGCGATGAGTGAAACGTCGAGATGGTTAAATTTGGCACCACACATCCTTCTCAGATTTGACGGTCCTGGACCCGCTCGACGATGTTATGGGCCTGAGTCTTGGACATTCCTGGCACCTCGCGTATCAGGAATATGATGGAGTTGCTCCTTGCACCTCGAAGTTGCGATGGGTGAAATGTCGAGATGGCTCAATTGGACACCAGGTGTCCCCTTTGGATGGACGGTTGAGAATGCTCCGTAATACTGTGGGCCCAACTTTGGGCGCCTTCGGTGCTTTCGGGGTTCGGGGTTTCGAGATATAGGGCAGCATGGAACCTTCACCCTTCGAACTCCCGAATGCCGAAACGCCGACACGACTAGATCTCACGCCACGCATCCTCTGGATGGACGACTGCTATCTTTCCCTGCACACAATATGGGCACTATCCATTGCACTAACCTCGGTGCAACTTCGTTAATCTCGATTTCCTGCCAATCGTTGATCTGCTCCTTTGGATGAATCCGGACCGTTGACACTATAATTTTTCCTGCTCGCTTGATTTTAGGCTCGAGAAAGACTTCTTCTGTGCGCTGCGCTTGGGCGCTCCTTGTGCAACCTGCAGACCTGGATATCCCGATGCCGAAGACAAGAATTGTTGCTAACATTAGGCTCCATGGGGGATAGATTCGTCCATGTGATTCTCTAAGAACTCATTCCGCAGCTTCAGTGCCTTGCTGTTGGGCTATGGAGTCAGGTTCAAAACATCCCGCTGCTGAAAATACAAGTCGAAAAATAAAAAATAAAAGTAACAAAATAAAGATACATGCTCAAAGGAGCTTATTTATATACAATCCTAAACTAATAAAACATTTTACATGGGGCTAGGTGAAAGCAAAATTCTACCATAGCCAATCAAGTAACTTCCTAAAGGGAAGCTCTTTCTTTCTATCGATGATCACCAATAGATGGTGTAACCGTGACAACAGAACGACTACACTCTTCAAATTCTCCTCACTGGCTGAAGTTGATATGGAATAGGGGGGCTCCAAGGCATAAAGGACATGCCACTCCATGTACTCACTGACAGGATCATAGAATGAGTGGAAAACCCTGTGAAAAGGGTAGCAACAGGCCTGCTCTACTTCACAGCTACTCCTACAGGGCTGAACTTCATGAGTCTACATAGGTGAATGGGCGGGCTCCGGGCAGGAAGTCACCTGTTCCATGGGTTCTTTCTGCTCCTCTTCTTGGCTCTCCCCCAGGTCTGATTCATATACATCATAAATAGGGACCAGGGGGTGGTTCTTCTTGCTGACTGGCTCTTCAGTATCTTTATAGTGATCAAATGTAGGATAATCTTGCTCCTCATCATCACTATAATATACATCAAAAAGGGGGTGTCCTTCATTGATATGATCCTCATCTAGAACAATGATCCCATAAAAAATTTCCGTTTTAGGGATAGTGGGACCTTCTAGTTCTGGCTGCTCATACATAATATTTTTCTCTTTAATCCCAGGTAAAAATATATCGTGAGAAACCCCCTGGAGGAAAAGAGAAGAATCCTCTTCCACAACTAACCCCTCTTTTAAAAAGAGAGGGTCTTCGTCATCATGAGCATAGCTACTAGGAACATTTGCTTCAACCCGATATCTAGGTGAGTCATCTAACATGGACCACATTTTCTCTATAAACTCACAATTTCCACAAGAGGCATGTTGATCGTTATGAATATCTAAAAGAATAGAGGCATCTGATATAATGTCAGATGCTTCTGTTCTAGGGATAACACAATTAATATCATTCAACACCTCTATATTTTCCTGGCAAATGATTTCCTCCACAGTAAAAGCTTCATCATGGACCTGGTCTTCAGGGCTAGCAGAGGCTTCATGAAGCGAAGAAAACTCCTCACAACAGTTTTCATACAAACAATCAGCTAGAAAATAATCTTTACAAAATGAATTGAAAGTTGTATGAAAACCTGTTAAAGAGCGGATGCTTGCAGTGGGAAGAGACCGACACCATTCAAGAGAAGCTCCCTTCAATGAATACCTGAAGAGCTTAATCTGGACATCTTCATGCATGATATTAAGTCGATGAATAACCTCATGAAATTCCAGTAAATGCTCAGCTGGTACCTCCCAACTCTTTGCGTGAAATTCAAGGAGGAAATTTTCCCATATGTCTCTATTAGGAACTGCATTAGGAAAACCAACTATCTGGGAAAAGTCACAGAAAGAAAACCTTTTAGCTAAGATTTTCTCGATATCGAACCAATGGAGTCACTGATTGATCCTTGAATCATGGATTCGCCAGGTGAAAGATTTACTTCTTCAAATGTGTCTGGTCCTTGTTCACCATCAAAGGCCAGATCTTAACGTTGTTGTTACCCTAGGAAGCTTCTCAGGCTTAGAAAGAAGCTGCTGAAACCTTCTCGAGAAAGCTCCTTAGGGTCAGCTTTCAGGTGTGCTAACAATAGCTACAGCTGAAATAGTGAAGTGGAAACAATGGAGTCGCCACAGTGGAGTCTCCAGGTGCATAGTAGCAATCTTTAAGGGCTTTGATGTCTGATGCACCTTCAGAATCAAAGGCTCAATGTCGTTCTGCCCAGGGAAAATCTTCAACTTCGTCCCCGACAACGGCGCCAAAAATGTTAGCGTCAGAAGTCGCTCCTAGATTGCTTGCAGGAGCAGAGCCCAACGCCCATCAGTTAATATCACTATTTGTGTATGAAAGGGGTAACCGAATGGAAGTAAACTCGGACGATATTGTTTCAATTTCGAAACTAGGCCAGGCATGCATGGGCAAGTGAGGTCTTAGACATACTCCAGACAGTGAGTTGTAGTAAGGGTGAATAGGGGGAAGACTTGTATCAGGGAAATGCAAAGTTCTGTTGTCGACATCAAGTTTCTAACATAATGTAGGAGAAGGCACTTAAACGCAAGATCGTCTTACATTCAAAAGTAGAAAACCAGAGAATATAGTGGTGCCACAATGAATCCTTTATCATAACACAACTGCAATAATTCATGTGAATCAGTCAATCATGAACTCCCTCAGCATGAGATGAAAACTAGATGGAATAAGGAAACTGTCTTTCATAAAACAAGAGATCTTACATACAGATGCATAACCAAAGAACTTGAGTGTCTTCTAAAACATTACAATCGGGATATTTTCTCTACCATCGATGGATTACAAAATACAAAGACTGAGTCTATATACTCAACAAAATTCGCCTATCAGAGGCATGTTCAGTCATCCAAGGCGTGGTGTCCCTTCAGCCGAATTTAGACGGATAACTTTCATCAGATGCCACCTTAACTACGCATGGCTCCTGCAGGCGAGATAGTTGCAACATTAAAGGCCAACATGGCATGCACAGACTTTCTCTGGTCAGATGAGGACCAGCCATGACCCTTTGGAGAAAATCAGTGTATAGGACCATCTCGGGTAGACTGTCTGCCGGAACCCCCATACCTTGCATTCAATAAGTGAGTTGAGGTTTCAAATACCTTTGTTCAGCTTCATTTAATTCTTTAGTGAGGACCAGGATTGAAGTCAGGCTGAACTGGTCTTGGAGGACGCGGTATTCCCTTCTGTGGCAAAACCTGACACTTTGGCACCTTTTCATAACTCTCTTCCTTTCTCAAGTGACCATGGGTTGTGACCCTGCGTTTATTCTCGAAGGTGCTTTCAGTGTTCGTGAATATGGAGGGGTTGATCCTTGCTTATCATAGCCGTGATGAGTGAAACACCAAGATGGTTAAATTTGGTGCCATGCGTCCTTCTCAGATCTGACGGTCCTGGACCCACTCGACGATGCTGTGGGCCTGAGTCTTGGACATTCCTGACACCTCGCGTATCGGGAATACGACGGAGCTGCTCCTTGCGCCTCGGAGTCACGATGGGCGAAACACCGAGATGGCTCAATTGGACGCCAGGTGTCCCTTTTGGATGGACGGCTGAGAATGCTCCATAATACTGCGGGCCCGACTTTGGCCGCCTTCGACGCTTTCAGGGTTCGAGGTTTCGAGATATAGGGCAACATGGAACCTTCACCCTTCGAACTCCCGAATGCCAAAACGCCGACGCGACTAGATCCCACACCACGCGTCCTCTGGATGGACGGCTGCTATCTTTCCCTGCACACAATATGGGTGCTATCCATTGCGCTAACCTTGGCGCAACTTCGTTAATCGCGATTTCCCGCCAACCGTTGATCTTCTCCTTTTTATGAATCCGGACCATTGACACTATAATTTTGCCCGCTTGCTTGATTTTAGGCCCGAGAAGGACTTATTCTATGCGCTGCGCTTGGGTGCTCCTCATGCAACCTGCAGACTTGGATATCCCGATGCCGAAGACAAGAATTGTCTCCAACAAATAGGAATTTGGGACACTCGGGATCCTTTTTTGTAACTGTCGTGGCTTTCCATGGCACAAAGGTCCTAGTGATATTGATATTATTTGTCTAGTTGAAACTTGGGAGCATGAGGAGTCTAAGGTCCCTAACATAGAAGGATTTTTCTTATGGTCGGCATCAAACAAAAGATCCCACCGTAGAGGGATAGGCGGCATAGCTTGTTATATTATAAATAACATTTCTCCTCACATTCAACTTCATAATATTGACTCTCTCAATCAATACATTTGGATAGAAATTTCAAACACTAATGCTAAGAAGATGTATATATAATTTTTCTATTTTGCACCTATTAATTCTACTTTTTATAAGCAAAACAATCTAGATAACAATTGTCCCTATAATAATTTAGAACACGATATTTATAGTTTGAAAAATGAAGGTAATATCCTCCTTCTAGGATACTTTAATGTTAGGACTACAACTAAACAAGATACTCATTTAAGTATTGATTCCAACCAAACTCATGTATGGCTAGATGAGGACCTTGTTTGATCTAATAGCTACAAAATAATCTCTGAAGACCTAATTGAGAATTTGTTTGTTACTGAGTTGGTCAAGCTATGCAACTCTCAAGACCTAATAATTTCCAATGGAGTAATGAATTGGGAAAACTCCAACCATTTGACTTGTATTCATGGGCTAGGTAGTAGTGTCATAGATTATGTGATATCTGATATCCACGTTTCCAACCAAATAGCAAAATTTTACCTTTTAAATGACCGTGATCCCGAATCTGATCATAAACCTTTAACCCTACCTCTAAACGTTTCCATGCACAGGAGGATCATGGAAGATAATTATGATAATAAAAGGAATTTGTGCTTTGAAAAAAGTAAAGCTGACCTTTTGTTAAAGGATTTAGATAGTCAATTAAATCTCCTAACTTATAAGGACAACATTGAATAACTCTATCATAATTTTACAACTTCGCTTTCCGCTTCTATTAACATGTTCTCTTTGGAGGTGTCCTATATAAAGAATAATAGAATGACTAACCCCTGGTATAATAAAGAATGTAAAATTACTAGGAAATTCATTAGGGATGCTTCTAATGAGTCCTTAAAACTCGATAAGATCAATATGTACAAAGCCCTAATTAAAAGGGAAAAAAAGGTACTATATCAATAAAAGGCAAGAGAAATTTTCACAACTATATAAGTCGGATCCCAAGAAGTTCTGGAGACAAATTCTAAACCGCAATACAAAAGAAAATAATAGGATTCCCTTAAGGGACTGAATTTCCTACCTTAAAAGTCTTTATGACTTCCCTAATGCCATGGAAAACATTCCTATTTCCCCTACAAAGGAAGAAGTTTTTTCTTTGGATGAAATAGAGTTTGGGGTTAAGAGGTTTGCAAAAGGGAAAGATAAGGACATTGAAGGCTATCAAGATAAAATTTTCAAAATCAGAGGGCCTATCCTTATCCTTGACATACACAATCTCTTCAATTTAGTAGTTAAGCAGGGATTCCATAAACCCGAGACACAAAGCCTCATTGTTCCTATTTTTAAAAATTGGGAAATACACATTCCCTTGAATTATAGGACCCTTATGATTAGCCCAATTTTATCCAAGATTTATGGAATTATTTTGGAAAATAAGATTAGCCTTTGGCTATAAAGTAATGGTAAAAAATATTAAGGCTAGGTCGGGTTTAGGAGATATCATTCAAATGTGTATCATCTTGTTACCTTTAGGATCATTGCAGAGGATTTTCACTATACTAAAACCAATATTTTTTGTTGTTATGTTGACTTTAGAAAATCTTTTAACATGGTTCCTAGGAAAAACCCTTGGAATAGATTGGAAGAGATAAAAAGGCCTCTTGAGTTGAGGGATTCTACAATAAGGATGTATGAGAACATTATTTCTAAGTTTAAAAACACTAAGGGCTGGTCAAAAGAGATTAACTGCAATATTGGAGTCAAACAAGGTTGTCCCTTGTCCCCTACCCTTTTTGGCATATACATTGACAAGTTAGAAGATTGCTTGGAAAAATCAGGTTGTGTCATCCCTACTCTCACTGGTATAGTAATCAATATTCCTCTTTATGCCAATGATATCAGTCTTATGGAAAGGAGTCCCCATGATCTTGAATACCAACTAAAAATCCTCAAGGATTTTTTCTCCAATATGGGTATGACTGTTAATACTGATAAGGCTAAGGTCATGATTATTAAATCTAATAAGATCACTTATGATACCTTCATATATGACAACAACTTGGAGGAAGTGAATTCATACAAATATCTTTGAATTTATATTCACCACAAGATCAATTGGAATTATAGCATTGAGAAAAAGATTATTGGGGGATGGAAAGCTTATTATGGGCTTGAAACCAATTGTAAATCAAATTATATTTGGAGTTGGGATAAGAAGAGAATCCTCTTTGAGTCTCTTTTTACACACATTATTCTTTATAGATGTCAATTCTAGGGTTGTAGTATCTCAGGTGAATTCGTTTTACACCTATAATATCAAAATTAAAGGAAATATGCCATGTCCCATCCTCCTCTTAGAAACAAGTCTCTCCCTAATTGAGAGCATGGATATGTGTAACATCCCCAAAAATAAATTATTTTTAAGTCTGAAAATACTTAGGAATTTATTTCCATTTTTGGTATATTCGAAATTGGAAAATTATTGCCATTTATGGAAATTTTGAATTTTGAATTTGATTAATTATAAATTATGATTATGACTGTTGGGAAAATATTTCATTTGTCCCAACCAACTCTTTGACTATGACACTTGTAAGAAAGAAATATTTTTATATTTATTGCTAATAGACAAATGGAACAGGAAAGTTGAAATCAACTGACCATGACTCCATGAGTGGGGAACATGTTGGAACTACCTTAGGGTTAAATGTTACAAGTGGAAAATCAGGAATTTTCCCATTGGCAGCCCCTGAAAATCAAATATTTGTAAAGTTGTGAAAATTCCCAAGGGGAAAATACCTAGGCACAAATGCTTTTGGATATATAGCATACGAGAGGAGGTAGGACATTGCCTAGTATGCTGGGAAATAATTATCACTTTCTATTATGAACATTGTGTTCTGAGTGTGAGGTAAGGAGATTTTTTTCTGAAACTGAAGGACTATTGCTAAGGAGGAGTTCTAGAGTTCTCCCTCATGGATTCATGGTCAGGCTAAGGGGTGAATGGAGCAAGTAGATTGGTTGGGAGGAACTTGGTTGTTCCTTTTGTTGTCCCAGTTTTTTGTTTAGATAAGTACTCCTATCTGTTGTTTTCTAAATTGTTTTACTGTATGATGTCTATGTGAAATGAAATTATTTGTAGGATGAACCTTCGAAGTTGGTTGTATTATTGAATAAAGTAATAAGGATACTATATGCTAGTTGTTTAGGTACAGTTTGAGTTGTTAACAAAATAAGTACTGAAGATGCTATGTATTCGTTGTTATAATTACAGTCTCATTTTAGCTAACGAATACAATGATGAAAACTAGGGTGTTTCAGTTATGGTAGGCATTTAGGAGATACCTGTAAGTCAAATAAAATATCTTTTCAAAGCTATTTTAAATTTCCTGCGAACCATGTGAATTTCGTACACATAGATGTTCAGTTTCCAAGTAACATTAAACTGTACAAATGCTAAAGAAAATTCTAGAAGTAAACTTGAGATTTGATATATATATCTAGACATATTGTTGTAGGTTAAATACACAAAACTGTTTTAGATAGTTGAGAATATCAGACAGGATAAATGCCAAATGAAAGTTCGAATAATTATCCATATATATATATATATATATATATATATATATATATATATATATATATATATATATATATATATATATATATATATATA
>ML779528.1:983159-1009215 GCA_009831015.1 Picea engelmannii
ATTGTACAGTTTAGTTATTCCACCAAACAAAGTCCTTTGTTGGATATACAATAACATGGGACCAAAGGCTCATTAAATTAAAATACATAAATTATGTTCCATCTCCCAGAATCAGACCAGCAAGTTAGATAAGTAACCAAACTATGTAACTCTATGATTCATAACTATGAAACAATAAGATCTTATAAAAAAAAGGGGGGGTTTCCCTTCCTGTTCATTCTATAATAGTTACAGAGATAAAGAATCAACCATTTGTATGAGCCTGAATGAATTCCTCCACAATGATATCATTCTAGAACATAATCGTATGATTTCCTTAGAAACCTAGAGTACACTCTTACGAGAATTAAAATGAAACCCGAATACCTTTTCTTGCGCATGGCGCGACCCTGAATTTGGAGATTTTTAAGGTCGAAGTTCTTGTAAGGAAAGCATAAATTCATAATTATCAATTTTCCAACAAAATTTAAACGAGTATATAACATAATTACTAGAGTGATTTACGAAATGAAATTATTACAGATGTTCACTTAACTTGCGAATTGGAAAACTGATGCTCGTCTTCCATTCGCATTTTTGTTGAGAAAATGTTCCCAGACCGAAGGGGGAAGTGGACCAAGACTTCCTGGTGGGTACCCTCGCAGCAACAGGGGTCCCATCATTAGATTGGTAATCAAATTTTCTTAATCAAACCTTTCAGGAAATAAATAAATAAACAATAATAACACATCAAGAACTGCAAATCCAAATTTCCAGGGTTCGTGTAGCGTGTGTATGTCGAATGCATTAATCAAGTTTGAATATCGATTTAAATACTACATAGAATGCATTGCTCAAATATTTAAACACAGAGTTAAATATTATATGCCGAATAATACGCATCAAACAAATTTTTCCACATACAAACAACAATATCAATAGAATGAAAGATGTTAACTTCAGTTTAATTACAGACTTAAATATCGCATACTAGAGGGTGCTTCTTAAAAAAAAAATTCAGTACACAGACCCCACTTGATATATGTATGTGCCGAAAGGAAAATGCAACAATATTTTAAAAATAAATTACAGTCATAGGAGCCAACTAGTGGTTTGAAAGAATCTAGAGGATGGTGGACTCCCAAGAAAAATTAGTATAACAATACCCAGCAGAGACAAAGAAATGTTATAACATCTTATCAAAATGAAATTGATTTTCCCAAACAGAATGGAACATGCAACACACACTGTGGGATTTCAAAATGTAGACTAAGAAAAACGTATACACTCACAATTTCCAGATAGCCATCGATTTTAGGGAAGAGTATTAACCCGTAAGTCACGAAATAACTTCAAACTAGGGTAAGGACCATCATCTAGCTTGTAGTGAGGATTTAATCCACCCAACGCAAGAAAATGTGTAAACTTCAGTAAGTCCTTCCCATACCCTGCTAAGCCAACACTACAAACTAGAGGACTCGCACAGTTCACAGAGACTCAACACTAGGTCACAATTCATAAAGATAGGGGAAACCCATAAAAGAGAATAGAGGGATGATGACAAACCCTATGAATAAAATATATACATTAACCCTTATAGAATTCCTATGCAATATTGAGGAAATTGAAAACAAGAAGGCGATTAATGTCTAGTATACTACATGAACATCAAGATCACAGAAAGGCCTTAGAAAAATACAACAGAGAAGCATCCTTACCTAGTTCGAGGTGGCGAACACCTAGCAGTCAGCTATCTGTTCTTCTCCCACCCAAGATGAATATTCTCTACGACCTAGGGCTTATACACCGAACCGACTCTCCACAGGTATCACAGGAGAAGTTTTCCAGAAGGACAGAGATGAAAGGAGGGAAACGAAACCTAATATACCTTTCTGGAAAGAGTTAGTTAATGAACCGGTACCTTACCATGTGACTAATGAGAGGTGGCCTAGTCTACGTTGGACATGAAGGGAAGACGACAAGCCTCAGAAGGGACCCTGTGCAGTCCACCATTAAGTGAATAATGGAGGTTTCAATGCAACCTTGACACTTACACTTATGTTTTCATGTTGAGTTAATGCAAAGGAGGGTGATGCTTCAGGACATTACATTGACAACTATCGAGGCTAAGTTCTTGTTGCAGTTATGGTGTAACTATCGGTCGGTTATCATTACACAAACTTGTTAAGGAAGAAGGTTATCTTTGGGCCCCAACGATGTTCGACCAACTCCAATAACTCTAATATGGACTAGGAACTAAACTCGTATGAATCCTCACATAGTTGGCCAAACTAAGACTAAACCTAAAGTCACATCTATAGTAAAGACTATGTCTTGTCTAGCGAAAAATATATGCATGCTGGGACCCTTTATTTAATTTGACCTTGTATTTTTATACACATTAATACTATCCAGGAAGTAACGCAAAATTTGTCAAGACCTTGGGGAAATACCCAACTGAAATACTCATACCCTAGAAATGAGAATTATGAAAGGCCTTAATAGTATAAATTGTAATATATATATATTGATATGCTAATATGTATTTGGAACAAGTAAGGATATTTTTGGAACACTGTTAACACTTTCCACTTATGTTAGTAAGGTCAAAGAATCCGAAAGGCTAGGTTATGGCAAGGCTATTCTTCGATATATATATGACTACAATATAGTATGAGTGACACTCGAAATATAAACCCTGCGAGAGTTGAATAGAAACGACATATGCCCTGTAGCTTGTCCTTACGTCTTTTGAATTTGTTATTCGAAAGGGAAGAGAGTTAATGTCCCTAATATTTTTTTTTTTATTGGTAAATTTGGGGACCATTACACTATGACTAGATACCTAATGTATAAGAACAAGTTAAACAACATGGAAGACAAGAGGCTACCTAAAATTGTTTCAAAATAGAGTCATAACCACCATCGACTCAAGAGAGGATGGCATAAATATGCCTGGTCTTGGCTAAACTATTGGGGAATCATGGAAGACACCATTTTGCAGAATAAAGATATTATTAAAAAAATTGTCAAAAAAAATGTAAGGAGAAAATGTGGTGTGATAAAGAGTTAGAGGAAAAAAGAAAATTAAGGTATTATAAGGATGTAATCAACCCTAACCTAGAATATCAAAATTATCTATCTATGTTTCCAAGTGTAAAGAGAAAAATAAGCATTGCTAAGATAAAAACAAATTCTCACGAGCTCCATAGTGAAACTGGGCATTGGTCAATTTCTAAAACGCCATGGGATGAAAGAGTGTGTCACCTTTGTGACACTAATAAGGTTGAAGATGAAAATAACTTTTTCTTAGATTGTCCATCCTATAGCCATATTAGATCTCATTTTAAAAATGTTTGTCACACTACCATCCTTCCTAACCTATTAACTAAACAAAATTATGTTGATCTTGGAAAGCTTCTCTTAATGATTTTTTAGAACATAAACGTGGGATGTCACATAGGGTTCACATCAAGTAGTTGTTATAATCATGTGCACATAAGGAGGGGGATATATTTAATCATGGGGTCACCTCCCTCTATCCACCACAGGCTCAAGATCAACTGTTAGGGAATCCCATCTATCGTTTCCTTGCTTGGTCTCTTCAAGTTTCTCTGGTTCATAGATTTCTAAAGGGATGGTTGGAAACTTGTAAAATTGGGAGACTTTTAGGGATTGGGGTGGAAACTACCTCCTTTTCCTTTCCCGATAATCATGAAAAACTCAAATTATGTTATGTTGATGTCAATGGACACTACAATATTTAGGGAGAGCTAATATGTTGATAAGGGATCCTTTGGTGGAACTATGCTCATGGTAAGGATGCACAAAAGCACCACTTCCAACTCTACTTTGTGTAATATGGGCATGGAATAATTTGTGTGGTTTTTTTTACACATGAATCCTTTAGGACCCAAATGGAAACCTCACAAGGATGTAAATGCCCATGCATTTTTATAGAGGTGGTATTCCTCTTTATATTTTCATGGGAATTTTAGATATTCACGATGTGGGACTTGACAAAAGTCCATCGTAATGATTCAAAGAAATATAAATGTTGCAAGAAAATAAAAGGAATTTTTTTTGTTTTATTTTAAAGGAAATTTCTTCAGAAAGGACCAGGAACCAAACACATTCATGCATTTAAAGCAAATAAGAAAAATTTCCTCACATCCATCATAATTTGACTAAATATTTATGATCACATAAAAATAAAATAAGGGAAGATCAAATAGATATAATGATAGATCAACCTAAAATTCTTTATATTAAGAACTATGGGTTACAAAGTACAATAGATATTGTTCCCTAAATAACTCTCTTGAAATTTCTAAAAAAATGCAGTCTCATACATATTCTTTGAAATTTAAAACATGTTTGTCTTAAAGACTAGGATTGGGGCTCCCAGGGACCATAAAGAAAATATATAGAAGAATTTAATTCTGTAGAAGGAATAGAAAGACCTGGTAAGAAGAAAAGAGGAGTTATGAGTCTTAGGATAAACCTTTCTAGTGAAAGAGGTGGAATAATTGGATGAAGGACTTGATAAAGAAAAGAAGGATGTGATCAACATGAACTTACTATGATCGTCTGTCATGTCTTCACTTTCTTTCTGCTATGCTTTTATTGTCTTCATTGATGGTTACAAGAACCATCTCAACTTCTTATTTCCCCTCGGTGGTTAGTTTGTCGATAGATTTCTTAAACCATTGTTCAATATAACTTTTCATTAGTGCCATGTTGATTTCATTTCTGATGTTGATGTTGAACAACTCACCCTCCAAGTATCTCATATCAAGGGAAATTCCATGTAATGCTTCTTCAATGTCCTAATTTTTTACGCAGTAATCCACTAGCTAGTTGTCTGTGGCTTCCTCATCATATTCAAGTATACCATATAAATTTTCAACTGACAATCCTTTAAAAATATCAACATGCTCACAAATCTATTGTTTTGTTAGGAACAATGAGTTGAGGTTCAATTTTAGATCTTGGACTTCATTAGTGCTTCCAGATAGGTCCACCTCCATGCTATTTTTAAACAATTATCCCCTCCTTAATATATCTTGGCTACATGCTTGAACAATTTTATTCATGTTTTTTATCTTTTCTTTCTAGCACATGTTCAACTGTTTGATCTAACTTGGATAGGGAATATCCTCCTCTCTTATCCTTAGTTTTCTCATGTTGGAAACTTTAATACAAAAGGGTACCACAACATCAAAGAAAAAACCCTGTTCATTCTTTAGGTTGGCTTGTAAATACTCGTGGAATGCATGCACCCTTGAGCCAAAAGAAACCATGTTTTTCGAAATTTCCCAAGCCTTTATGATCAATTCCATTCTTTTCTTGATATTACTCTCCACATAGCTCCTGGATGATGTAAGTATGCTTGAGGATCCTTTTAATTTACAAGCGGGTGTGGTTGGTCCAACAATTTCCAAAGGGATGGAAAGAAGTGGAAGAGGCATTAAGGTCTCTTCTAGTTCCTTAATATTTTCCCTTAACTTTGTATTTTCCACTTTGATACCACCAATGGAGTCATCCAATGCATCATCGATTTCACTATGAATTCTAGAAATTAGGGAAGGTCACATATCTCTTAGGTCAACCTATGAACAATATTTTCCTTTCTTATTCTTTACATAACTTTTCTCAATAATCATTTTTTTGGATTCCCTGTAAAAAAAAGACACTCTGAAAAAAAAATGACTCTTCTTTGTCAAAGGTCTCATTATCAATTATTTCCAAAGACGGATTCTGGTGGGATGTGTTCCCTATTTGATCCAGTTGGGGAACTTTTTTCTCAATGTCTGCCTCGAGCTCCATATATTCAAGGGAGAATGTATTGATGTTAGTCTTTATATGTTGGTCTTCTTCCTCTTGCATGACATTCTTCCTTTTTTTTCTTAGAGGAAGCTTATGGGAGCTCTCAATTTTTCCAGGAGGGGTATTCTTGTCGCCTCCATGGCCTGATCCAATATTGGTCACTTTTCTAGATGTGTGGGCCGTTGGAGCATTGCTTCGAGATGTTTTATTATTAGAAGTAACAATTGGGGACTATGCACTCTTCTTGTTGGGACCCTTACCTTTATGCTTATAAAATTCATTGGTATTAAGTATTGTTTCTAAGTCACCAACATTGTGAGTAGGAGTTCCCAAGTGAATATCTTCTTCTTCATTTAGAGAAGTATGGATGAATGAATTACTAAATCCCACTGCTCGCATATGCTCCAAAAAAATTTCATTAGGGTCAAACCCTTTTATTGTTTCAACATACTTGAGATTTAGATTGTGGAAGTGGTTTGCAAATTCATCGATTTTTTTTTATATTTCTGAATATAAACTCCCTAATTTTCCAAGGAAAGGGTATGAATTTCCTTTTTCGTTTCTCATGAAAAAAGTGCATCCATAAATTATGTTTGCATGCAACTTATGTAATAAAAATTATATCAGATATATGGCACGGGAGAAAGGAGAGATTTTCCTTTGAACCGAAAATCCTGATAACATTGTAATTTTCCATTTGCTCCAATGTCCCCTTTTTATGCATTAATTTACTTTCCTGGTTGGATATTCTAGGGATATCTTTCCAAATAACAATCCTTTAAAAACATAGACAAAATCATTGAAAACTTTATATAAATGCAAAGAATCTTTGTGTCACAATAATGCTTGGTACCATAAGGTAACTGGGTCAAATCATAGTTCACCCTCTTGTAGAAAGACAATTTAGGAAATTGAGAGCAGTATGATATCGTAAATACCAAATAAGAGGCCATAAAGAATTTAGTATATTTTTTGTACTGTAATAATTGGGACGAGATTAGAATGGAAATCAGTTTTCCCCAATAAAAATTGGCTTTCTCTTTGACAATAAAATATAGGATATAAATAATCATATGGGAAATATTGGCGGTACTTTATTGGCATGTAACCCTGGTGAATAACCAAGCAATTTCCCGAAATGGGTTTTTGAATGAATTGACCTACAACCTGGTAATATCTTCAGGGATAGTCATGGTATTCTCTAGTAATTCAGGAAAGAGGTCCAGGCCTTTGTCATTCTTTTTCAATAAATCCCTGCAATGTTCACCTTTGAAAGTGATTGTTGGCTCTGGGAGCTTCAACATTTTACAAAACACTTGAGGTGAAAGAGATATGGGAGAATGGTATTGGAGTCGAATAATCCACTGACTTGGTATATATTTCTTGACACACCATGCAACAAGTTCCTTGTAGTCAAAAACCTTAGGGACACACCCTGCACGAGAAATTTCGAACATCTAATTCACTTCCTTCTGAGCAGAAGGGGATGAATAGTAAGAATACACACTAGACAACTGAAAGTTATGGTCCTCTCATCCAAAAATATTCAAAGTATCTCCAAATAATTGTTATCGAGATGCTACTTCTATAATTTGATGATAGTTCTCCTTTAATCTAGATAATATTTGCAATAAGCGATTGAGAGGGATAACAATAATATAATCTTCGTCAAATCATGCTTTAATGTGGTTTTAATGAGAAATCTTCTCAATCCCTTCACTTATTAATGAATATATTTATGGAACATGAAAGATGAGTTAGTATAATTAAACTATTCTTAAATGTGTATTGGGAAAAGCATGAGGATGGCGGGGATAGATGAGAGCAACTAGGATTTGGGAATTTTTGTGAACCCAAGAACGCGGGAACCTACGAACTTGCATTTTCAAAAGGTTGAAAGTTGGATAAGTGTTGTATTGTGGCTGATAGGAATAAATATAAGAGATATGAGGTACGTAGGAGCTCATGGAGTCATATGGTAAAAATGTATATCACGTATCTCTTGGGTGCAAAATGTGTATCACGGGATGAGGGATATGAAAGTTTGAACCCATGAACCTGGGATACCAAGACTGCAGAAATGGTTAAGTATAGGATGATATGATAGTTTCTTAGACTCATGATATGGGAATATGAATGGAGTTTAGAACCCACGATTACACCAACCTATGAACCCGTCATTCTAAAAAAGAAAAAAAAAACTAAGTATAGTAACTATAAAGGGAGAAAATAAGGGAGAAAAGAAAAGGGGAATTTGGGTAAGTGTAGAAGGGGGAAAAGAAATGAAAAAAATAAGTTGGGAGGATAGAGAGGGGAAGGAAACTTCAGAAGCAATAAATGGTCTCAACATGTGGGATGATAACCCCCTATGGGTTGTCAAGAACCTAACATCTTTATGACCAGGTGCTTCTGTCCATTGGGCTATGGAGTCAAAGTAAGAATACACAAACTAAAAAGTAAAATTATGTACAATGAGAATGAGAAAGTCTTAGGAGAAGAAACCTTTCAAATGTTTCCTATTGACAAGTTTTATAGCAAGATTTCCCTCACCCTATGCAATCTTTCACAAAGTGCCTTTTTCCATTTCCCTGTGTAGACTTGAAGTCCCTTTTTACAAATTCCAGAGATAAAAAATTATTTTTTTCACATATAAGTGCCCTGCGTATATTACAGCATGTGTATACTCACGTTTCACCACTATAACCCATGTACTTTGGGAAATGTGCCCAAAATTAAAAAACGGTGTTGGGTTTCCTTGTCATGTCACGAGATCAATGATCCTTGGCCTTCCATATATTGGAAATGTTATGAATCAAATCTTTAGTTCCACTTGAAGGCTATAAATGGGCCAAATGCGAGCTATGCAAAAGAGTATAAGGAATTCAACTTTGAGAGAAAAGTTAATTTGGAGAAATTATTCCCTTCACATCAAGTCTTCATCCCTATGTTCTTTAAGTATGAACACATAGTTCATCCCCCAATATCTTCCCTTATTGATTGAGAAATTCATTGTCTCTCTTATATGAGCTTGCCTTTGGTAGAGGATTCAAGTGGTGGAGGCCTAGCTGGAAGGAACTTAGTTTATCCATTTCGATACGTGCCAACACGAAAGTTTGTAACTCAATCACTTATGATGATTATATCTTAGTAGCAATACTATTTTCTCATCCAATTAATATATCAGAAATATTTGAATTATTATTACATAGGAATATTTGTTATGAATGTTGATGGATTATGCTATTGAATGTGCTAACAATATATATTATCACCATATGCTTTTGTTTCTTGGTTGTTGAGGACTAGTTGCAAGTATATTGCTTTGGTTCAAGTGCTCAATGGTGTAATTTATTGAACATCTAGAGGTAGGCCTCTTATATTGTATTGTTATCATATTTGTTTATATAGAATACTTGAGGTTATAGTTGATTTATGCAGTCATTTCCATCTATTGTGGTTTACCCCTAGCCATAAAGAGTTTTTCCTTGTAACAGAATTGGTGACCATACTGGGGAAAGAATCTTTTTTTTCGAGGTTTGGAGTGTTTTTCTCCTTATATTTCTCTTCTTCATATTGAGTTTCTTGTCGTATGATTTCTTGACAGCCTCTGTTCACTCTGAGTCTGAGTTTCTTAGCCTTCTCCTTAGCCTAGCTTTTTTTTGACACATATACACGGGTTTTTGCTTGACAGTCGCATACATAAGTGTGTTGTATTTATGCAAGTTGCGTACATATGCACTTTTCCCTTGAATATACATGTGCATCAACCTTTGTTGCTTGAGTGTTGGGTTTGGTGGTTGATGGGTAGGTTTTGATGATTGTTGAGTCTTCTTGGGTCTCTGTGGTGACTGCTAAGTGTCTTTGGAATGACAGGAAAACTGTCTTTGGTTGAATTTTTGGCTGGTTTCTTTCTCATCATATTTTCATTTTGATTTTCCTCGCACCTTGAGCTGGGTGTTTTTCTCCTTGATATCCTACTTGGGTTGTCTCTGCCTATACAGAGTAGAGTCTTTATATCAATTTGTTGTTCAGTCGTTGCATTTTCATTCTCTTATATTGAAAATACAAAAATACTAGGCATTTCACATTGATTGGCATTTTGATCTCTTGATTCTTTGTCATTTATCTTAGTGCATGTAAAGAAAGATTGCATTTGATATAGAATTGTAGAATTGAATTGAAAATTGCATTTTTGAAAAGCATATCATTTATTGGAAATTGAAGTTAAGCCTTTGCATTGTATTCATATTCATTTATTTTACTTGTTGAGTCATAACATCAATAGTTTCACGACCACACCTTTTGAGTAAGAAAGGCCATTAAAATTAATGCTATAATTTAAAATTGATTAGTAACGATTTTATTTTCTAGGGTGAACAAAGTAGCTTAAGATTTAGAGCCTTGGAATAGGATTTTGTGAGTAAAATTCTCCAAGGCTATTAAATCAACATATGTGTCTAACTAAGGGAGTGGATAAATCCATTGTATAATCGGTAATATCAGGAGGCTCCACTTACACCGTAGTTAAGCAAAAGGTCGCATGAGGTTGGTTGAAGGGATATTTCCCCCGATACCTTCTTAGTGTCAGATATGTTTCTGGGGATATATTCATATATGGGGATATTTGTAGTTCCCTTACTTCCATTAGAGGCAGTGCTTTCAAGTTTTCAGGATTTGCTACCCTACCCATATTGTGGACCTGATTTACAAATGTTTTCATGTGCATCAGTTATACCGTGGTTGCTTATTTTCTTGACTTAAGTACCACATTGGTTACTTGCAGGGGTTATTCTGCATGTACCCTGGGTCAGATAAGGGCCCTTATAACTGATTATGTTTCCTCCAATCTTTAGTAGAGAAGTCTCAAGCCCCTCTTAGGTGAGGCATACCTACTTTACAGAGGGAGGTCCCTTTCAGCCACTTTATCATGTTTGTGTGCATATTGGTCATTTGATTATTTTTTGGTGTGCTATTTGATTACTAGTTGGCCTTAGGATTTGATTTTTATATCTTGAATCTTGAGTCATCGTGGAACTAGACCAGCTTCCCCGTAGGTATCACCTCTTGTTATAGTTACCACCATATTTTGAGTCTTTTCCTTCTAAAAGGGGTAGAGTTATTAAACATGGTACACACACCTCCACTTATCATACTTTCTGACTCTACAAGGATGAGTACTGAACTGAGTCATCAAGATACTGGGAGCCCTTTGACTCCCACACCTACTATAGTTAACGGTACACCTTCGAATCCTTCAACCACAATGGTTGTAGTGTTAGGGGCACCTATCATAACCATTTCCCTTCATATAGTTAATACTCAACCTATTTCCATGAATTTGTTTGGGTCTCTTCGTCATTCATTGGGCTATAATGTTTAGTCCATCCCTATGACCTCTAGTCCCTTTTTCGTTGGTATGCCGAATTTTACTTTGTAGTTTTCAAACTCCATCCCAGTCATTGGCCCTAATGCTATCATTAGACTTGGGGGCACAACTCCTCTTTATAATCCATTCCTATTTGGTGGCACTAATGTCCCTCAAACGACTCCTATCGTGGGAGGCTTTACTCCTTTTAATGATTGTTCTAATCCTATTACTTCTCGATGGAGTAACCAACCTGACGGAAAATCTTATTCTCAAGTTCTATCCTTTACACTCACCTCCTTAGTGTCGATTTCGACCAATGTATTTCCCATGACGAATCCACCTTTATCCTCCGGATTCACACCCGGAGGAGGTCAGTTTCACACTTTGGGAAACCCCCAACCCCAGTCCACTCCGACTGGGGGAAGTTTTTATAAGCCCCATTAGAACATTCCTATTGGAATGATGTCGAACCAACCCCTTATGAATTAGTCTGGAGGAGGGTATTACAATCCCAGAGGCCAAGGTTCTTACCAGAACCCTGGATGGGCTACAATTCCTGAACCACAATATTTCCAAGGAGCTTGGGGCTAGATGTCGCAACCCCATCTCCATTTTTTGGTCACGCTCAATCTGCCAGACTTGTCTAAGTTGATGAATGACCCTATGTGTGATGATCCTACATGACCCCTCGTTCCCACCAAGCTTCCTTCAGATATTCCAAAATTTGAAGGCAAGAATGGCAAGGATCCCAGTGATCACGTTACCACCTTTCACCTATCGTGCTCTTCAAATTCCCTTAATAATGATTCCATTCAGATAATATTGTTTCAATGCACTCTCCTGAGGTTTTTTGTGAAATGGTATATGGATATAGCTAGGGGGGAATATGGGACCGTTAGTTAGATGGTTCTAGTCTTCCTTAACCACTTCCAATTGTTGATTCATTAAGATGTTTTCCTAGAACTTATATCAAACTTACGCCAGGAAAAATCCACTCATACCTCATATCACATCCAGGAGTGGCATAGAAAAAATAGGTTGATCAATACCTATGTACCCCCAGAATTCTTGGTTCCTTAAATCTCAAAAACCTCCTATTTTGAAGGATGTTGCTACATCTGGAGTTACATCTGAGGAAGAAATGATTTTCAAATCCAAGCAGTTACATATTATATATGATCAGTCTGGGATTTTATATGAGATTCTTCCTGATGCACCGAGGTCAAACTATGACCCTAGACAAAATCCCAAACCTCATGTCGATGGCATTGTAGGCTCCACCAATGTGAAATCCACAGACTTGGTGAGAATCCATTTGAAAGAGTTGTATCTAAACCAGTCTACAGGAGGGCCATCTTCATTTGTGTCTTCCAATCCCATTCATTCGGTGGATGTACATTCTTTGCAATCGTTGACCGACCCAAATGCTAACCAGCAACTTGGTGGGAGTAGGAAGAAAGGAGAGAATAATAATCGTAAGGGTGGGAAGAATAATAAACCCCAGGACAATGGTAATAATGAAAAGATGAATAATAATGCTGGTGAGGGAAAGAGGGAAAGGCGTAAGGTGAATTTTCCCTGTAAAATTTGTACTGATGATCACCTTACTCATTTATGCCCCAAACTTGCAGAAGCTATGAGGCTCTTATCTCTATCGCTCATCATGTTGACGACTCCTTTTCCAAATAAACAACACATGGCCTCGAGCTCATCAAATTTTGGAAATGTGACAAGTGGGATTCAAAACCCACCGACACAATACGATGAACTTTTATGCATCAATATGGTTAAATTTGAGGTTAATATAGCCACCTGATCTCGCCATTACAATTCTCCAAAAATTGTACCTAGTCTAGAGTCTCCTCCTCCTCTGGAGATGCCCTTACGGATTGAAAAACCAAAGCCACCACATTGTATTCTAAGAGGATTACTCGAGCACTCTACCCACAATCCTAATGCTAGAGCTGACCAAAATTACCTTATTTTTTAGGACCTAGGTCAAACCCTTAGTGCGATGTTAGCTCTGGAGGTACTCTAGATGTGTCCTTCACAGAGGAATGCCTTTCTATCTTCTTTGGGAGCTCAATATCCCAGTGGCTCAAAATATATCAAGTTTTATGTCAAATATGTGAAGCCTCTCATTCCTTACCATTTGGAATTCCAAATCCATGTGGGTTAGTCTAAGTATACCATCAAGCGTATAGTTTTTTATGAAGGTGTTGCAACATGTGTGATGTCCCTGGTCTGTTGGAAATCCCTCAGTTCTCTGAATCTCTCTCAATCTCCAACCATGTTGACTTCTTTTGAGGTTCGTTCCTTCTTCCCTCACATTATTCCTCCTTCCTTTCCAGTCCAATTAGGTGAGAATATGGTAGAGGTATGTGTCAAGGTGGTTTTTGCACCCCTAGATTATAACTTGTTACTAGGACACAATTTGACTTACGCTATGACTGCCATCATATCGTCTGTATTATGTACTCTTTGTTTTCCTCATGATGGGAAGATTGTGACGATCAATCAGTTGTCCTTTGCATATGCTAGCCCCAGTGCATATGTTGTACCATCGATCCCCGTGGTCGACAATTATAAGCTGACAACTAAGAATATCAGTGTCGGAATGTATTCATCCCTTATGGGTACCTTCGACTTCATGGCACCAGTTCACCATATTTACGCCATGTATAGTAGGCACGTTTTGTCAGAGAGGTTTGCTCCTTTCCACACTTCCTATTTCAACAATCCTTGGACCCTAGCTTCCTCTAATGTATCTTGTGAAGGTCATTCACATACTAGAATGGCCATGCCACTATCAGAAGAAATGATAGTGTATCAAGTTGTTATTGACTCTTTCGTTGATCACGATCCTACTACCTCACAGATGAATGAGGAGGATCTTGCTCTTGATCCCTTGTGGGACACTTCATCATCTTGTTCACATGACTACCTCGATGAGACTTTCCCCTCAGATGAAGCTATCATTGAGTCCATGAATGGTTCAGACAAACCTTGGGATGATATGCATCATCGCTCTTATTTCCTCCCAGAGCTTGCTAGAATCGAACAAGATGAATTTAGATCTACTCTGAATGAGATAGTCAATCAAACCATAGTTCTAATTGATATGCATGAAATTTATGCTAAAGGAAATATGGCGAGTATCTCCCCTACCGTCGCGATCGATATCTCTCATACCCCTAACAAGATTGAAAATGTACACATCGGTGTCGATTGTTCACCAGATGAAATCTTGATCTACACCGAACTCTTCAAGGAATTGAGAGATGCATTCGCTTGGTCATATGAATAGATGCCAGGAATTGACAATCAAATTGTCGAACATGAGATTAGAACTTGCTCAGATGCTAATCTTTTTAGACAACGTCTTAGAGCTATCAATCCCCGGAAGGCACCTACTATTAAGGTAGAGGTAGAGAAACTGGTTAATGTTGTCTTCATATACCCGATTCCCTTGACTAAATGCGTATCTAATCCCGTTCCTATGAATAAGAAGCAAGGAACCATCCACGTATGCATGGATTTTCATGACCTGAACAAACCTTGTCCTAAGGACAACTTCTTGACACCTTTCAATGATTAGATCCTCAATGAGTGCATGAGAAGCGAAGTTTTTTCTTTCATGGAAAGATTTTTAGGGTATAACCAAATTCAAATTAAACCCGAGGATCAACATAAGACAACATTTATTTTTCCTTGGGGTACTTTCGCATACCAGAAGATGCCTTTTGGCCTTAAAAACACTAGAGAAACCTTCCAATGTGCTATGACCTTCGCATTCCATGATCTTAAGCATATAGTCGAAATTTATATTAACAATCTTGTTTCTCAGTCTTGTAAGAGAGTGGATCGCCCTAAGCACCTTCGGCTAGTTTTTGAAATATGTCATCATTATCGCATTTGATTGAACCCTCATAAATGAATCTTTTGCATTAGGTCTAGACATCTTCTAGGATTTTTTGTCGCTAAGACTGGGATCATGGTAGATACTCTAAAGGTTGAGGAAATACTTTGATTGCCTCCCCCATGCACTATTCAACAACTTCAAGGTTTACAGGGGAAATCTAACGTTTTACGTTGGTTAATAGTGAACTATGCCAATATTTCTAAGGGTTTCATGCATCTCTTGAAGAAGGAAACCCCTTTTATCTTGGCTGAGCAAGCCGAGGTATCCTTCGATGATTTAAAGAAAGCCTTAGTATCAATGCCTATGTTAAAGTATCCTGACTATAGTAGAGATTACTCGCTTTATGTCGTCGTGTCTGAAGAGACGATTGGTATCGTATTGGTTCAAGAGAATTATGAGCTCCACGATCACATCATTTACTATCTTATTCGAAACTTAGTTGGTCTTGAGCTCAAATACTATCACGTTGAGAAGCTAGCTTTGGTTGTCGTTCACGCAGTCCAACGATTACGCCATTTTATATTTCTTTGAAAAACTACTATGGTTGTCGATGTCAATCCATTTCAATATGTCGTTACAAGGCATATCATAGGGGGAAAATACAATAAATGGATTGTCATTTTACAAGAATTCGATCTCGATTTCACTTCTGTGAAATACAAGAAATAACTAGTCTTTGCAGAGTTAATATCCAAATTCCCATGATTGGACGAGGATGTTATTCACGTTGATTCATTTGCGGATGAACACATTTTCCTTGTCTCATCATCTAACCCCTGGTATGGAGACATTGTTCTATATCTTCAAACTTTAAATTTCCCTCAACATCTCTCGCGAGATGACCAACAACGTATACGATACCAAGCTAAGAATTACCTTATCATCATTGACACTCTATATTGTTGAGGAATATACAATATATTGCATCATTGTTTAAATCAAGAATAACTTGAGTTGGTTCTAAACGATTTCCACATTGGGGCTTGTGGTGGTCATCTATCTGGGCTTGCGAGAGACTAGAAAATTTTACGAGCTGGTTATTTTTGGCCTTCTATATTTAAATATTGCGTTTAAGCGATTAATAAGTGTCACTGCTTCCAGGTGTTCACCCAGAAAATGCACTCGCATACAACCCTTCTCCATATAGTCATTATTGTCGTTCCCTTTACCAAGTGGGGGGTGGACTTTGTGGATTGCAACCCAACTTCGATTGTGGGGCGTCAACACATTATGATGGTCGTAGACTACTTCACTAACTGGGTCAAGGCCATGCCTATAGTTAAATCCGATAGGAAGATGATTGTCTTATTTGTATTTGATAAAATTATCGTTAGGTTCAGGATCCCGAGTGAGATTCTCACTGATCATGGAAGTCACTTTCAGAATGAAATGATTGAAGAACTAGAAGCTAAGTTGGGGTTTAAGCATGGTCATTCTTTCCCTTAATACCCCCAGGAAACTTGACAGGTAGAGGCCATAAACAAGTCTCTCAAGACCATTTTGTAGAAAACTGTTAGCTAAAGCAAATCTCATTGGCATATCATGCTATATCCCGTACTTTGGGCATACTGAACATTGGTCAAGACTGCCACTAGTTTTTCTCCTTTCCAGTTAGTACACAGTGTGGAGTCGATCTTACCTACTAAATGTTAAATCCATTCTCTTAGATTGGAAGTTCCACTCATACCTAACACTTTCGATCTCAAACGATGCCTCATGCACCTAGAGAACCTTTATGAGCAACATCGAGACACCTCTACGGCGATCGAAGTGAATAAAATATGTGTCAAGGTCCAATATGATAAGTCTTTTTGTCCTCAGTTGTATGCTGAGGGTGACTTGGTCCTTTTATATGATCAATACAAAGAACTACTGGGGGAAGGAAAATTCAAACCCATGTGGCATGGTCCTGATATAGTGCGACGTGTCTTAGAAAAAAAAGATTATGAATTGGAATATTATGAAGGGAACATGTTGGCTAAGCCCAGGAATGGGCTCTACCTGAAAATGTATTATGCTTTATCCCCAAATCTTGGGCATAACTATTAGTAGACTAATGTAATTTAGTGTATATATATTTTCCCTTTAATTTTTGTCTTCATCTTTCTTATCCCATCTTTTGTTGGTTGGCAGATGTCAATGGAGTCTTCGGTCTACTTAGGATTTGCATACGGAGCCAGTCTTCATACATGGAACATGGATTCCACCACTTGGGTTATTTACTCACCCGAGGGTCTATTGGTGTCTTCATGTGGCGTATGCCTAGGGCCATCCACAAATAATGTGGTCAAATATAGCATCATTATAGAAATTTTGCACGATGTCATTTCACATGGCATTTTCTCTTTGGAGGTTCTCCTGGATTCCTAGTTACTAGTATGTCAATTGAACGATAGTTACCGTATGTGTGACTCTACATTACACATTCTAACATAAGTAAAGTCGAAGAACCATGTTTTTATATATATTTCAAAAAATATGATGTTTATAGTACAAAATTGGGCTAACACCATCAATACACATATGCAGTCGATAATACAAAAGTCATCAAATCTATGCCTGTGGCACCGGATGAGTGTCATGATAGAAAAATACAACATTTGTGAGATGTTGAAAGAGTCGCACCCAAGATCTGGGCATGCCTACCACATGGAGCTGCATAGCCTCTGACATATCCTCCACCTGAACCATCGAAATCCTTTGTGTCAAACGAGATAGGTTGCCCTGCAAGTTTTAAAGGACTCTCTCTGCTTCTCCTCCTGGTGCCTCATCTCCCCGGTGCCTCCGACGATGTCGTGTAATCCCGTCCAGTTGTTGTGTACCTACGTCTGCATCACATACATGTCTAATTAGTACTTAAACATCATCCAATTTTTTTTTTGTTTTCCTATACAAAAATACAAAAAAATGAAATATTTAAAAAACTTTGACATACCTATGTCCCCGTAGGTGGTCCTCCATGGTAATGGTATGTCAGGGTCCCCTTTGAAGTCGATCCTTGCATAGGGGTAGTCATCTATAGAAATGACCTTTCATCTCCACCAGTAAAAGAAATCATCATTGTAGGGTGTGGGCACACTACCTCCCCCTATCGTCTCATCACCTCACTCCATCGTGTCATGGATGGATCGCGAGTTCCTCGCGGAAGGATTTCAACTCTAGGTCCCAAACCTGGAACCCGCTCAAAGAAAAATCTACAAAATATAGAAGTGAACTTGAATTTCATCTTACCATCCTGTTTGCATTCTGTTAATTGGCTCTTCATGTTAGCCAGTAGTGAGGTGCACCAGTCGTACACCGTGGGTCTCAAGCACTCTACGGAGTAGAACATAAGCAACCTGGATTCCTGGTGCAACGAGGATGATCCTATGATCCATGTGAAAATGAGGACAACAATCTTGAGTCTTAAATTGTTTATCGCTCGGATGGGGAGTTGAATCCCGACCTTCTCGGTCCCTGTAATGCAGTGAGAAGCTATGTATTGTTATATATTCATACCACTCCCAGCTCCTCGGGATTTGAGGTTGACCACCTCACCCCGACACGATAACCCTGTCAAGAAATAAATATACTTGACTTCAATACTTAATGGTTTCCCATCAAGGTTGAAGCTCTCACAGTCTGGATCCCAGTAATCCACAAGCAACTATAGTAATCTCACTTGGGCCCTCATCCCTTTGAGAGCCCAAAACTTATACAACCCACATATTTTCAAGTCCATTTTTTCCCCTAGATATCTTTCCATAGCAACATCTACCTCCTCATGTTCCCTTTCCTTCCACTCTAGCACCATCCTGCAAGAGAAAAATCATTTTGTGACTTAGCATTCGCTAAAAAACATTGTTAAGGACATATACGTGGGTTGTAGTGTTCGCAGTCATGTATATTGTTGAGCATACACTGGTTTTGTTTTAGAAAATTGCATATAATCACGTCTATATGTGACCCGATGAATGGTAGCCTACGTACACATAAACTTCTAATTTGCACCCTAAATAACTTAAAAATTGAGACATAAATACAAAATTTAATCCTCTAAAAATAAAGAGGGGAAGAGGAATTACCTTCTCTAGAGGGTCACTGATTCCATCACTTGTAGCTCCCACAATTACCAGTTGAAGATCGGAGGTAATTTGGTCCAAAATCCACTATTTGGGTAAAAACGTAAAATGGTATAGCAAATTTGTTTTTTTTTACTATTTATAGCAATTTTTACCCACTATTTACTATTACCCAATTTTTACTATTTTTTTTTTTTGTTATTTATAGCAAATTTTTACCCAATTTGCAAAGTTTCAGATACTGTTTCCACCTAATGGACTAATACAATTGTGGATTGAGTTGTTTTTTTTAGTTTTGTGTAGGGATTCTTGCGGTTTTCAATGTTATGTCAACCATTTGTAACTTCGGACAGGTCGTTTCGCTACCCAACATATAGGATAGGTATCCATTCCATCATGCACACTTGCATTGTTCTATAACTGTCACTCACATGCCTTAGGTATGAACCGATTTTTTAGCAACACAAAGCTTTATATCTACTACTAGAAGTGTTGTTATCAAATGGTAGACACTTACTGAACATGGGTGCCCTAGTTAGTTCCTCTGCTTCATTTGGTTCCCATGTAGAGACTTTTCCGAAGGAATGGGAGTCCCTTATAGCTAATACATGAATTTATGTTGAATCTCATTTCTCACTCATAAAGATGCTGACCTATACCTAGAGGAATCCCAAGCAATTTTGATTTAAGATATTTTCTGACTCGTTTTCAAAAAGAAAGATGATTGCCGAGTGAACTTGTCTCTTTCACACTCATAAATTGGATTTGAAAGGATGTTTATTTGGTACAAGTTTATCCTTTTTTCAAACCAAGTAGACTAAGATTATGAAAAAGGAAATTTTTTTGGCATTAAGTTGTGATTGCATCTCATGCCCTTTCTTCCAGTATTGAGCCTATTGCTGGTTCTCTCTTTGTGTTATAAACTGTTTTCCTCAACAGTTTTGCATCCTCAACCAAGAAGAGCCTTGTTTATACCCTTCACAACTTGACACCCTATAACCAGAAGGGAACATTCCCTTGAGCGTCCATCTCCCATATGCACCTCCTTGCATTGAGCATAGGTGTGTTCCACTGTTGGAACAATGTTTTCTAACTTGTAACACTCGTTCCCTCCTCTGTATCATAGCATTCATTTGACTATGAAAAAACAAAAAAATATGGGTGGGAAAGGAGTATTATCTTATATTGGATGCAATCGTGTCGGCTTTGAACAGATAATTTTTTTTTTGAGTCCACTTGTGATCATAATTTTGGGTTTAGCATGACCTTAGGAAGTTTATTTGGTTACAAAGAGTTTACTCCCCTGAATGGATACTTTTCTAGTCCCCATGGAGAATTTGATTGATGCCTCCTGCATCTCACAGTTTCATCATTGATTCTATGCTTATAGAGTCTTCCATATGTTTCATGTTCTTTCTCAAAGGATGTCTATCAACCCGTGTCATCCATTCCTCAGAAATATTGACTTTTCATGTCGTCCATACCCTCAGTTTGTCTCAGAATCACATGAAGTTGTAGTCCTATTGCACACCCTGGTCCTACTTTTCTCATTGGTAGGTAACCTTGAACCCAACAATCGACATTTCATCATCGGTTGTTGACTGGGTGGCTTCCCTTATGTTCCACAGCAAGACATATATTCACACATTGGGATTCATGTAGTTTCTTGGATTCCATTAGCCTTATTGGTGGTTTCCTCGCCTTTCTCAGCAATTTTCATCATTCGCTAATATTCATAGGGTCCTTTTCATGTACCGCTTGCACCTTGCACACGCGAAATATGCACAAGGTTGTTGGTTCGTGAACATGTTCTTCATCTGATTTCATCCAAATCATTAATCTCTTTCTTTGTACCTCATGTTGAATGATGAGAGATGCCTTAATTCTCTCCTTTCAGCGGGTCTCTTTCCATCGACTTTAGCTCATATATTCTGGAGACAAGACCTAGATTCCAATGATTAACTAGAGGCTTGCAGTCATTAGTGGCAGGTTATCTCGCCATGGATAGTTGGGAATACATCAATGTCTCTTGATCGATGGATTCTTCAAGTGTTCGACCCTGACTCCTTTATCCAGACCTATAATAATGTGCGTGGTTTCTTGATACCTACTTTAATCATCAGTATGTTGTCTCTCACTTGTTAACGGTATACCTCAATGATCGATAATCAAATGAAGTCTCATTGTGTTTGACCTCGACTCCTTTATTCACATGATATAGACTTGCACCTTTGGTGGATTGTGTAGAAGACTTGAAGGCATCAACTTATAGTCTCAACTTTCCTGAGCTGTTACTACCTTTTCATTAGACTAGTACCTGTCTAGATTCAGTGATCATGGGTGATCAGATTGTAATCTATTGTAAACAGATATCTTCATATTTTTTTTGAGACTGGTTTTATTGGGCCTTGTTCATGACTATGACAGCCTTTTGCATGTAACCACATTTTTATTTTCCTATTCATGGCCATGGAAAGTTGTTTGGTATATTTTCACATGGATCTGTAGTATAGTTCAAATTGGTAGCCATGTATGAAAAGTCAGTATAGATTGTAATGATAAACTAGTTATTCTAGTTGGGTCCCCATTACTCCATTTCTGTGTCTTATAATGTATTTCGGCCATCGCATATACTCCTCTGACTTCACACATTAGGGAGCATCTGTTATAGCACAATTTTCCTTGCCCTATTGAATCTTGCACAGAGGGCCTTTTTCCATTTCCCTATGCAGACTTGAAGTCCCTTTTTCCAAATCCCATAGATAAAAACATAATTTTTCCATATATACATTCCATGCCTATATTACATCATGTGTATACACAAGTTGCACCACTATAGCCCGCGTACATCCAAAAATGTGACCAAAATTAAAAAATGGTGTTGGGTTTCCATGTCACATCAAGAGATCAATGATCCTTGACCTTCCATATACTAGAAACATTCCAACTCAGCCCTTCAGTTCCACTTGAAGGCTATAAATGGGCCAAATACAAGCTATGGAAAAGAGGAGAAAGAATTCAACTTTGAGAGAAAAGCTACTCTGGAGAAATTATTCAGTTCACATTGAGTCTGCATCCCTTTGTCCTTTAAGTCTGAACACATTGTTCATCTCCCAAGCTCTTCCCTTATTGATTGAGAACTTAATTGTCTCCCTTATATGATCTTTCCTTTGGTGGAGGACTAAAGTGGTGGAGGCTCAGCTAGAAGGAACTTAGTTTCTCTGTTTTGGACCGTCCCGACACAAACGTTTGTAACTTATTCACTTCTGTTGATTATACCTTAATAGAAATACTCTTTTCTCGTCCAATTAATATCTCACAAATATTTGAATTATTATTCCATGGGCATATTTTTTATGAATGTTGATGGATTATGCTATTGAATATGGTAACAATATATATTATCACCATATGCTTGCGTTTCTTGGTTATTGAGGACTAGTTGTGGGTATATTTCTTTGGGTCAAAAGATCAATGGTGGACTTCATCGAATGTTTGGACGAGGTATGCCTCTTATCTTGCCTTGTTAGCATATTTATTTATATAGCATACTTGAGGTTAGAGTTTATTTCTGTAGTCATTTCTGTATGTTGTGGTTTACCCCTAGCCATAGAGAGATTTTCCTCGTAACAACATGAAACATTAATATTATACCCTTCATGTCTTGGAGAATATAGGAGTTAAAACCCAAGATCTTTTAAACAATGTATGGTCCAATCCAGAGCACTTAAAAATTTATATGCATCGACGGTTTCTCCTTGGCCTTGTTCCAAAGTAACACCAATTCTCCCTTCTAAAAATACTTTACAGTTTTTCTTTGATCAAAATAACTTTTGAAACTTTGTTTCCTCTGATAAGTACGATGCAGGGATTTGATTCAATCTTCTTACAACTTCAACAAGTGGTTGATTCTCCTTTGTATGGGTGAACTATCTTTAGTATCTTCTGTATTAACCAAGAAATTCAAGGAATTGAGTTCGAGGATAATTGGAATTTTTTCTTATTTCCCATAAACCAATGTATTTGAGAACATACAAGTGTTATCATTTGGATTCGTTCTTCTTATCCACAATGCGTCAGTCATCTTTTGATGCCAATTCCTTTGGTTTTTGTCAATGGTTTTCTTTAGTATTTTTTTTTTTTGGATCCAGCTAGACCATTGACTTGTGGATAATTATTTGACGATTGACCCATTATAATTCTATATTCTCCACAAAACTCTGTATAATTTGACCCGATGAAAATCAAAACATCATCAGTGATAAATTTATCTGGGACACCAAATATTGAAAAAATATTTTCTTTGAGGAACTTAATTAGCTCTTCAGAATCAACTTTCTTTAACCCCACTGCTTCTGGCCATTTTGTGAAATAATATGTAGAAGTGAGAATATACATATGTCCCTTGCTAGACATCGAATTAATTGGCCCGACAACATCAAGTCCCCATTGGGAGAATGGTTGTTCTACAATTATGGTTTGTAAAGGCATCACATATATCTTCATTTTTCCTAAAAATTGTTGGCATGATACACACTTCCTTATTGTGTCCTTTGAGTCTATGAAAATTGATGGACAATAGAACCCAACTCTTATTATCTTATGGGCGGTGGCGATAGGTTCAAAGTGTCCACCATATAGGTCCAAAGTGTGCACCATATATTCCTTCATGGAATTCTCTTATTGGTTCTTGGGATTGGCTTTCATCAACGCATATCAGTAGTATACTATAATAATTCATTCTGAACAGTATATCAACAATCAACACATATTGATTTTCCTTCATATTCAATGTTCTTCGCTCCTTAGGATTCGTGGTAACAAGAAACTTCCTGAATCTCATGTACAATACAATGTATCCGTACCTTTCTTAATCAACCAATGGTTCTCCTACCGAAATTGAAATCATTCCATCCACATAATCGTTATTTGCTATGAGCTTCCATAAACCTTGTCCTTTGACAACCTTTAAAGGTTTAATTTCAATATCATACTCTTGTATATTTGCAAGCCAGTTAGCCCATTTCCCTTCTCTAAATTGTTTATTCAGACCCATCTTCACTGGCGATGAGGGAACATAAACAATAACATGGGAGTTCAATATGTACATTTGAAAGCGTGCCACCACTTTTACAAGGGCCAAGGCTTTCTTTTCTAGTTCTGAATACCTCAATTCATAGTTATGTAGGGTTTTGCTCAAGAAACTTATTAGGAGTTCTTCACCTTTGGTATTGTAATGTACCCCAAAATTAGCTACAATTTTTTTTTTTATGGAAGGGAAACAACTATGAGTCTTATTGTCAACTGCATTATAAGTCTATCCATTGTTTTCAATCATTCACTACTTGACTTTTTTCAATCATTCATTGCTTGATTGTTTTCAATCGTTCCTTCTTGACTCTTTTCAACCATTCATTACTTGACACAAATCCTCATTTAAACTTAAAAACTTTGTTTAAACTATGAACCAAAGATAATAATTTACTACTCTCACTATAATGGCACCCTTTCATAATGTTCCTACCTTATTCCTGTGGTACCATGACGATTTTCTCCATAATAGTTTTTGTTAGCACCAGGAGTTACTCCTAGATTGTAGCAGGAGTAAGCTCGATACCCATTAGTTTATATGTCACAGGTTGTTTATAAAGGATGACCGAATGGAAGTAAACTCAGAACAATATCATTTTAACTCAGAAAATTGGGCTGGAAATACAGAGCTAGGTGACATCTTGATCTAAATTAGGCCAATAAGTTGCATAGTGGTGAGTAGGTGGAGAAAGAAAGAGAGAGGAATGAAAGCCTGCTCTAGACATTCGGTCTTCCAGTAGCCTTTGGAGGAAAAGTCTCAGATATGAGATCCTCTCAGATATAAGAACTTCAATAAACTTAGAATGTTGCAAAAAATGAATAATCAAACCTACATTTTACAGTCATAACAACACCCGATTGGATCATCCATGCCCAGTCTTTAAGAGTCAAAAGAAAAGAGTAAGGAAGAGGCTAGCTTCCATTACACAAGAAGTCTCAAATATCAGTCTATAAACAGAGAACCAGAGGCTTCACTAAAACTTTACCATTGGGAGATTATCTCTACCATCGATACTAACAAAAATGGAAAAAATGCCTAGACATACTTAGAATTGGCTCTGCTATCTGAAACGTGATCATGTCATGCATTCAAGGCTTTACATTGATGAGATTCTCTATCAGGCTACACATGTATACATGGTTTAGACTATCCATGCAGTCTTCTATCAGATGCGATCTCTGTCATACTAGAATGACAGTCTGCCCCTGCGATTTGTCCCTCTCTGGTCTTCTATTTAAGGAAGGAGACGATGTATCACCCACCTTCCTTAATTTCATTAACTTATGCATCGGGATTGGAGAGGCCCAAGCCAACTCTGCCTCTGAACAACGTGGTGGCCTCTCCATGGTTGACTACTGCTTTGTTGGAACCTTGCAGAGGGACGCGAATGGAAGACGTGGATAAGACTCTTGGGGGGGACAATGGTGCCAACGTCATGGAGGTGAGACGAGGGGAGCCCATGTGGTCAGGTGAGACATATGGAAGGTGACATGGAAGGTGCAAGCAGTGGAATGTGTGTACATTGCATTGGGAATGGTTGGATGTGGAATGGCACGGGATGATGATGTGGGAGCAGATGAGAGGCTACGACAACAGATAGGATGGGACCATCTGTCAGGGAGGACATGAGCGGTAGGACACTTAGCCAGGGATGGTAGGAGCGGGTGATAAGGGGTTATGTCCCAGTAGTGAGTGGAGGACAGGTGTAGCATAAACATATGGTGAGTGGGGGTGGATTATGTGATGGGCGGAGATGAGAGAAGGAGTGGGACACATATGTCAACTGGAGGTGGGACCGGTAAGTG
>ML779528.1:1014451-1035011 GCA_009831015.1 Picea engelmannii
TGTCATCCAAGTAGACAATAACACAATCATCAAGAAAAGGCCTTAAGACATCATTCATAACTCTCATGAAAGTAGCAGGTGCATTGCAAAGTCCAAAAGGCATTACCATCCACTCAAACAAACCTTACTTTGTTTTGAAAGCTGTCTTCGATGTCTCTCCTTCGACAATCCTAATCTGATGATATCCACTTCTTAAATCCAACTTAGTAAAATACTTAGCATCTTTCAATTGATCAAGCAAATCATTGATTCTAGGAAGAGGATAGTGATTCTTTACCGTAATCTTGTTCAAAGCCCTAAAATCAACACACATACACCATGTACCATCTTTCTTTGGCACTAACACAATTGGAGATCCACATGGTGATGTTCTTGGCACAATGACCCCTTTATCGAGCAAATCTTGGATTTATTTTTTGATTTCAGCATTCTCCATGACTGACATCCTGTACATACCAATGTTTGGAAGAGGACAATCTTGATGCAATTGAATTTCATGTTGGATACACCTTTTTGGAGGTAATCCCTTTGGTTGCTGAAACATCTCATCATATTGATTAACAACCTCATATAGATCAGATTTCAACTTTGCATCACAACCTTGGAAAAATTTGTTTTCAATATCATCTTTAGGTTTAATCATTAAAAGAACAAAATTCTTTCTAGCATTGACTAATCTCTTCATTTGTCACGCATTTACAAGTGATAAATTCATCTTCTTTGTATGGGATCTAACAATGTACTCAACTCCATTTTTAAACAAGTGATACTTATTCTCGTGACGATGAAAAATGGCTTTTCTATCATATAAATATGGGCTTCCCAACACAATACCACAGATATCCAAAGGAATAACATCAAGCTCTACCTCATCTATAAAATTTGCAGTGATAGAAAACCTAAGTTTACACCTTCTTGTCACCTGTAATTTAGCATTATCACATATCCAACCAAGAGGGTATGGTTTAGGATGTGGAATTGTTTCCAATTTTAATTTCTTAACAATGTCTTCAAAAATAAGGTTTGCTTGAGATCCAGTATCAAATAGAGTATCTATCTTGGTATGCTTTGAAACAACCCTTATGTCAAAAAGTTCTATTCTTTCCTTTTCTTGTCGAGTTACATTGAGATTACTGTTACTTGAAGAACTAGTACTTGCAATGGAACCATTACCTTGATAACCCATAGCTGTAATCTTTGTTTCATCACCTGAATCAGAATCTAAATCATGTTGTATGGTTGCAGCAGTCTTTGACTTCCCTTTGTTGCCAAACTTTTTGTGTCTTCTTTCAGGATGATGTTTCCAATAATGGTCTTCATCATGGCCATCTTTTGAACAATGTTTGCACGTAAATTTTTCTCCCTCTTTCTTAGCAGTAGCATTATTTTTTCCATTGCCCTTAAAATTCCTCTTTCCTTTGTCTCCACGACTGAAAGGCTTTTTGTTACCCTCATGACTTTCATTCCTTCCTCTTTCTTCCAATTGAGTTGCCTAAACACAAACTTCATCTAGATTTGAAGGGTTAAACATGAGTATGGCATGTCTCAAATAACTATGTAAAGCTCCAATGTATTTGAGTAAAGTTTCTTGAGAAGACAAATCTATTCCCAAAACCAAATCTCTTCTCCTAAATTCTTGAGTAAAGATTTGCACATTTTTTCCTTTAGCTTTTCTAAAAATTTTCCAATCCATAGTACTTTTTTTCATATATGACAATGGGTAAAATTGTTTTTTAATTGCAACAATAAAATCATTCCAAGCGGTTAAAATTTTACCATGTTTCTTCATGTCCTCTTGAGTCTTGGCTTCCCACCAAATGAGTGTTGCACTATCCAAACTTAAAGAACCAAAGCTGAATCTGAGTTTTACCATGTCCTTTTGGAGAATTTGGAAGTGGTCTTGAACTGGTAGAAGAAGAAGAAGAAGAAGGAGGTGAGGGTGGTGGAGAAGCACCATTCCCTCCATTTCCATTTGGAGTTTTATCACCATTGTCTCCCTTGTGCTTTGAAGGGTTGGAGCCTTCACCTTGCAACCTTCTATTCCTTTCTTCCATCAATAGTTTCATCATTTCTCTCATTTCCATGAAAGCCTTTCTGAGATCTTCATCTTCTATAGGAATATGTTCATGACTCTCTTCATGAGCCATACTTGGTGAATGCCTCCTTGAAGCTTGAGGTGATGATATAATCTTTCTTCTTGAAGGATGAGAACTTGGCTCTACAAGTTGACCTTCTCCTCTTGTGAGTTTCAACCTTGTGAGCATAATAAAACAAAACACTTGCAAATAATCAAGTCTTCAAAAACCTAAGCTCTGATACCAAATTGATCTGAAAATGATAAAGACTTGTATTCTTGAAAATATTTGCAAGTTTTAATTCAAGTTTTCTTATGAAAATGGATCAATTTTTCAAACACAACTTTTATAGAAATAAAACATTCAAGATGCATATAAACAACAACAAATAACAATGAACAGAAAACACATAACACTACAAATGATAAAGGAGTTCACCCCTCTCTTGGGCTACATCTCCTGGTCCAACTTCTAATGGATCTTTTGTATTATTTGCTCAAAGTGATAAAATAAGTGATTTACAATGCTCAAAATTCCAAATATATGGCTCCAATGGCTTCAGAACATCCAAAAACCCCTAGCTGGGCTTTTTCGGCACCTCGTTTGGCCAAAAATTGAAGAAGATAGGCTTCCTAGAGGTTCCCCTTCAAACTTGCTATCTCTGGATCACCAAAATGCACCTCTGCCTCCACAGCCTAGCCCCGACATGTATATATGTGTTAAAACCCAGCACCGGGCGCAACCGCAAAACGTTGCGAACTATAGGACGGTTAGGGCACACCTAGCCCCTAACCGCCAAGTCCGTAGGCATATGAGTCATGTGACCGCACGCTCATATGGAAAGGGGCTACATTTTAAAACATATGGTAAATGGTTTGGAATGCGCACCACGCCGGTGGTTACATTCAAAACATATATGACCAGGGGTCGGGGCTAAGCCCCAGCCCGGACCGCACCCCCAATACAAAACTATTGCAATTCAAATAATTTGTTTAACACATATATGTTAAGAAACATATGTGGGCATGCCGGTTGGGAGGCCCTCCCCAAGGATATTCCCCTGGCTGGAGGTCTCGAGGTCGAGTCCTGCTGACTATCAAAATTTTAGACCACCGTCCAGGTGACACGTGGTGGCCATTGATTGGGCCATGTGTCGCCATCCCATTAACCACAAACAAGCCATGTGTCATATGCCAACTCATCCACACGACTGCCAACCAACACCTGCCACATGTTGTACAGCCCTGCCAAGTGTCATACGGCTCTCCCACATGTCATATGGCCCTACCACATCAACATCCATACGGACTGTACGGACTATACAATCAACACATTTTTTTTGCTTGTTTGTTGATTTGAACAGAATGTGATATCTCTCTCATCCGACATCCATTTGAACCCAAACGAGTTGTGTTGGGTTCGTGACAAAGAGTTCTATGCACTCATTCAATTTGAAGCAATTCCGAGCACTTTGAATTTTGAGCAAAATTTGATCCGCTAGATCAACAATCCACTTGCTTCTCCTCCCATCTATGTACGAATGAATGAGAATGTCCTTCATAACAGCTGAAGGGATGTATGCAATTATCCTTGAATGAAGGACATAGATCCCAAAATACTTGAGGGCTTTCACCAATGCATAGGCTTATTTTTCCATTATGTCATACCCGATCTTAGCATCCCTCAATGCCCTGCTAAAAAAGGAGATAGGTTTCTCTAATCCCTCATCATTCTTCTATAGTAAAACAAATGCCACTATATCAAATGAAGCAAAATATAAAATTAGAAAATCTTTAGAGTAATCAGGACTGATAAGCACAGGTGCTTCATTCAATGCTTTCTTGATCTGTTCAAAATAATTTCTAGACTCGACAGTCCATTTTACTTCATTTTCCTTCCTAAGTATGGTTGTAATGAGTTTCACCATTTTAGCAAAATTGGAAACAAACCTCCTTAGAAGGTTAATCTTGCCCAGAAAATACTGGACTTCTTTCCTAGACCTTGGGAGTGATAAGGTTTGGATCGCCTCCACCCTGCTAAGATCAATCCTCACTCCCTCAACAAATACTATATGCCCCAACAACTTTCAATCCTTCATGGAAAACATAGATTTTTTGATATTTAAGGAAAGACCAAACCTTATGCATTTCAATAAGACCTTCCTCATATGACAAAAATGTTCCTTATCATATCTAGAAAAGATAGTTATGTCATCCATATAGATCACCACAAACTGATCTTTTTCCCCAATGAAGGCTATGTCGATGGCCCGTTGAAATGCTGCCCCTACATTCATCAATTCAAAAGGAATTTTGGCATGCATGAATGTGCCCCGAGGAGTGGTGAAGGTTGTATTTTCTTTGTCCTTAGACATGACTGATATATGATTGTATCCCTAAAAACCATCAATCATGGATATCCTTGATGCACCTGCTACCCTCTGCAATATGTGTTCCATCTTTGATAAGGGGTAATTGACCTTCTTTGAGATCCTATTCAGATTTATGAAATCGACACAGAGTCTGATTTCTCCACTTTTCTTTCTCAATGGGACCAGATTGGTGACCCATTCAGAATATATCAAGGGGACAATGATCTAGGATTCCAATAGCTTCTTTACTTCTTTCTCCATGGCAGACAATAACATAGGATTAATCTGTCTTAGCTTTTGTCTAAATGGCTTAGCATCTTCCTTCAATGGGATCTTGTGTTCCATAACACTGATGTCATATGTTTTGAGGTCTTCATAGGTCCAGGAAAACACATCATCAAATTGTTTTAATCTCTCAGTATACTCGTCCCTCGGCTCCTTTGTTAAGTCGTTTGACAATTTGGCAAACTTGGGATCTTCCTCGTTCCAATATTGCACTCAGCTACATCAACATCCTCATATGGTCTCTTAACCTTCATTGCCACATTGTTACTGTAAAAAATGCTTTTCAAAGGGACTAGTCCCTTTGGAATATGATTACTTGGTAACTGCACAATATGATGATTAGCAATCTTGTTCATAAAAATGGCAGCATGGGGGTCCATGTCAGAATCAAGATCTTGATCAATGTGTAATTTTGAAAACTCATCAACAGTCTCCAGAAATATTTTGATTTCAAGATCATCCTCAAAAACCTTCCAATGTTTGACATTTTCTGGTATGGAGGGCCTGTATTTCACTTTTGTATCATACCTGAGATTGGGTGGCAGAGGGAATCTGAAATTTCTTGCTGAACTAGCCAGAGAATCATCAACAATGTTTTCTCCTCTTGGAATAAATGATATATTGAAGGCCAAGAAAAAACTATCAATGAGGTCCTAGGATTTGCTTCTGTGGCTCATGAGTTGAGGGTGTTTAGCCTGATAAATATTTTTGAACTGTTGAATGATCAACTCAACATCACCAAACACAGATATTTCTTTAATCCCCATGTCCTTTGCATCCCTCAAGCCCAAAACCAGGGCTTCATATTCTGCCACTTTATTGGTGGCTTCAAACTGTAACTTGTATGAAATAGATATAGTTTCCTAAATAGGGGAATCCCAAAATACCCCAGTGCCAACACCATCTTTAGAATAAGACCCATCAAAGAACATTTTCCATACAGAATTGAGTGGGGAAGAATATTCATGGGGGCTAATGGGTTTCTTTCTGAGTTGAAGAGGAGCCTCAGGGGTGTTGGTGAGCTGCAACAAATTGGATCCCAAATCAGTATTAAGGGAAAAGATGGTCTGATTGGTGGGGTCTACCTCATCACTAACAATGTATGCTAGTTGAGCTTCTCTGTATAGTCTTCTATGATCCCCTCCAAAGACTGGAATGGTATCATATGTGAGGTCCATATCCAATGTTCCTCCAAGCCTTTTTATCCAAGATCTTGACAATACCATGCCAAACTTGGGAGGAACATCAACAACCACAATATCCATGACCACACTCCTCATGGGCTACTGAAACAAAGTTACCACCAGATCTTTGATGAGTCCAAGACATTGCACCCTCCTTGAATCGAAAGAGTACAAATCATGACAGGCCTTTTTTACTTCCAACCCGAGCTCTCCCATGAATGTTTTAGGCATGAGGTTATGGGAAGCCTCTGAATCCATCAGGAAATTATGCAACACCTTATCATGTATGTTTAGGGATGTGTATAAGGGAGGGGATGAATCATCTCTATCTTCTACCATAGGGTCTAATATGATTGTTGGCTTTTCATCTTGGAGATTCACTGAGTCTGAGGGAAGCTGAGGTGTATCAGATTGCATCAGGTTAGAGAGAGACATTTTGAAATCTTCATGTTTAACTAAGTCTAAAAGGAGGACAGGGATTCTGATTTTTTTCATTTCATGCTCAAAGTTAAAAGAAGAAGGAGGCTTCATAATTTATCACACCTCTAGGAAAGGGTCTTTGGCTATTGGTGAGGGATTTTGTGTTTTCTTTTCCTTGGCGATATTTGTTTCTTGCTTAACAAGTTTCTATGCTATGAGAGGATGATCAGGGATGTCAAACTACACTTATTTCTTATTTGAGATGAGGTTATATTTATTAAGACTGGTATTGGCCTTATCCCCCTTACTAAGATCATTTATTTGATTGAGTCAAATGGGTAAAATGGGAGGTATCTCCAATATAGTGAATTTCAGGATCAAGCTCTTCTTCTTACCTCTCCTCGTCAGTAACAAGGTTATTTTGAAAAGGAGCCTGTATTTTTTTATCGTTTCTATCTCCATCCCTTTGTTCCCTTGGCATAATTTGAGGAGCATTGTTGTTCGTCCTTCTGAAGTTGCCTCTGTTATCAATGTTTTGGGGATTTTTGTATGTCTTCTTCCCCTCCATTTTAATTTTCTCCATATTTGCAGACAGAGACTTTACCATCTTGGTCAATTCATCTACTTGACGGTGATCTATAAAATAACTAGAGGTTAAGGCCTCAGATATCCCTCTTCCCTTATCTCTCTTAGATTTTCTTCTGAGCCTATTAACTGTCAACACATTGGATTCTACTTCCAGGGCTACATCTTGCATTTTAGCCAAGGAAGTAGCTCTTCTTTCTCTGAGAAAGAGGAAGAAATTGGATCAAAGGCACTAGCATAAGTGATTTTGGCAGAGGCCTCTGAGGGTTTTACTTCAACAAGGATCTTAGTCTACTTCTTATTGAATCTTTTGGAGAAGTCAGAGATAGACTCTCCTTCATTTCTCTTCAAGGACCCAAAATTTGTCATATAATACATGAAATCTTTTTATCTCCCCACTGTCTCAAGAAGGCATTATATAGAGCTTCAATCCCAACAATAGATCCAGGGGTCAGTCGCCTAAATTATTTCCTCACCTCACCATCAATAATTTGGATGAAGACTCTCATCCAAACATCTTCATTTTCAATGTTCAGGTTTTTTGCATAAATGTAGAAGGAAACAAGGTGCTCTTCAGCAGTTATGTCCTCCTCTCTAGTGAATTTAGGCACATACTTCAAGTAATATCCAACAGGGAGAGGATTCATGGACTGAGGTAAGACCAGAGGGGCATATCTCGTAGCCACTATGGCATCCATTCTATTTACAGGAGGATGAGCACCTGCCATAGGGATGTGAGGTTGAGGAGAACTTAGAGGTGAAGGTGTTCATCTTGGGGAGACTGGAAATGAGCTTGCAGTAGTAAAATGGACTAGCATAGGATTTAAAGAAAAGGCTAGAGGAATTAAGGGGATAAATATGTGTGTGGGTACAATAATAGCAACAGTAATAGGAGAAGGGATGGTAAATCCTGGGGTGGGAAAATATTCTGAATTCCTGGGTCTAGACCAGGATGCAATGTTAGGGGAGATAAGAGTGATAAGGATTTATCTCTCGAGTCCAAGCCCAGGAGAAGAAAACACTACAAGAACACTCCCAAAATTTAATGTTCGGGAAACTCCAATAGAAGGTATAACAGTAGAATGAAAAGTAGAAATTGGAGTTCTTAAAGGAGGAGATTGAAGATCATCAGAGATACCTGGTTCAGCAGTAGAATATCCTTCTCTGAGGGCCTTTCCATTTTTGATAAGCTTCTCTAGATTTGCTTCAGGTGTTGTCCAGGGAAATCGAGGGGTAGACCTCGTATGCCTGCCTCTGGAAGACACAATTGAAATAGTAGGTTCCCTAGTGAAGTCTTCACAATGGAGTCACCAGGTGCACAACAGGAATCTTGGAGGGATTTGATGCCTAATGCACCTTCAAAATCATAGGCTCAATGTCGTTCAATACTAGGGAAAATCTTCAACTTCATCTCCGACATCAACACCAGAAATGTTAGTACCAGGAGTCACTCCTGGATTGTAGTAGGAGTAAGCTCGATACCCATCAATTTATATGTCACAGGTTTTTTATAAAGGGTGAACGAATGGAAGTAAACTCAGAACAATATCATTTTAACTTACAAACCTGGGTTGGAAATACAGAGCTAGGTGAGGTCTTGATCTAACTTAGGCCAGTAAGTTGCATAGTGGTGAGAATGTGGAGAAACAAAGAGAGAGGAATGAAAATCTACTATGGACATCCGGTCTTCCAACAACCTTTGGAGGAAAAGTCTCATATATTATATCCTCTTAGATCTAAGAAATTCAAGAAACTTAAAACTGATATAATCAAACCTACATTATACAGTCATTACAACACCCAACTGGATCATCCATGCCTAAGATTTAAGAGTCAGAAGAAAAGAGTGAGGAAGAGGTTGGCTGCCATTAAACAAGAAGTCTCAAATATCAGTCTATAACTAGAGAACCAGAGGCCTCGCTAAAACTTTATCATTGGGAGCTTAACTCTACCATCGATACTAACAAAAATGGAAAAAATGCCTACATATACTTAGAACTGGCTCTATTGCCTGAAACACAATCATGTCATGCATTCAAGGCTTTACGTTGATGATCTTCTCTGTCAAGATGCACATGTAGACATGGGTCAGACTGCCCATGCAGTATTCTGTTGGACGCGATCTCTGTCAGACTAGACTGACAGTCTCCCTCTGTGATTTGTCCCTCTATGGCCTTCTATTTAAGGAAGGAGACGATGTCTCACCCACCTTCATTAATTGTATTAACTTCTGCATTGGGATTGGAGAGGCCCAAGTTAACTCTACCTATGAACAACTTGGCGACCTCTCCATGTCTGACTGTTGCTTCACTGGAACCTTGCAAAGGGACTCGGATGACAGACATCGACAAGACTATTGGGGGGGATGATGGCGCCAACGTCGTGGAGGTGAGACGAGGGCTGCCCATGTGGTCAGGTGAGACATATGGAAGGTGACATAGGTTATTTCAAACCTTAGCCTCTAGGAAATAATAATACAATATTATTCCTTTAGAGATAAGAACTCTAGTTTAGCCCATGTTCCTTGACACTTAGCCCCTTCCCTTTCCATATCTAGTGGAGATTAATCACCTATAACACTTTCTACATGGTGGGTCTACACACAGTGATGTAGTTTTATTAATGATGTGAGTATTTCAATATACAAAATCCGGCTCATTGGCCTTATCATCTGGGCTCTCCAGCCTAATAAACATATAATTATTCCATCTTATAAACACTTGGCTCACCAGCCTATAAACATAATTAGAATTCAACAGGGGCTCGGCCTTGGGGTGTTACACATGTGGGACATGTTTGAATAAAGCGCCTCAGCAAAATTCAAATTTTGTATCAGTTAAGGGGGGCTTAAAGAGTCTTTTTTTCAGGAAGCCCTAACTTTCAGTTCAGATATCCGATTGGGGAAATATTACAGTGGTTGGAAAGATTATCTAGAGGAGAATGACTTGAAATCATTATATTTTGGATAATTGTTATAATTGTTATAATTTTCTTCATAAATTAAGTAGAAAAAGCACAAGTAAATTTAATTGAAAAACTTTTATGATATGTATAACTCTAACATAATGGTTTCTTGAATATTTTGTTAGGATCAGAGGTACAATTAGATCAATTCAAGAATAGGATCAGATGTTAGGGTCATGGAGGAATGATAAATCTTACAGAATTTAGACGAGGCAATCAAGAGCTACAGAGAAATTAATGAAGGTGGACAAAGAACTCAAGAATAGTGGAACAAAACTATTAGTCAACAACTACATGATATAAATAAAATGTAGGTACAACCAAGGAAAGAATCCTCACATAGGATATGAAGCTAGCAGGTTAAAAATGTCATGGATGGGAATAAAAAGGAAAAGTATGATTTCCTAGCCTTGAAGGTAGAGAGGTGTAGACAATTGCAAACCTTAAGTGTGAAAGGAATCCACTTCCGATATCAAAGTTCACAGTGGAAGTAGGATGTCAATGGAGAGAAATTGGAATGCTCTCTCACTTGACAAGTGTCACTGAATGAAAATGGACTTCCATTGGGGAATGGTATTAAGTGGGAAATAATGACCAAGTGTAATGTGTCTGGAAAGTGTTCAGACCAGGGAACCATAGTGCAGATGAGCAGAATGAGAGCACACAAGGAACAAAGGATATGAAGGATTTCAATGACAACCAACTACAACAAAAATATGTAAATAAATAACAAGTTTAAATATGTGGATGTTGTTGTTTCTTATGATTTCCATATAGGTGAAGATCCATCAGGGTGGCAGGAACAATGATCAGAATGATGAAGGAGGAAGTTTGTGAGATTCTACAAATATCAGTTGGTCAGATAAAAACAAGTAGGTTGATAACAACTGGGAAATTATGCATTTTATTTTTTGTTGATGCATACATGTTGAAGGGGATTGAGGTAAGAATTCCCTCAGTTATTTTTAAATATTTAAATTGATATGTAATGGCCAAAGGCCTAGAGAATGTAATTCTTGTTGATGCTAGAATGCATTTAGATAAACTGTTATGGGAACATAACTGGGTTAATTCGAGAGACATACTCCTTCTATAACAATGAATATCCATAGGAATAGTCATGTGTGTGACCATAATATGGTTGGATATGGAAGGTATATAGTGCTATATGAGTGCTCAATGGTATCTATTGTATATCTGATGTTTGAACTGCAACCTCTTTCCCAACATTGAAGAGCACTTAAAGATTATATTCTTGTTGTTGTGTTTGGGTGGAAAAGGAAGGTATCCAAATAGTTAGGCAAGTAGTAGGAAGTGTGTGCATGACATGTTGAGTCATTGGCTATACCTTCCAACTCATCATGGTGGAATACATGACATATTTATTTGTTATTATGTAGTCAATGCATGGATGGATTGTGTAGATGTGGCCATGGGTATTGTCACATTGATTGTTATTTTATCTAGTAATTAATTATTGCATTATGAAAATCCTGTGGTGCTGAAAATGCATAATGATGGATATATGCATCATATTTAATATGAATACTAGATGAAGGCGATGGGATTGTTGTTGCTACAATTCCAAGATCAGTTTTTCAAGCTATTAAAAAATTGTTACAAGTGATATTATAGGAATTATTGAATGCATTTGGGTGAATGCATGTATATATTATAGAAATGATTATGTTAACAACTGAAATGATGTGAGTATTGCTAACTCATGAAGTTGAAAACACTTTAGGAACTGTTAGATATTACAACAAGAAAGTTGTAGGTTAAAGTAGCTACATAATGATAAATTACAAAAAAGTTCTATTGGGGGAGACAAAGTAATAAAAATATCTCTCGATAGAAGAAAAAAGAGATGGGATGATAATACATGTGTATGTAATGATGAGTTCATTCCAATTGATATTTGAATTAATGGAAGTGATTGAATTGTAGTTGTAAACAATTCTACGATCACTTTGTGAATTTTTTTTGAATTGTTACAATGATATATATATATATATATATTGACAATTTTTTTGGTTGAATTTAAATTGAGAAAATTGAAGGTATGATGATCTTGAATATGGAAGGGATGTAATCCCATAAGGAATACTGATATCTATAGTTGTAGAGCCAAACATTATGAGTAGAGATATCATGCTTGGAAACTTTTGTTTTCGTGTATAAAACATATTTGACACTTACGATTGAAATTATTATAACAATATCTAATGATAATTGTATTTTTATAATACAAATGAGATGTTGGCTATTGAAGTTGGAATCTTGCAAAAAATAACTCCCGAAGGAAATTAGGCTCAATGATGAAGGTATGGAATGAATAAAGTCGAATGGACTTGTTGCAGCTAGAGTTCTCGAATCCACAACTATGAAACTTCCTAGCCAAGTGCACTAGAGGCTTGTAGAGAAGTGGAGAAGCGTGAGGGACTGCATGACAGAGAAATGGATTCCTTTCTTTGGGTTGTGTAAGGATGAGAGGGAAGGGGAGATTATTGGTTGGAACTGCTGCCAGAATTATAAATCCTGAAGATCATTGTACATGTTTGGGTCAGAATTCCCATGGAGACATGGTTAATTTTAGGCCATAGTGCCTATGTATATAAGAGTTGGGATAGATTTCATGTGTGAATTAATGCCAGAGGGCCTGGAATTGTAATGTTAGTAACATTGGAAAGGTGTTGTGCACTGAAGAAAGTGGAAAAATAAGCAGAGGGGGATGTGACATCCCATTTTTAACCCTTATGAACTATAATGTATTATGTAGTTGTGACTTAGGATGGTGAGATGGTAAAGTCAAAAAGGGGCCAGAGTGCCTAGGAAATGTAATAATTCATATAAATTAATAAAATACACCGTTGGATACATGATGAAGAGGAAAAAAGAGATAGGGGGCTATGATTCCACGAGAGAGGGGTCTTGAGGGGCTAAGTCCTTTTTTTATTATTGTTTTTATTTACCCATAATTTATTTTATGAAGAAAAGTTGTTAAATGGGATTATTGGGGGAGGCTGTGTGGTTCTTGGTTCTTGTGATTATATAAACATTCCTTGCGGGTTTCTTTGGTTGAGCTTATTTCCTTGGTGTTCTTCTTCTCCTTGTTTCTTCTTCCTCTTCCTTCACTTAGGTTGAATTCATGTGCTCTTGGTATGAGCATGGATACAAATGGCCACATAAGGATGGATCTGGGTGAAATTTGGGGGTCATCCTTTAATATTTTTCATCTTCTTCCCCTAGTTAGTTTTGTTCCCTTGTTTCGTTGTTCTTCTTTCCTCTTCACTCACTATTGCTAGTTTGTATTCTCTTAGGTAGAGAATGGAAACAATGGCAAGAAGGGGAGAGCCATTGATGAATGGTTGTAATAATTACCAATCATTCCAAAAGGTAATGGATGCCTGCATGCATGATATTGATTGGAGTTCAGATATATCTGTCGACAACTGCAAATCCTAAGAGTCCCAACATGGATATTCTTGACCAGAAGCACTAGAGCCTTGGAAGGAGATGGACAAGCCTGAGGGATAGCATGGCAGAGAAGGGGGTCCATTCTTTGGGTTGTGCAGAATGGGTAGACAAGAGCTGGTGTACTTTGGATTACAATGATTTTTGAAATGCCTATGATAGCTTGAGTGTCGAGAGGCTTGTTAGTTATGAGACTGATGGCAGTTCAGATAGAACTGTCCACAACTTAGAATCCTTAGAGTTTCCAGTAGGGATATTTCCTAACCAATAGCACTAGATCCCAGAAGAGAAGTGGAATATCCGCAGGGATTGGATGGCATATAATTGTGTTCATTTCTTTGGGTTGTGCAGAATGAAGGGGAAAGAGATCTAGAAATTCTATTTTTTTGTGACGTTGGGAAACCTAAGAGCTAGTTAGCCAACTACTATGTGTTTAGAATTGGCTTAGTACACGTCCTTGTGTATTCATAGCCCTGAATTAGGGGTGACTTGTTGCTGAGAGTAAAAGAACAACATTTTCTATGGTTGGGAGGAACTTCCTTGGTCTGCAGCCAGTTGGTGAATATTTACTTGAAAAGATAAGTGCTCCTTGTCATGTGTTTTTTGTATAATGTATATTCTGCTATGTATTTTAATTATCTCTGATATATGTATTTTAATGTGCCTATCTACTGGTTATTTTTTGTGCATGGCATGTTGTTTACTTATTTATGTTTTAGCATGGATCTCAATTTATGCTTGTGATTTTCATGCCTCTTTTATTAATGAGAAGTCTTTTGAATTCGAGATAAGTTCAGAGAACTAAGTCTTGGGTCTACAATGTGCATGACCTATGTGTGGTTGGGTGTGTTGTATTCTATCTAAGAGAGTTTAAGTGGCATATCCCAGTCCTGGGAATGGTTGGGTACATTACAAGAGAGATATATTTCTCTATCGATCTAATACTTGGATCTTCCTCGGTATCAAAGGTTCCTTATAGAATGAGTGTTTTTGGATTAATTGAACTAAAAATCTAGTGACAAGAACTGTTATATAAATAATACATCAGACCAAGTGTTTCACCTTGGGGAGAATAAGTTTTTTTTGTTAAAAATAAAGATGGAATGCTAAGATTGTGTATTGATTATCGTCATCTAAATAAAATGACGATTAAAAATAAATGACCTTTACCTAGAATCAACAATCTCTTTAACATGGTTGGAGGAGAAAGAATATTCTCTAAGATAGACTTGAGATTTGGTTATCACCAAGTCAGGATAAAGGATGAAGACGTAAACAAAATATCATTCAAAACACATTACAAGAATTATGAGTTTGTAGTGATTCTGTTTGGACTAACTAATGCACCACCAAATTTTATGTGCTTGATGAATAGTATATTCATCCAATATTTGGATAAATTCGTGCTAATTTTTATCGACGATATACTAATCTAATAAAAAGCTGAAGAACAACATGAATAAAATTTTAAAATAGTATTATAGAATCTAAGAGAACATAAGTTGTATGGTATGGTTGATAAATGTGATTTGTACCAAAGGAAGATACAATATTTAGGGCATGTAATATCGGAAGACGACATTACAGTAGACCCTGAAAATATTAAATCCATTATTGAGTTTCCTATTCCTAAAGACGTAGTAGACGTAAGTTCATTCATGGGTATTACCGTCTATTAATGGAGGTTTATCGAAGGGTTTTCCAAAATCACATATCCAATTACATCACTGTAGAAAAAATGAATAAAACTTAATTGGTCTCAAAAATGTCAAGGCAGTTTTGATAAATGAAAAGAATTGTTAACTACAACACCAATCCTTAAAGTGGTAGACCCAGATAAAGAATTTACATTTTTTGTGGATGTAAGTAAAGAAGGATTATGATGAGTGATAACAAAAGATGGACATGCCATTTTTTACGAATAACACAAATTAAAGGAACATGAGCGAAACTACGTAACTCATGATCTAGATTTAGCAGTTGTAATTCATGCATTGAAAATGTGGCAACATTATTTAATAGGAATGAAATTTATACTAATGACAGATAACAGTGGTGTAAGAAACTTGTTCATCCTACCAAATCTCAATGCAAGACAGGAAATATGGTTGGCCTTCTTAAGTGAGCTCGATTTTGAAGTACGACACATCAAGGGAAAATAAAATAAAGTTGTAGATGCACTAAGTCAAAGGACTAATGAGCTATATGAAATAATTATCAACAAATTTGAAAATGATATTGAGGATAGGATTAAATATGCAAGCATAAATGATGAAAATTACATCAAAACAACAAAACAATTACAAAGAAATCAGGAAAATATGCATAGCATGGATCTTAGTGTTGATAAAAGTGGGTTGTTAAGGTTCAAAAATAAGGTTATATGTCCCTATCTCTATTGAATTGAAGATGAAGATTCTTGATGAGCTACACAAAAAACCATATTCTAGTCATCCACGATACCATAAAATGATAACAGCCTTAAGAAAATAGTTTTATTTTCCTAACATGAAAAATGAAACAGATGAATACTTGTCTAAATATTTAGACTGTTAACAGGTAAAGGATGAGTATTGACATCTGACAGGTCCGTTACAACATCTTCCTATACCTAAATGGAAGTGGGAAATTATTTCAATGGACTTCATCATAGGTTTTCTAAGACTCAAAGACAAAACGACTCAATTATGGTAGTAATTGATAAGCTAAGTAAGTTTGCATATTTTATAACTGTGAAATCTAGTTACAAATCAATTAACATCGCTGAAATTTTTATGAAATAAATATTTAGGTTTCATGGGGTTCCTAAGATGGTGATTTTAGATAAAGATGTGAAATTTACATCCAATTTTTGGAAAGAAATTTTTGCAAGTTTAGATACTAATTTTAATTTCATCACAATCTATCATCCACAAATAGATTGGAAAACAAAATGAACAAATCAAATTATCGAAGACATGTTGTGAACGTATGTAAGGACAAAACCAACTAAGTGGGAAGATTATCTAAATTTAGTCGAATTCAAATACAATAATGGGTATCAAGCATCAACTAAGATGAGTCTCTTCGAAGTCTTATATGGAAGAAAATGTACAACCCCGATCCGTTGGGATAATCTTGTTGTCAGGATTATGGTTGGACTAGAAATTCTCCAAGAAATGGAAAGGATGGTCAAAAGGGTACAACAGAACTTGAAAGAGGCACAATGTCAGAAGGAAAGATATAAAGATCTAAAAAGGACACATCAGGAATTCAAAATTGGAGAGCATGTATATCTCAAAGTCAAAGCGAGAAGAATATCCCTAAACTAGGAAGTTGTTCCAAGTTGGCGCAAAGATTTTTTTCTCCTTTTGATATCTTAACTCTAATCAGACCAGTGGCGTATCAACTATAACTCCTTGCAAATTTAAAAGTTCATAATGTTTTTCATGTCTCATTGTTAAAAAGATATATTCATGATCCTACTCACATCATTGATTGGAACATGGTGCAGGTGGAACCAAAAGGAAAGTTCCAAGAGGAACCTGTATGCATTCTGGACAGGAAAGAAACAATAGTTTGGAATAGAGCCATCGCCCAGGTAAAAGTGCAATGTAAGCAATTTATCCCTGAGGAGGCTACTTGGGAATTGAAAGAATAAATGTGAAAATATTATCCAATTCTGTTCCAACTTCCAAGAGACGATTTTAAAAGTGAGGACATTTTTATACTTAAAGGGGAGAGGATGTGATATCCTCAAATTATTTAAAAATAAATTATTTTAAAGTTGTTATTCTAAATTTAAATTTCCATTTTTGGAAATTCAAATTTTAGATTTTTGAAGTATGTAATTATTATTTTATGATTGTTGGACAAAAGTTTGACTTGCAAACTATCCTCTTTTGAGGGACACATGTATGATACAAACATTTTTAATAAATTTAATGTTGGAGAAAAAATGGAACATTTAGGTTAAAAATAGTTGATTGTGACTCCATGAGTGGGGAACAGGGTTGATTTAAATCAGAGCTTATTTTTACAAGTGTCAGAAGTTAAGTTCTGTCACCAACAGCCCCTAGAAATCAGGGATTTGTAAAGTTGAAAATTTCCCAAGGGGGGATGGAGAATGGAATGTCATAGGCCTGATATAGACAACATATGTGGGAGGCAGAACATTGCTTAGTATGTTGNTATAAACCAATTTACTATTATGATCACATCTGGTGGGAGGAAAACAATTTTATGAACTGTTCCGTGAGACAGTGGCTAAAGAGTGATGCTAAATTTGCCTTTATGGAGTTATGGTCAGGCTAGGGGGTGATTAGGACAAGTAAACGTGGATTTTATGTATCTATGGTTGGGTGGAACATAGTTGTTCCATTTGTTTTCATAGCATCATTATTCAGATATGTATTTTAACTCTTCCTTTCATTTTTCTGAAGTGTTATAATGGATGATATTATATATGCAGGTAGTGATCTAGATAGGTGTTCCTCATGGCCATAATAGATTTTTTAAATTTCCTACTATTTAAAATACCTTTTAATGTTTCTGGTGAGATTTGATTTGTAATAGTTACAACATATATATGTAAGAAAAATAATGGATCTACATAAGAAAATGTGTAGGCAATAAAACTATGTAGTCACTGTATGGAGATTTCGCACATGAAATCCAACTACTACATAAAAGAAACAAGTGAACCAAAGAAATTAGATTGTATCAGAACAATAATAAGTAAATTTATTGGTTTTACTTCTACCTATATTTATCTCTCAAACCAGAGTAGTGAATAAAACTCTATGATCATACTTGAGTATAAAAATAGATGAATACAAAGTCCCATATATATTTACACATATATGAAAGAAATGGCTATCTGATACAATAGATCTCAGAGATTATCATGCAAAAATGTTTTATGTGAAGTGATTGGTCGCTGAAGTATACATGGTCTTGTAGTTTTCCTTCTAAATAAAGATTTAATACAAATTTGGGGGTTTACATGCCTATTAATTTTTGTTATCCTTTCTTCTAAATAGAATTTAAAGAATGTACATCAATCCTCTATGACATAATAAGAAAGTGTAAATATTTCATTGCTCCTAGGAAGGAAATCACATCAAGAGAGAATTCTCTAGTGGAACCCATGGTACCTTTTCTAAGAAGTGAATTCTCCCTTCACGAAATCGCAACATCCAAGCCTAACCTGCAAAAGGAAACCAATATAGGATTACTATACCATATTAATGTAACTGAAGAAGTAAGATAAAACAAGATGATAACAGGGCATGTACTTATCTCAGGACTTGCCATACGTTTGATCCTTTTGAAGTGAAGTCCGTGACTCGGGAGGAGGAGTGGATGCACCATAGGCTGATGGGTTCCATCGCAAGAAAAGGGAACCATAATCAAAACGCATATCAATAAACATAAAACAAATTAAAATTACAGAGAGAAATGGAAAAGATTGGTTACAATGAACCCCAATACAGAGATAAAAACATTACAATGAGTACTTGCAAAGATTTGTTACAGTGAAGCAATTACAAGTGATAATATAGGGTTGAAAATTACATAGGAGTATTTACCAGTGCTAGTAGAGGGATAAAATTGAAAGAGGGTAATTACGACAAGTAGTTACACATAATTATTTACTAATTATAGTACAAAGACTAATTACCAAAATAATCATGAAGAATGGTTACAGAGAACAATCACCGAAAACCAATTACAAAATCTAATTACAGAGACAACAATAAACCCTTGAAGAAGATAGATATACAATATTTCCTGATCCAACTCAGGAAAACCTCTTAGTTAGGGAAACAAAAATACAGTGAGTAACTACAGAGAATAGTGATAGCATTTAAAGAAATCATTCTATCAACATTACATCGCAGAGAGTAGACCAATCTCGAATATAAAGAAGCTATGCAAAACCATCAAGGATTATGGTATAACTATAAACAAAACAATGACGAGGGTTACAGTCAAGTCCTCAAAACTACAAGAATATAGACGAGGATTACAGTCAAGTCCTCAAAACTACAAGAATATATATATATATATATATATATATATATATATATGACTGTTTAGTATAATGGTTAAACCTCGGGTTGTGGCATGAATTGGCTTGATGGTTGGACATGGTAAAGGAATAGGCTATATGAAAAAAAAATTGAGAGTAGACGACCGAGTCTTTTTCCCATACTCATAACCTCCCAGTCAATAGATCATAGAGTTTTTATTACCGTCTTTTAAACTTCAACCAAGAGTGGAAAAATTTAAATGATTTTGTTATGTACCAAACGACACACAGTGGTGCTTTGGCCATGGGTTTCGAACCTGGGAGAACTCAACAAGACACATGAAAACTGGTGTAAATATTAACAGGGAAATAAAATACAGTATCAAAGTATCTTTTGAAGACAAACAATTACGGGTAGAAAACCTTACCATTTATGGAGCATTCGATTTCCATAGGCATATTATTGTATCATTTTTACTCCCGAGCAAGATCTATAGAGTAACCGGGTCGCAGGGAGTCATGCCATGGAGGAAATACTAATGAAAATGAGGTAAGTGGTAGAATGTGTTGGGTGTAATGGTTCCTTGAGCACTTTGTTCAGAGTGTAAGGGTGACATAGTATGCCCCCCCCCTGAATTCCGTGTGAAACCAATGAAGTGGAGGGCCTGTATTGGGTAAATTCTTGGAGCGTCAGAACCCATAGTACTTGGCCAGGTCATTGTTTTTAATTGTATTACATCCCTTACAATCTGATAAATAACCATTGTCAGGTCATAAATTCTGAAGCACAAGTCTGACTTGTCACCCACTATGTCATAACGAGCCACCATATCAATTACCTTGTTGGTTAGCGGGACTAAGGTATGGTTAGGATATGTGTCATATATGTCAGGAAATAATAGTAACTAAGTGTAACTACCTTTACTGAGTGGTCCCATGATTCGGGACCTAAAAGGAACATTTTTAGCTCTAGTCTTTATAATGGCCAGGTTTAGACTTGTATAAATTTCATGGGAGGAACATGTTCTATACATATATGATCAGTATGACACCATCCATCATGATGGATAGGTTATTTCTCTCCTACACAATGGAAAGAAGTGGGTCTAAAACCCACTTATCCTAAGTTCGAGGCAAAAGAGCACGTTGTGCTAAGAAGCAAGCAGATCTGGACGGCCAAAACCTGTGT
>ML779528.1:1042226-1063748 GCA_009831015.1 Picea engelmannii
ATCTTGTACTTGAACATTTAAGTGGGGTAAAAGGAGGTTTCCCCCTCGAAGAGGCTTATTATCTGAAATTATCTCTTTTTCAAGGCGTTGAGTACTTTTCTTGAGGTTTTTCTATGCTATATTGATGTTTGGTTCTTAACAATAAGTCAGTTTTTGACCCACTTCTTGCCATTGTTTCACCAAAGGGGGTCACTTCTTAGGAAAATACCCCCCTTACTAATTTATGTGATAACAGTTTTATTCGTAAAACTATAAGAAAACCCTAATCATAACCTATAACATTTAAGTTATTCCATAGTGCATGTCCCATATCATTTTATGTTATGGTGTATAAGGATTGATCCATATTGAAATTTATTTCTAATATAGGAGAAAAATAACCTATCCATCATGATGGATGGTGTCATACTGATCATATATGTATAGAACATGTTCCTTCCATGAAATTTATACAAGTCTAAACCTAGCCATTATAAAGACTAGAGCTAAAAATGTTCCTTTTAGGTCCCAAATCATGCGACCACTCAGTAAAGGTAGTTACACTTAGTTACTATTATTTCCTAACATATATGACACATGTCCTAACCATACCTTAGTCCCACTAACCAACAAGGTAATTGATATGGTGGCTCGGTATGACATAGTGGGTGACAAGTCAGACTTCTGCTTTAGAATTTATGACCTGACAATGGTTATTTATCGCATCGTAAGGGATGGAATACAATTAAAAACAATGACCTAGCCAAGTACTATGGGTTCTGACACTCCAAGAATTTACCCAATACAGGCCCTCCACTTCATTGGTTTCATAGGGAATTCGGGGGGGGCATACTATCTCACCCTTACACTATGAACGAAGTGTTCAAGGAACCATTAAGCCCAAGACATTCTACCACTTACCTCATTTTCATTAGTATTTCCTCCATGGCATGACTCCCTGTGCCCTAGTTACTCTATAGATCTTGCTCGAGAGTAAAAAGGATACAACAATATGCCTATGGAAATCAAATGCTTCGTAAATGGTAAGGTTTTCTACCCATAATTGTTTGGCTTCAGAGGATACTCTGATACTGTATTTTATTTCTCTATTAATATTTACACCAGTTTTCATGTGTCTTGTTGAGTTCTCCTGGGCTCGAAACCCGTGGCCAGAGTGCCACTGTGTGTCGTTTGGTACATAACTAAATTGTTTAATTTTTTCCACTCTCGATTGAAGTTTAAAAGACAGTAATAAAAACTATATGATATATTGACTGGGAGGTTCTGAGTATGGGAAAAAGAATCGTCTACTCTCAATTTTTTTTTCATATAGCCTATTCCTTCACCATGTCCAACCATCAAGATAATTCATGCCACAACCCGAGGTTTAACCATTATACTTAACGGTCATATATATATATATATATATATATTCTTGTAGTTTTGAGGACTTGACTGTAACCCTCATCATTGTTGTGTTTATAATTATACCATAATCCTTGATGGTTTTACATAGCTTCTTTATATTCGAGGTTGGTCTACTCTCTGCAATGTAATGTTGATACAATGATTTCTTTAAATGCTATCACTATTCTCTGTAGTTACTCACTGTATTTTTGTTTCCCTAACTAAGAGGTTTGCTTATGTTTGATGAGGATATATTGTATATCTATCTTCTTCAAGGGTTTATTGTTGTCTCTGTAATTGGTTTTCAGTGATTGTTCTCTGTAACCATTCTTCATGATTATTTTGGTAATTAGTCTCTGTACTATAATTAGTAAATAATTATGTGTAACTACTTGTCGTAATTACCCTCTTTCATTTTTATCCCTCTACTAGCACTGGTAAATACTCCTATGTAATTGTTTACCCTATATTAGCACTTGTAATTGCTTCACTGTAACAAATCTTTGAAATTACTCGTTGTAATGTTTTTATCTCCGTATTGGGATTCGTTGTAACCAATCTTTTCCATTTCTCTCTGTAATTTTTATTTGTTTTATGTTTATGGATATGCGTTTTGATTATGGGTCCCTTTTCTTGCGATGGAACCCATCAGCCTATGGTGCATCCACTCCTCCTCCCGAGTCACGAACTTCACTTCAAAAGGATCAAACGTATGGCAAGTCCTGAGATAAGTACATGCCCTGTTATCATCTTGTTTTATCTTACTTCTTCAATTACATTAATATGGTATAGTAATCCTATATTGGTTTCCTTTTGTAGGTTAAGCTCGGATGTTGCGATTTCGTGAAGGGAGAATTCACTTATTGGAAAAGGTACCATGGGTTCCACTAGAGAATTCTCTCTTGATGTGATTTCCTTCCTCAGAGAAATGAAATATTTACGCTTTCTTATTCTGTCATAGATGATTGATGTACATTCTTTAAATTCTATTTAGAAGAAAGGATAACAAAAATTAATGGGCATGTAAAACCCCAAATTTGTATTAAATCTTTATTTAGAAGGAAAACTACAAGACCTTGTATACTTCAGTGACCAATCACTTTGCATAAAACATTTTTGTATGATAATCTCTGAGATCTATTGTATCAGATAGGCATTTCTTTCATATATGTGTAAATATATATGGGACTTTGTATTCATCTATTTTTATACTTAAGTATTATCATAGAGTTTTATTCACTACTCTGGTTTGAGAGATAAATATAGGCAGAAGTAAAACCAATAAATTTACTTATTATTGTTCTGATACAATCTAATTTCTTTGGTTCACTTGTTTCTTTTCTGTAGTAGTTGGATTTCATGTGCGAAATCTCCATATAGTGACTACATAGTTTTATTACCTACACATTTTCTTATGTAGATCCATTATTTTTATTACATAGATATATTGTAACTATTACAAATCAAATCTCACCAGAAACATTAAAAGGTATTTTAAATAGTAGGAAATTTAAAAAATCTATTATGGCCATGAGGAACACCTATATAGATCACTACCAGCATATATAATATCATCCATTATAACACTTCAGAAAAATGAAAGGACGAGTTAAAATACATATCTGAATAATGATGCTATGAAAACAAATTTAACAACTATGTTCCACCCAACCATAGATACATAACATACACGTTTACTTGTCCTAATCACCCCCTGGCCTGACCATAACTCCATAAAGGCAAATTTAGCATCACTCTTTAGCCATTGTCTCACGAAATAGTTCATAAAATTGTTTTCCTCCCACCAGATGTGATCATAATAGTAAATTGGTTTATTCGCCCCCCCCCCAACATACTAAGCAATGTCCTGCCTCCCACATCTGTTGTCTATATCTCATGCCTATGACTTTCCATTCTCCACCCCGCCCCCCGCCCCTCCCCTTGGGAAATTTTCAACTTTACAAATCCCTAATTTCTAGGGGTTGTTGGTGACAGAACTTAACTTCTGACACTTGTAAAAATCAGCTCTAAGTTAAATCAACCCTGTTCCCCACTCGTGGAGTCATAATCAACTATTTTTAACCTAGATGTTCCATTTTTTCTCCAACATTAAATTTATTAAAAATGTTTGTATCATACATGTGTCCCTCAAAAGAGGATAGTTTGCAAGTCAAACTTTTGTCCAACAATCATAAAATAATAATTACATACTTCAAAAATCTAAAATTTGAATTTCCAAAAATGGAAATTTAAATTTAGAATAACAACTTTAAAATAATTTATTTTTAAATAATTAGAGGATATCACATCCTCTCCCCTTAAAGTATAAAAATTTCCTCACTTTTAAAATCGTCTCTTGGAACAAAATTGGATAATATTTTCACATTTATTCTTCCAATTCCCAAGTAGCCTCCTCAGGGCTAAATTGCTTACATTGCACTTTTACCTGGGCGATGGCTCTGTTCCGAACTATTGTTTCTTTCCTGTCCAGAATGCATACAGGTTCCTCTTGGAACTCGCCTTTTGGTTCTACCTGAACCATGTTCCAATCAATGATGTGAGTAGGATCATGAATATATCTTTTTAACAATGAGACATGAAAAACATTATGAACTTTTAAATTTTCAAGGAGTTATAGTTGATACGCCACTGGTCTGATTCGAGTTAAGATATCAAAAGGAGAAAAAAATATTTGCGCCAACTTGGAACAACTTCCTAGTTTAGGGATATTCTTCTCTCTTTGACTTTGAGATATACATGCTCTCCAATTTTGAATTTCTAATGTCTCCTTTTTAGATATTTATAGATTTCCTGCCGATATTGTGCCTCTTTCAAGATATGTTGTACCCTTTTGACCATCCTTTCCATTTCTTGGAGCATTTCTAGTCCAACCATAATCCTAACAACCAGATTATCCCAACTGATCAGGGCTGTACATTTTCTTCCAGATAAGACTTCGAAGAGACTCATCTTAGTTGATGCTTGATACCCATTATTGTATTTGAATTCGACTAAATTTAGATAATCTTCCCACTTAGTTGGTTTTGTCCTTACATACATTCACAACATGTCTTCAATAATTTGATTTGTTCATTTTGTTTTCCCATCTATTTGTGGATGATAGATTGTGATGAAATTCAAATTAGTATCTAAACTTGCAAAAACTTTTTTCCAAAAATTGGACGTAAATTTGACATCTCTATGTGAAATCACCATCTTAGGAACCCCATGAAACCTAAATATTTATTTCATAAAAATTTCAGTGATGTTAATTGCTTTGTAACTAGATTTCACAGGTATAAAATATGCAAACTTACTTAGCTTATCAATTACTACCATAATTGATTCGTTTTGTCTTTGAGTCTTAGAAATCCTATGATGAAGTCCATTGAAATAATTTCCCACATCCATTCAGGTATAGGAAGATGTTGGAATAGACCTTTCGGATGTCAATGCTCATACTTTACCTGTTAACAATCTAAATATTTAGACAAGTATTCATCTATTTCATTTTTCATGTTAGGCAAATAAAACTATTTTCTTAAGGTTGTTATCATTTTATGGTATCCTAGATGACCATAATATGGTTTTTTGTGCATCTCATCAAGTATCTTCATCTTGAATTCAATAGAGATAAGGACATATAACCAATTTTTGAACCTTAACAACCCACTTTTATCAACACTAAGATCTGTACTATGCATATTTTCCTGATTTGTTTGTAATTGTTTTGTTGTTTTGATGTAATTTTCATCATTTATGCTTGCATATTTAATCCTATCCTCAATATCATTTTCAAATTTGTTGATAATTACTTCATATAGCTCATTAGTCCTTCAACTTAGTGCATCTACAACTTTATTTTATTTTCCCTTGATGTGTCGTACTTCAAAATAGAGCTCACTTAAGAAGGCCAACCATATTTCCTATCTTGCATTGAGATTCAGTTGGATGAACAAGTTTATTACACCACTGTTATCTGTCAGTAGTATAAATTTCATTCCTATTAAATAATGCTTCCACATTTTCAATGCATGAATTACAACTGCTAAATCTAGATCGTCAGTTACGTAGTTTTGTTCATGTTCCTTTAATTTGTGTTATTCGTAAAAAATGGCGTGTCCATCCTGTGTTATCACTCATTATAATCCTTCTTTACTTACATGCACAAAAACTATAAATTCTTTATTTGGGTCTACCACTTTAAGGATTGGCGTCGTAGTTAACAATTCTTTTCATTTATCAAAACTGCGATCGCATTTTTGAGACCAATTAAATTTTATTCGTTTTTTCTATAGTGATGTAATTGGATATGTGATTTTGGAAAACCCTTTGATAAACCTCCATTAATAGCCGGTAATACCCATGCATGAACTTATGTCTACTACGTCTTTAGGAATAGGCAACTCAATAATGGATTTAATATTTTCAGGGTCTACTACAATGTCGTCTTCCAATATTACATGCCCTAAATATTGTATCTTCCTTTGGTAGAAATCACATTTATCAAACGTACCATACAACTTATGTTCTCTTAGATTCTATAATACTATTTTAAAATTTTCTCCATGTTGTTCTTCAACTTTTTATTAGATTAGTATATCGTTGATAAAAATCAGCATGAATTTATCCAAATATTGGATGAATATACTATTCATCAAACACATAAAAGTTGGTGGTGTATTAGTTAGTCCAAATAGAATCACTACAAATTCATAATGTTTGTAATGTGTTCTGAATGATATTTTGTTTACGTCTTCATCCTTTATCCTGACTTGGTGATAACCAAATCTCAGGTCTATCTTAGAGAATATTATTTCTCCTACAACCATGTTAAAGAGATCGTTGATTCTAGGTAAAGGTCATTTATTTTTAATCGTCATTTTATTTAGATGACGATAATAAATACACAATATTAGCATTCCATCTTTATTTTTAACAAAAAAAACTTATTCTCCCCCAGGTGAAACACTTGGTCTGATGTATTATTTATATAACAGTTCTTGTAACTGGATTTTTAGTTCAATTAATCCAGAAACACTCATTCTATAAGGGACCTTTGATACCAGGGAAGATCCAAGTATTAGATCGATAGATAAATATATCTCTCTTGTAACGTACCCAACCATCCCTAGGACTAGGATACGCCACTTAAACTCTCTTAGATAGACTGCAACACACCCAACCACACTCATGTCATGCACGTTGTAGACCCAAGACTTAGTTCTCTGAACTTATCTCGAATTCAAAAGACTTCTCATTAATAAAAGAGGCATGAAAATAACATGCATAAATTGAGATCCATGCTACAACATAAATGAGTAAACAACATGCCATGCACAAAAAATAACCAATAGATAGGCACATTAAGATACATATATCAGAGATAATTAAAATACATAGCGGAATATACATTATAATAAAAAGACATGACAAGGAGCACTTATCTTTTCAAGTAAATATTCACCAACTGGTTGTAGACCAAGGAAGTTCCTCCCAACCATAGAAAATGTTGTTATTTTACTCTCAACAATAGGTCACCCCTAAGTCAGGGCTATGAATACACAAGGAGGGGTACTAGGCCAATTCTAAACACACAGTAATTGGCTAACTATCTCTCAGGTTTCCCAACGTCACAAAAAATTCTAATTTCTAGCTCTCTTTCCCCTTCATCCTGCACAACCCAAAGAAATGAACACATTTCTATGCCATCCAGTCCTTGAGGCTATTCCATTTCTCTCCTGGGATCTAGTGCTATTGGTTATGAAATATCCCTACTGGAAACTCCAAGGATTCTAAGTTGTGGATAGTTCTATCTAAACTGCCATCAGTCTCATAACTAACAGGCCTCTCGACACTCAAGCTATCATAGGCATTTAAAAACTCATTGTAATCCTAAGTACGCCAATTCTTGTCTACCCATTCTACACAACCCAAAGAATGGACCCCCTTCTCTTCCACGCAGTCCCTCAGGCTTGTCCATCTCCTTCCAAGGCTCTAGTGCTTCTGGTCAAGAATCTTCATGTTGGGACTCTTAGGATTTTCAGTTGTGGACAGTTATATCTGAACTCCAATCAATATCATTCATGCAGACATCCATTACCTTTTGGAACGATCGGTAATTATTACAACCATTCATCAATGAATCTCCCTTTCCTGCCATTGTTTCCATTCTCTACCCAAGAGAATACGAACTAGCAATACTGAGTGAAGAGGAAAGAAGAACAAGGAAACAAGGGAACAAAATGAACCAGGGGAAGAAGATGAAAAAAAATAAAGGATGACCCCCAAACTTCACCCAGATCCATCCTCATGTATCCATTTGTATCCATGCTCATACCAAGAGCAGATGAATTCAACCCAAGTGAAGGAAGAGGAAGAAGAACCAAGGAGAAGAAGTGCACCAAGGAAAGAATCCCAACCAAAGAAACCCCCAAGGAATGTTTGTATAATCACAAGAACCAAGAACCACATAGCCTCCCCCAATAATCCCATTTAACCACTTTTCTCCATAAAATCAATTATGGGTAAATAAAAACAATAATAAAAAAAAGACTTAGCCCCTCAAGACCCCTCTCTCATGGAATCATAGCCCCCTATCTCTTTTTTCCTCTTCGTCATGTATCCAATGGTGTATTTTATTAATTTATATGAATTATTACATTTCCTAGGCACTCTGGCCCCTTTTTGACTTTACCGTCTCACCATCCTAAGTCAAAAAATACATAATACATTATAGTTCATAAGGGTTAAAAATGGGATGTCACATCCCCCTCTTCTTATTCTGGCACTTTCTTTAGTACAAAACACCTTTCCAATGTTACTAACATTACAATAACATGCCCTTTGGCATTAATTCACACAGGAAATCTATCCCAACTCTTATATACATAGGCACTATGGCCTAAAATTAACCATGTCGCCATGGGAATTCTAACCCAAACATGTATAATGATATTCATGATTTATAATTATGGCAGCAGTTCCAACCAACAATCTCTCCTTCCCACTCATCCCTGCACAACCCAAAGAAATGAACCCCTTTCTTTGCCATGCAGTCCCTCAGGCTTCTCCACTTCTCTACAAGTATATAATGCACTCGGCCAAGAAGTTTCATAGTTGCGGCTTCGAGAACTCTAGCTGCAACAAGTCCACTAGACATTATTCATTCCATGCCTTCATCATTGAGCCTCATTTCCTTCGGGTGTTATTTTTTGTGAGCTTCCAAGTTCAATAGCCAACATCTCATCTATATTATAAAAATACAATTATCATGAGATATTGTTATAATAATTTCATTCGTAAATGTCAAATATGTTTTATACAGAAAAACAAAAGTTTCCAAGAATGAGATATCTACTGATAATGTTTGGCTCTACAACTATAGATATCAGTATTCCTTATGGGATTACATCCCTTCCATATTCAAGACCATCGTACCTTAAATTTTCTCAATTTAAATTCAACCAAAAAAATTGTCAATATATCCCATACAATATATATATATATATATATATATATATATATATATATATATCATGGTAACAATTCAAAACAAATTCACAAAGTGATCCTAGAATTTTTTACAAATACAATTCAATCACTTCCATTAATTCAAATATCAATTGGAATGAACTCATCATTACATACACATGTATTATCATCCCATCTCTTTTTTCTTCTATCGAGAGATATTTTTATTACTCTGTCTCCCCCAATAGAGATTTATTGTAATTTATCATTATGTAGCTACTTTAACCTACAACTTTCTTGTTGTAATATCTAACAGTTCCTAAAGTGTTTTCAACTTCATGAGTTAGCAATACTCACATCATTTTTGTTGTTAGCATAATCATTTCTATAATATATACATGCATTCACCCAAATGCATTCAATAATTCCTATAATATCACTTGTAACATTTTTTTGATAGCTCGAAAAACTGATCTTGGAATTGTAGCAACAACAATCCCATCACCTTCAGCTAGTATTCATATTAAATATGATGCATATATCCATCATTATGCATTTTCAGCACCACAGGATTTTCATAATGCAACAATTAATTACTAGATAAAATAACAATCAATGTGACAATACCAGTGGCCACATCTACACAATCCATCCATGCATTGACTACATAATACCAAATAAATATGTCATGTATTCCACCATAATGAGTTGTAAGGTGTAGCTAATGACTCAACATGTCATCCACACACTTCCTACTACTTGCATAACTATTTTGATACCTTCCTTTTCCACCCAAACACAACAACAAGAATATAATCTTTAAGTGCTCTTCAGTGTTGGGAAAGAGGTTGCAGTTCAAACATCAGATATACAATAGATACCATTGAGCACTCATATAGCACTATATCCCTTCCATATCCAACCATATTATGGTCACACACATGACTATCCCTATGGATATTCATTGTTATAGGAGGAGTATATCTCCTGAATTAACCCGGTTATGATCCCATAAAAGTTTATCTAAATGCATTCTAGCATCAACAAGACATACATTCTCCAGGCCTTTGGCCATTACATATCAATTTAAATATTGAAAAATAACTGAGGGAATTCTTACCTCAATCCCCTTCAACATGTATGCATCAAAAAAAAAAAAAATGCATACCTTCCCAACTGTTATCAACCCACTTGTTTTTATCTAACCAACTGATATTTGTAGAAGCTAACAGAATTCCTCCTTCATCATTATGATCATTGTTCCTACCAACCTCATGGATCTTCACCTATATGGAAATCATAAGAAACAACAACATCCACACCTTTAAACTTGTTATTTATTTATTTCTGTATTTGTACACTTATCCCCAATTATTCTTTATTTTTTGTACACACGCCTTTGTTTCCAGCCGTTACATTACCTTTTTGTTGTCACCTTTGGTGACCTTCTTCAATTTTTGGCAAAATGCAACCCATGTCACCCTTGGTTGGGGTACTACTTATCATCTACCCTTGATGACATCGTCCATATCTTCAGAGTACCCCACAGGCCACATCCCTCTCCCCTCTGAGTTTATTCACTTTGTCCCGCCTCTAGCACAACTTATCCCCTGTCTTGTTGTCCCCTTGACACTCGACCTCGTTGAACGGTTGCGGCCACTTTTATCTCACATATACCCCAACCAAGGGAAATCTTAAGTCTTCCTACATCTTGACTTCATCCATGTACCTCCTCCCGTTCCTCACCTCACCTAGTAGATTTCATGAAGCCATTTTCTTCTGGGAGTCGCGTCCCCCTTTTTTGTCATCAGCACAACTTTCCAGAAGGGCGACGGTATCTTGATTCTCATTACCCATCCAATGAGAGATCTTGGGTGGCACAGGAAGAACCACAATTGCTCCCTACTGTCGTTGACCCCCATAACATTCAACATCAACACTTTCTCATGCTATGGTGTGTCTTACTTTATGACTATTGCAGTTAGTTCTTATACTTGTTGAAGACCTTTGGACTTGGCTAGGCTATCAATGCCTATAGAATCCATGATACTTATTACAAATGTCATTGCCTATTATTCAGAGTATGTTCCTCCACAGAGTTGTCTTCTACCTTTATCACGACCACCCTCGAGGGAATTGCAGTTGTCCACATCAACACTTCATTCCTCTTTTTGAGTTACATGACACAAGCAATGGGCATTCCCGCCTCATTTGTACACAGTTTATTTTTTACACGCCTTATGGAAGGTTGGGTTCTACAGGTTCCCTTCTCCCTCCAACAAGGCACTCTTGACAATCCCACTATTTCTCTCTCTTACAACAACACTCTCAGTAGAAGAAACATTGATGGATTTTGGCTATACCTATGCTCCTAACCTCATCCATCAAGGGGCATCTGTTATCACTGAAATTTCATCCGCAAATGGTTACAAGAATTCAGCATCGTCAAATAGTTATGAGGTCATCCATGGACCTGAATTAATACAAAATCATTCCCAAAGGATAAAAAAATATACAAATAATGAAAAATTTGAAGGGCACTATGAAGACACTGGATGCACGTGCACATGCGTGAAACAAAAATGCATAAATCACGCACATGCGCGACTGTTTTCGCAAAACTCCGTGCACCTGAGAAACGATGCATTTATGAGAGTGGTCGACCTCCCACCCACTTCTGGTTCAGCTTCCAAGTTGATTTGACACTCAAATATGGACTGTATTCGACTGGGTGGCTGGTCAAAGACCTAGAAATGACCTAATTAGCCTCTTTACACACTGCAAACTAGTTGGACAATAACTCAAAGGAATGGTATAAAAAGGCCATGGATACACTTCATTTTTCAAGGAATTCAAAGCAAAGTTATGCTGCCATTATTCTCTTGAGGACTCTTCTATCCTTGCCAAGAGTATACTGGCATCATTGCATTGGGAAATCCATCTCACCCTTTGAGTGGATTAGCAAAGAATTCTTTCACCATTTTCATTTTTATTTTCAAAGTTGTAAGAAGAGCTTATTTGTGGGGGTCCAAGAGCCCTCCCTTGGAGGAAGAAGGGATTCATAGTCCTCTTGCTTCTCAGTGTTTTCTTTCACTAATATCAGCCTTATGATTGGTGACATGGGTCTCATTGTTTGTTTTATCCTTATGTCCCTATGTTTATAAATTTAGTTGTTGTTTTATTTCTTAGTTTAATTCTTAGTTATTGTTTTATATTTCTTTTTCTAACCCTTTTCCTTGCAGCTTTCCTACTTAGCAAACCCAACTAAGCTTGCAAGCACCTCTATTTTTCTCACTAAGGTGACGAAAGAGGCACAACAATCCCAACGGGTTAGCCTCTTACACCCTCAGATACTGACCCTCCATCTTTTAATATTTTAGTATAAGATTTCTTTATGCAAGAAGATGGGGGGACAGCTCTGAAAACAACTTTTTTTTTTTTTAATTGGGATGGTATTTATGTTAGAGGATGACTTTCCGTTATATTACTTAGTGATTGTCCTGATGTAAGGGGTACTTAAGCGGATGTGGCCTATCTAAAGATATGATATTATCAATTTATTTAGTGTGTAGTGGATGGTACCATTGAGAAATAACAAAAAGGTATCTCTTAGGCTCAACTCACTTTCTTATTTTGTAAGTTATTGTGATGTTTCCATGACTAACCGCCAATCAAACCTCCTTGTTACTCTTTAATAAAGACACTTTACTCACTTAATTAGGTTTCTTGGGAAAAGTTGTATGTGAAACCTCTAAGCTTGATGGTTATGGTATCACTTTCTTATACAATGGTGAAGATTTTCAAGAGCAACTTCTTTTTAGAATGCCTTAAGAAAATGAAGACGTTTGCAAAAATATGGCTAGTTACAACAAGTCAATATTCATTTGATGCTTAGTGGACAACAAAATTCAAGTATAACAATGTTTTGAAGAGAAATCCTTCTTTTATATTTCCTTGAAACTGTCTACTCCTGGTGAAATAAATACTTACAAAAATCTCTAGAATTTCTTTAATAACAAAATTCGAAAACAATTTACATATGTAAAGTAGAAAATTTAGAAAAATTTTCAAGAAAAAGGGGGGACTTTCCCATTTACTAAGGCCAATGCCTTGTCAGTTGACATGACCTATAGAAAATTCTCTTTGAAATGGGCTTGTGATAAAATTTGAGTCGGTGTCCATTTACTACAAAGGAGACTTGTCCATTGTCAATTGTTTTGATTTTCACAGCTCCATTGTCATATACACTGTCTACCTCGCAAGGACCCAACCATGGAGTGGTGAGTTTTCCTTTGAAAGTTTTAAATAGGGAATCAAATAAGAGAGCCCAATCACCAAGTTGGAAGTGTTTATTCTTAATAAACTTGTCATGCCACTTGCTCCTCTGATTTTGGACTAATATTATTCTTTGGATGGCATCTTGTCTGATGTCATCCAACTCATTCAATTGTAGGTCTCATTTTTTCTGAGCCTCATCTAAGTTTAATCCCAATTCTACGGCAATACAGAAGGCCCTTACATGGAATTCTATTGGTAGAAGTACTTGTTTCCCAGACATTAGCTCATAAGGGGTGTGTCCAATGGTCTTTCTCCAAGTGGTCCAGTAAGCCCAGAAGGCCTCGAGAAGCCTATCAACCCAATCTCGGTGATGTAATTGAACAATCTTGGTTAATATAGCTTCTAGAGCTTTGTTTTTAGATTCTACCTGACCATTAGCTTGCGAGTGTTATGGAGAAGATTTATAGTGTTTAATCCCATATTTCTCTGTTAGCTCTCTCATTATCTTGGAAGTGAATTGAGTGCCTTGGTCTGTAATAATTTCATGAGGGACACCGAAGTGGGTAAAGATGTCTTCATAAATGAATTCGACAACAGAAGTTTTTGTGGCCCTGAATAGGGATTTTGCCTCTACCCACCTGGTGACATAGTCTGTACAAACCAAAATATAGTTCTTCTTACGGAACATGGGTGAAATTGGTCCTACAAATTTAAGGGCCCATTTTTCGAAGGGTTCTATCATAATTTGGGAATGCAAGCAAATTTCGCCATCTTTCGTAGGTCTTCCTATTCTTTGGAAACTATCACAACTTATCACATACTTGGAAATGACGCCAAAAATGATGGGTGTTATATATGCACTAAAAACACACTAAAAACCCTCAATTAAATTTTCAACCTGGGGTAAGTAAACTTAGAATTGTAGAAATATATATGCCAAGGCAGAAGGATTGGAGGTAGTATAGTCTAACTAAGGAAGTGGCTATCTAAGGGCTAATCTATTCAAGAAAAGACTATTAATGATCAAACCCTACTAAGAAACTCAAACTATGTACCCTAAGTAACCTTTGAATCAAGGATCAATGGATAGTTCTAAGAAAGAAAATGAAAAGCCTACTTAAATCAAACTAACTTAATCATAACAATAAGCAAAATCAATCTATCTACCTAATAAGAAATAGAAACAACAAACTACTTTAACTAGCCTACTTAAATTCAATAAACAACTATCACATGAAAGCAAGTAAATAAACAAACAAGCAACTATTCTATTAAAAAAAGTAAACAAGCAAGAAAAACAACTAGCTAACCTATGATAACTCCTACAACAAGTAAACTAATTAAGACTACTCAACAGGTAACTAATTAAGCTAAGAAACAAGTGAACTCTATTCTTGAATTAAACTTCACAACTATTTCTAATTTACAAAAGGAAATCTACTAAATTGAAAGCAAGAGGAACTAACAACTAATCTTTAATCTATGATAAGCAAACTACTCTTTAACCTACCAAAGAAAAAGACTATCTATCCTACAAAAGCAAGCAAAACTATCTTCTAATCTATGAAAGAAAGAAAATTATCCTCTAATCTATGAAAACTCAAATATAGTGTTGATGGTTGTATGAATGTCTCTGGTGTCTTATAGTATCACGATGGCACTTAACAATGAAAGATAATTCAAGAGGGATAAACTCGATATTGACTTCAATAGCAAAGTGAAAAGTGTGAATTAGGAAATCCAGTGAGAACTTAGACATTATGGAAACAACATCAATTATCTTGCATGTCCATGTGATTATGTAATCATGCATTAACCATCAACAGTAAAAAGATACTATTCTATGAAATTCAATTGCACTCTATACTATGTAATAAAACTCGTACTACACTAAACTCAATTATTAACTATGAATTGAAATTGCAACTTAGATCTAAGAAAGAAATTCCATAAAGTAAACTAAACTAGTTCTATTTGACAATTCAATTTGCAGAAAGAGAAAATACTCATAAACAGAAATTAAACACTATTCTAGCATATGACAAGTAATGAAATGAGTATACTAGCTAACAACTAGATAAGCAAAAACTAAACAGTAATTGGATAAGCAATCTAACAATGAAAACTACAACTAACACTATCCATCCACCGAAGCCTTGTCAAAGAAATCATGAATTAAAGCTATGTTTTAAACTTTGTTTCAACATAAAGAAAGTCTAATCTACCATATAGTCACACACGAGGTTAGTATCTAAGATTGAAATCTTTCTTCTACTAACTAAAGAGTCATGGAATATTAACAAGATTCCTCATAATAACGTACAAAAACTAAATTAAACCAATTAAATAATAACAACAATTTATATAACAAAGAAGCAAAATAACAATTCATGTACATAAAATGAAATAGAAAGACATCTATGCTACTTAATTCACAAGTAGAATCATTGGATAGTTACCCAAACTGTTGGTGGGCCACCCATCAAGTCGTGGTCACTCTTCAAATGCACACCACGAACTTCAGCAAAGCGATTTCACCATTAAAACTAAAAACACAGGTTTTATGCAATTTTGGCAAAATAACAATAAAAATTGTCTTTCTCTCTAACTCTTTATTCCTGAATTTCTTTTTAACTTCTTAAAAATTGTCTGACCACTTAGGTTGTATTATAAGTTGTACAAGCTGAGAGGTTGACCATTGGAGAGTCGATCCTATTCTAAAAACAATGAATTGCATTTAAGATGCCCTAACTTCTGAAATGAGGCGAGCCAATAATCGCCCAACATAACAACCCAAATTGAGTTGTCAAGAGTTCAGTAGTTGGAGGCCATGAGAACGAGAAAAACCCATGTCTTTGATTCGCCTATCACTGGCCGGCAATACCATAACCGCCAAATTTCCCATTGTTTTTGTGCAAGACGGTGTGCCATATGGAGTACCCGACTGAGTGTCAGATGGAGTACCGGACTGAGTGTCAGAAGCAAAAACAAGCTTTGATTTTGCCCTGCAACACAAAAAACATGAATTAGTTTCTTGGGAACATAAAAACATACTGAATTACACTCATAATCATCATAAAACATGAGTTATGCATACCTAGTGTGAATCATAGCGATTTGACACAAAAGCTCTTCAAAAAATCTTCAAAACAGGAAAACACATATACATATTTGGCAAAAAGGATCTAATTAACATCATAAAATCAGTCATATCATGGGTCCAACAACTAAGTAGTGTCTAAGCCATATCATGCATTAGCCTTTATTGTTTCTACCCACGTTTTCTTTAGACTGGTGTGGCTTGTTTTCATTACTAGAGCCCATACCCAATTTTGTTGCGGAGGTTACCCGCTGAACTTAGGAGCCAGATTGAAGAGGCAGGTTGTCCGACCTATGAGAAACTCTCTCTAGGTGAGAGAGTGTGTTGAGGAAGTGAGCTCTCCTGGAGGGAGTTTTGTAGAAGCTAAAATACTCTAAGACTTCTGGTCCAACCTGTTGCTGAAGCCCTGGAAGGGAGGTGGACAGTTGATGGACTTGTGATAGTGAAGGTGTAAACTCATGGAGTGGGAAAGGCATGTGGGGAATGAGGGTCTATGGGTTGTGGGCGTAAGTGGCTCCTCGGAGAAAATACTTCTTGTTGGTTTGTGCAAATTTCTTGTTTTCCTTGCCAAGCCTAGGAATACTTTGCACGGTGGAGTTTAGTCCCAGCTCGAGGGTGACACACTACTGAGAGTGATGAGCAATGCGGTCTATGGCTGGGAGGTTCGTGGAAGTTCTGCATAAAGTTGGTGTACTTCAATTAAAAGATAAGTACCCATTTCTCTATTCATTTACATGTTGTGTATTTGTACATGCTATATGGATGAGTATTGCCTGCATATGTTGTTATATTTTTGGGTTATTCCTATGAATACTGCATTTATGATTTTACCGTTATTTCTGCATTAATCTATGTATTAGCAGTATATGTTGTTTGTTTATGTTTATATTTATATTAATATGATAAAAAAAAATTATATGAGGTGACGATGCTTGACCTGGGTGGTCGAGGATGTTACAGATTGTATCAGAGCGAAAAGTATGTTTATGAAGTGATGTTTTTGGACCAGTTAACGGTTTGGGACATTAAAAAATGGTATCAGAGAAGAAAAACAAAGATACAATTGTTTAGGTAGCATTACCCGACAGAGGTTTGAGGGTCGGGGATGTTAAAAAATGGTATCAAAGCCATGGTTTTGACACTAAGCCTGGATGGGCCATGTTAGTGGTTAAAGAGACAAATATTTCAGAGTGAATTATTGTCAAAAGGGACAGAATTCAAAGTTCAGAGCCTCCCTGGGTGCCAAGAGAATACCTTGTCCATGTTATGAAGATCAGGAGGTATAACGGTTTATGGAATGGAAACATAGAAAGAAGCCACAAAAATCATTATGGTGGGCTGTGAGGTTTGAAATTGGGCCATAGGATTTGTTCAGGAGGAAGAAGATCCTTCAAAACCATCATATCTGGAGAAAAGTGCATGAACGTTAACCCCTAAGTCCTTCAGACTTTGCGACTTCGGTGAAGTTTATGTGTTATAAGAAAAAGGGGCTGAAGCCTGAAGTTCCAAATTTCAGGAGTGGATCTACACCATATATCTAGGGAGAAGTGCTTGACCGTTGGATCGGCTGAAGACAGATCGGAACCGTAAAGTCGAGTCAAGAGAAAGAGGTAAGGTCCAACAGCCAAAAATAGATCTTAGCCATCAAATATGCACGCAAGTGATTGTGATCCATAGATATCACATCAGTTTGGGAGATCGACGTTCAGAAGAAACAAAGGATGATAAGGTAAAACCTTCTGAAGCTCAAAGTCCCAAAGTCCAAAGTTAATCTGTATCGTTCATCGAAAGAGACACATTTCAGCATATTGTCTAGTTGGAGAATTCGATGTTCGGGAGAAGAAAAGTATGCTAAGGTAAAACCTTTCAAAGCCGAAAGTTTCGAAGTCCATAGTTAATCCATATCGTTCATCGAAAGAGACACATTTCACTAGATTGGCTAGTTCGAGAATTCGTCATTTGGGAGAAACAGGGTGTGCTAAGGTGAATTCTTCTGAAGTCCTGAAGCCTAAAGTCTCGAACCGACATGGCTTGATGATGTCACCCAGTGTGACATGGACTTCCTTAGTCCTACCACGTGGCAGTCATAATGGAACTTTGACGACCCTGTTGGACCAAAATAAATCTGACACGTGGGGCCATGTGTCACCACCCTATATGTTGACAGTTGTACCATGTGGACCCCAAAAGGTAAAGTAGTTCAAAAGTTCAGAGTTCGGTAGATTTGAGGAATGAAAGTGTAAAATATTCTGAAGCCCAAAGTCCCAAAGTCTCGAATCGACATTGCCTACTAACGTCACCAGGGATGACATGGACACATGGGATGTGTTCCACATTTCAATGAGTTAAGAACCTTTGGAAGATATAAACTCTAGTCAGAACGTGACACGTGTCACCTGTCATATTTTTTGGGTATGTGTTATATTGTTTGCATGTGTGTGTATGGGCGCGTTAGATTTGACAACCACGTCTGAAGATCCATCTAGTAGTGGTTTTTGTGTCATGTGTGCCGGGCGATTTCCTAGGGGGTTCCTGGGGGGGCAAGTATGTCCCCCCTGGTTACGCGCAATGCCTCAAAATGTTTTTTTGGGCGGGTTTTGCTATTTTTAGAGGATTTTTCTATTTTTAATGGTTTTCTAAATTAATCCCGGATTAAGGGATTAGGGTTTTGGTATCTACTAAATACCTAAAAACATTGTATATATTGTATGGTGAATTGTGAAATTCAATATAATGAATATAAGAAAGGTTTTCTTTGGTTGAGGGTTTCCGGTATAAAATCTATGTGCACTATGTGTATGAGCCATTGATTAAATTTTGTTTTGCTTAACAATCTATATGCATTGCTTTAATTCACAGGTTTAAAACTTACATGTGGTATCAGAGCTCGTTTTTGGCTTCAGAGGGATGCCTTTGCTGCTGAGGGTTTGGCTCGGTCTTGATAGATTAAGTTGATCTTGGGTCTGTGATAAACCTGGGTTTAGTGGGAGCTTTTGCAGTGGTTATTCGAGTGTAGAAAGAGGAATGGCAAGCTATTCTAGAATCGAGATAGAGAAGTTCAACGGTGAAAACTTTGAGCTATGGAAGCTCAATATGGAGGACCTTCTTGTAGAGAAAGAACAATGGATCATTGTGGATCCTGTTACATAGCCTACTGGTACACCGTCTACTAGCACACAGGCTACTGGTACACAAATTACTAGTACACAAACTACTAGTACACCACCTACTGGTATGTCGAAGGAAGATTGGGAGAAGTTGGACCAAAAATCAAGGAGTACTATTCAACTTTGCCTAGAAGATTCAGTGTTATTGAATGTCTCGAGATAATCTACAGCGGAGGAACTATGGGATAAGTTGGGGAATTTGTATCAATCAAAGTCCCTGGTAAACAAGTTGTTTCTTTGAAAGAAGTTGTATCATATTAGGATGGAATATGGAGATTCCGTGATAGAACATCTAAATGCCTTTAATACTTTGGTAAGTCAACTTGTCTCTGTTAATATTATGATTGCAAAATAAGATAAGTGTATTACTTTGTTATGTTCTTTGCCAGAATCTTGGGATAATCTGGTTGTAGCAATTGGTAGTACCACTCAGTCTACATTGAAGTATGAGGATGTAGTTTCATCCTTTTTATCTGAAGAGATGAGGTGGAAAAGAATGGATGGTCATAGCTCAGATGCTTTATCTGTAAGAGGTCATACCCAATACAGGAATCCTGGTAAGTCTTCGGGGGGGAGACCTAAATCTATAGGTAAATCTAAGTCTCCAGGAAAATATTTGAGGAAATGTTGGAAGTGTGGTAAAATAGGGCATTATAAGAAATATTGCAAGTCTAAGAAGGTTGATAAACCAAAGGGATCTGATAGTACCTCTTCCACAGAGGCAAAAACCTCCACTGAAGAAGGAGGTGATGTTTACCTGGAATATACAAGTACACATGCATACCGTGATGTTGGTTGTGGAGCCTGATTATCTTCCTAATTTAGAGGTCTTTTACTTTTCAGCCGTGTTTATATCCCATGAAGTATTTACACCCCAGAAGTATGTACACTCTTTCACGTGGGGGAGTGCAGAGGGGGGGTACCCCCTCTGCGGGGTCCGGGGGGGCTATCCCCCCGGCTGGGGGGTCTGGGGGAAAGCAGGCCTCCAACGGGGGTTTGGGGGTAGTGTCCCCCGATGGGGATTTGGGGGTGAAGCCCCTAAAGAAAAAATTGCCTTGTAAAAGTATATTGTAATTTCATTGTAAATCTGGACCATTCATTATAAGGTCGTAGATCTAACGATAGAGATTATGTTAGGGTTTTTTTCCCTAGAAGGAAACCCTCTATTATGAGGGAAATGTATTGCAGCTATGTAGGTTGGCGAGTATTGTATTCTGAGAGAGGAGACTGTGAGAGAAAGAAGAGGAAGTTACAACGGGTTTTGTTGTAGGTTGTATCCCTTCATTTTGCTGGATAATAATAAAGAAAGGACCTGGCAATTTCTCCGGTGGATGTAGCCCACACACTGGGTGAACCACGTAAATCTATGTCTCTCTTGTATTGTGTATCTTCTGTGTTTTATTTCCACATTTGTTTTATATTATTACTCCGCGGTCCTGTTTTTCTAACAACTGGTATGAGAGCGTAAGGTAACTTGCAGGAAAAGAGGGTTCCTGGTTCGAGTGGGAGGAATGTCGGAAGATGGAAAGTTTAGGGTCGAGAAATTTAACAGCCAAAACTACCAGTTATGGAAGATGCAGATGGAAGATTATTTATATCATAAGGATCTATTCCTACCATTGAGTGGAGTAGAAAATAAGTCGGCGGCCATGAAGGACGAAGAATGGGAGATTTTTGATAGAAAGGCTCTAGGAACGATACGGCTAAGCCTGGCAGCGTCGGTGGCTTTCAATATCTCGAAAGAAAAGACAACGAAGGGTTTGATGGACATGTTGGCCAAATTGTATGAAAAACCCTCGGCGTCCAATAAGGTATTTCTAATGAAGAGATTATTTAATATGAAGATGTCAGAAGGTGGGTTTGTTGCAGATCATTTAAATGAATTTAATACGGTTACTAATCAACTAAGTTTTGTAAAAGTGTAATTTGATGATGAGGTTAGGGTTCTTCTAATCTTGTGCTCATTGCCAAAAATTTGGAATGGCTTGGTCATGGCTGTAAGTAACTCTGTCTCTGGTTCAAATACTTTAAAATTTGATGATGTTGTTGGTGTTATCCTTAGTGAGGAAATGCGATGGAAAAGCACAGGTGAGACATCAGGTAATGTGTTGAACATGG